>JBBDGP010000810.1:0-492500 GCA_037952835.1 Lithobates septentrionalis
TGTTTTTTTCCTGTGACTCTGGAAATATCTCGGGGTCTGTGACCTCGGTGCACTGTGACCTCGGTGCACAATCTCCAATAAAATATATACAAGTTATTCTCCTCCGTCGTTTCCTTTCCCCTCACAGGGTCCGTTTCCATGACTACAGAGTATCCTCTGTATAATGACAGTGTACACAGCCGGGCATGGGGGGGGGGGGGGGGGGGGGGCAGGAAATTCCTCCGCTTGGCAGCTGCTCAATCTGACAATTGAAGGAGAAACCTTTAAAAATAACTCCGCGCTCCTCCAGCTGCAGGAATGTGGGAAAATGTTTAACTGCTCAGCAGCCCAGAGAGAGGGGAGGGCTAAACCCAGAGGATGGACATGACCTTCACATTATGGCGGGTACTCCGTGTAACCTGCCTGGAAATGAAGTCATCGCAAGAAGATTCTTTGCATTTTTTTCATACATTTATATAGCTCTGACATATTCCATAGCGCTGTACAGAGAACACTGAGACAGTCACATCAGTCTCTGCACCAGAGGAGCTGTGCCTCCCCACTATTCTACATTTATTTACCTGTGACATAGTCCATATTGCTGTACACAGAACAAGGAGCCAGTCCCATAAGCCACTGAATTAGAGGAGCTTACACTCTAATGTTCCTCCCATTATTATATGTTTATATAGCTGTGGCATGTTCCATAGTGCTGTACAGGGAACACTGAGCCATTACATCAGTCTCTGTACCAGAGGAGCTTGCGCTCTAATGTCCACATAACAGTCACACGTTATTATACATTTATATAGCTCTGGCATATACCACAGTGCTGTACAGAGAACACTGAGCCAGTCACATCGATCCCTGCACCAGAGGAGCTTACACTCTAAAGCAGTGTTTCTCAACTGCAGTCCTCAAGGCGCCCCAACAGGTCATGTTTTCAGGATTTCCCTCAGATGAAACGGCTGTGGTAATTACTAAGGAAGTGAAACTGATCACATCACCTGTGCAAAATAATGGAAAGCCTGAAAACATGACCCGTTGGGGCTCCTTGAGGGCTGGAGTTGAGAAACACTGGTCTAATGTCCCCACCACAGTCACACACTATTATAAATTGATATAGCTCTGACATATACCCCTGCACCAGAGGAGCTTACACTCTAATGCCCACCACAGTCGCACACTATTTTTAAATTATACATTTACATAGCTCTGACATATACCGCAGTGCTGTACAGAGAACACTGAGCCAGTCACATTAGTCTCTGTACCAGAGGAGCTTACACTCTAATGACAACCACCCCACAGTCACATTAATAATAATAATAATAATATTATGTGACTGTGGTGGGGTGTCATTAGAGTGTAAGCTCTTCTGGTACCAGTGGGAGATCGCTGCTCTCGTGCACATTGCTGGATCGGGTCGGCCTCAGGAACGAATAAGGGTGGTGGTGGTGGTGGGGGGGGGGGGGGGGGGCTTTGCAACACAGAAGGTTTTTTAAACTTCATGCATATAATACATTAAGGTGAAAAACCTTAAGGCTTTAGAATTCCCTTGTATAATATTTATTAATTTTTATATAGCGCTGACACAATCTGTAGTGCTGTACAGAGAACACTGAACCAGATTATTGCTATTTTATCATTATTCCATTAAGAATACTATTACAATTTTTATAATACTATTAATATTTTTATTATACTACATTTAGATCTGACATATTCCCGACTCTGTTTGGCAGCTGCTCAATCTGACTACCGAAGGGGAAAAAAAAACCTTTAAAAATATCTCAAAGCTGCTCCGGCAGCCGGAATGTGGGAAAATGTTTAACTGCTCAGCAGCCCGTTCCAGCAATTTTCGGGGATGAAGAAGTCTTTTTTTTTTTTTTTTTTTTTTTTTTTTTTTTTTTTTTTTCCCTCCAGGCTGGCTGTGGGTGGATTTAGGATTCAGCTGTGTGCAGACTGATACTCTTGCAGGGTCCTCGCCATCTGTCATGGCCGCCCCCCGGGGGGGGGGGGGTTAAATCTGCAGTTGCTGCGGATGATGTGCTGTGCATGGAGGGGTGTGGAGGCAGCTGTCACCTACAGGGTGTAGATTGAGGTGTGATCAGCATGCTGGGAATGCCATGTGCGCCATTCCTGGGTGTATCATTAACTGCCCACTGTACGCTGCCGGCACCGTAACTGATCTCTGTGTGTCTGCAGACTGCTTGGACTATAAGGGAGAGACCCCCCACCCCCCCAAATCTGTGTCTCCATACTGCCTGCACAATGATGGGGAGCTGACCCGATTTCTGTGCCTCTGCAGTGATTGGATTGTAATCTTGATTTTCCATGTCTGTATTCTTGGAAGCCCCCAATTTTCTGTGTCTGGATTATGATAGGATGGTGACCTTGATCTTTGTCTGTTCATTGGGTGACTCCTAATGTGTGTCTGCACACTGCCAGCATTGTGATTGGGCAGACCCGGGTTGCAGTGGGGGGGATGGGTAATGAAGCAGGCTGTTGATGTTCGGTGAAGCATGGAGACGTCTGGAATGTGTCCACCTCCCTAATTGACTCATTAATGTGCCGCCCGTTCCCAGAGCTACGGTTCCAAAATCCACACTGTGGTGTCTGCTGCCCATCTCTGCCATGCCGGGGAGTGTATGTTGTACAGTCCCGGGGGGCCCCCCCTCCGGTATACAGTGTTTTTCTGTACTGTACAGTCCCGGGGGCCCCACCTCCGGTATACAGTGTCTTTCTGTACTGTACAGTCCTGGGGGCCCCCCCCCTCCGGTATACAGTGTCTTTCTGTACTGTACAGTCCCGGGGGGCCCCACCTCCGGTATACAGTGTTTTTCTGTACTGTACAGTCCCGGGGGGCCCCACCTCCGGTATACAGTGTTTTTCTGTACTGTACAGTCCCGGGGGGCCCCACCTCCGGTATACAGTGTTTTTCTGTACTGTACAGTCCCGGGGGGGCCCCACCCCCGGTATACAGTGTCTTTCTGTACTGTACAGTCCCGGGGGGCCCCCCTCCGGTATACAGTGTTTTTCTGTACAGTCCTGGGGGCTCCCCCTCCGGTATACAGTGTTTTTCTGTACTGTACAGTCCCGGGGGGCTCCCCCTCCGGTGTACAGTCCCGGGGGGCCCACCTCCGGTATACAGTGTTTTTCTGTACTGTACAGTCCCGGGGGCTCCCCCTCCGGTGTACAGTCCCGGGGGGCCCACCTCCGGTATACAGTGTTTTTCTGTACTGTACAGTCCCGGGGGGCTCCCCCTCCGGTATACAGTGTTTTTCTGTACTGTACAGTCCCGGGGGGCCCACCTCCGGTATACAGTGTTTTTCTGTACTGTACAGTCCCGGGGGGCCCCCCTCCGGTATACAGTGTTTTTCTGTACTGTACAGTCCCGGGGGCCCCCCCTCCGGTATACAGTGTCTTTCTGTACTGTACAGTCCCGGGGGCCCCACCTCCGGTATACAGTGTTTTTCTGTACTGTACAGTCCCGGGGGGCCCACCTCCGGTATACAGTGTTTTTCTGTACTGTACAGTCCCGGGGGGCTCCCCTCCGGTATACAGTGTTTTCTGTACTGTACAGTCCCGGGGGGCTCCCCCTCCGGTATAGTGTTTTTCTGTACTGTACAGTCCCGGGGGGCTCCCCCTCCGGTATAGTGTTTTTCTGTACTGTACAGTCCCGGGGGGGCCCACCTCTGGTATACAGTGTCTTTCTGTACTGTACAGTCCTTGGGGCCCCCCTCCGGTATACAGTGTCTTTCTGTACTGTACAGTCCTTGGGGCCCCCCTCCGGTATACAGTGTCTTTCTGTACTGTACAGTCCTTGGGGCTCCCCCTCCGGTATACAGTGTCTTTCTGTACTGTACAGTCCCGGGGGCCCCCCCTCCGGTATACAGTGTCTTTCTGTACTGTACAGTCCCGGGGGCCCCCCCTCCGGTATACAGTGTCTTTCTGTACTGTACAGTCCCGGGGGGGCCCCACCCCCGGTATACAGTGTCTTTCTGTACTGTACAGTCCCGGGGGGCCCCCCTCCGGTATACAGTGTTTTTCTGTACTGTACAGTCCCGGGGGCCCCCCTCCGGTATACAGTGTTTTTCTGTACAGTCCTGGGGGCTCCCCCTCCGGTATACAGTGTTTTTATGTACTGTACAGTCCCGGGGGGCCCACCTCCGGTATACAGTGTTTTTCTGTACTGTACAGTCCCGGGGGGCTCCCCCTCCGGTATACAGTGTTTTTCTGTACTGTACAGTCCTTGGGGCTCCCCCTCCGGTATACAGTGTTTTTCTGTACTGTACAGTCCCGGGGGGCTCCCCCTCCGGTATACAGTGTTTTCTGTACTGTACAGTCCCGGGGGCTCCCCCTCCGGTATAGTGTCTTTCTGTACTGTACAGTCCCGGGGGGGCTCCCCCTCCGGTATAGTGTTTTTCTGTACTGTACAGTCCCGGGGGGCTCCCCCTCCGGTATAGTGTTTTTCTGTACTGTACAGTCCCGGGGGGCTCCCCCTCCGGTATAGTGTTTTTCTGTACTGTACAGTCCCGGGGGGCTCCCCCTCCGGTATAGTGTTTTTCTGTACTGTACAGTCCCGGGGGGGCTCCCCCTCCGGTATAGTGTTTTTCTGTACTGTACAGTCCCGGGGGGCTCCCCCTCCGGTATAGTGTTTTTCTGTACTGTACAGTCCCGGGGGGCTCCCCCTCCGGTATAGTGTTTTTCTGTACTGTACAGTCCCGGGGGGGCCCACCTCTGGTATAGTGTTTTTCTGTACTGTACAGTCCCGGGGGCCCCCCCCTCCGGTATACAGTGTCTTTCTGTACTGTACAGTCCTTGGGGCCCCCCTCCGGTATACAGTGTCTTTCTGTACTGTACAGTCCTTGGGGCTCCCCCTCCGGTATACAGTGTTTTTCTGTACTGTACAGTCCTTGGGGCTCCCCCTCCGGTATACAGTGTTTTTCTGTACTGTACAGTCCCGGGGGGCTCCCCCTCCGGTATACAGTGTTTTCTGTACTGTACAGTCCCGGGGGCTCCCCCTCCGGTATAGTGTCTTTCTGTACTGTACAGTCCCGGGGGGCTCCCCCTCCGGTATAGTGTTTTTCTGTACTGTACAGTCCCGGGGGGCTCCCCCTCCGGTATAGTGTTTTTCTGTACTGTACAGTCCCGGGGGGCTCCCCCTCCGGTATAGTGTTTTTCTGTACTGTACAGTCCCGGGGGGCTCCCCCTCCGGTATAGTGTTTTTCTGTACTGTACAGTCCCGGGGGGCTCCCCCTCCGGTATAGTGTTTTTCTGTACTGTACAGTCCCGGGGGGGCCCACCTCCGGTATAGTGTTTTTCTGTACTGTACAGTCCCGGGGGGCCCCCCCTCCGGTATACAGTGTCTTTCTGTACTGTACAGTCCTTGGGGCCCCCCTCCGGTATACAGTGTCTTTCTGTACTGTACAGTCCTTGGGGCTCCCCCTCCGGTATACAGTGTCTTTCTGTACTGTACAGTCCTTGGGGCTCCCCCTCCGGTATACAGTGTTTTTCTGTACTGTACAGTCCCGGGGGCCCACCTCCGGTATGCACAGGTTTTCTGTATTCTTTCGGATCCCCTGGTGTCATTGCTCTCTGTACTATACAGCTTTGTGACCCCCCCCCCCCCCCCCATACAGTGTTCTCTGTACAGGGGGTCCCCGGGTTACAAACAAGATAGAATCTGTAAGTCGGAACAGGTACATTTTGTTAAGTGTAGCTCCAGCCAAAAAAAACAATTTTTAAGCTTTTTGGATAGTATAGGGAAGGGTTAACACCCCTGTAACATTTGTTTTGCTGTCTGTGCCCCTGTTAAGAAGATTTCACCTCACTTTCTGTCCCAATGACAATTGGATTTTGAAAATTTTGGGTTGTTGTGGAAACAAGCCTTGGTGATAAAGCATCAGTGGAGGTACCTTTTCCCCATAATAGCTCTTACAGGAGTGAATTTCCCTTCCTAGGGGTAGATTTCCTCTCACTTCCTGTTGTCTTCCTCCGTTTGTAAGTCACATGTTTGTAACTAGGGGACCCCCTGTACTGTACACTCCCAGAACCCTACAGCAGTGATGGGGAACCTTGGCACCCCAGATGTTTTGGAACTACATTTCCCATGATGCTCAACCACACTAGAGAGTGCCTGAGCATCATGGGAAATGTAGTTGCAAAACAACTGGGGTGCCAAGGGTTCACCATCGTTGCTATATACAGTGTTCAGCCGGCCATTGATGGATCCAAACTCGGCCAGTTCATCAGCAACCAGCCAAATTTTGATCCATTTTCAAGGGCCATTTCTGCTTGACAAAAGCCAGTCCAGCAATCGACTTCTTTCAAATGGGAGTGTTTGCTGATCAGAAGAAGACGCACACGCCTATCAGCAGCCTGCCTTCTTTGTACTGTACAGTTCTGGGGCACCTTTTTTTTTTTTTTCTTTTTTATATTGTTCCCCCTCCACACACCCATATCTGTCGAGTTTTACGGTCTTCTTGCTCCCCCAAGCCCTCCTCCCACTAACTCTCTCCTTAAAGGAGTTGTAAAGGTAAAAGAACAAAATGTGGAAAATTTCAAGGGGTATGAATACTTTTTCAAGGCACTATAAATTGGACTTTTAAGACGGGGCTTGACAAATTTGCCTTGAAATCTAGAAGCCAGCTAAAATGTGTGTGGTGTTTTTTACCACTTGCCTACCGTTTTACCCCTTTATGTCCTGATTATCAGTGGAAATGTCCCCTGTCACAGGATAGCCGGTTATCGGCTTTCTCTTCCTCGCACTGTTACAGCGTTTGTGGAAATGAAATGCCAACAACCGGCATTTTGTTTACATGTGATCAGCTATGATTTGTACGCAGCTGATCACACGGTAAAGGGCCGCTGTGATTGGCTCTTTACCTTTTTGATCTGTGATCAGCTTTGTCCAAAACACACACAAGCGATCACAGAGCAACCCAATGGTTTCAGGAAAGAAATTCGTCCCGTCTATGGCCTGCCTTCATTTATCATGTCATATGTTAAAGGTTTTTTTAATCAAAAGCTGCATCCTGTATGTCTGCACCCCCAGTGGGTAAATGAAGTGGGCGGGGGACCCAAGGAGCCCCCAGTGTTGCGTATCTAGGATCGCCTAGCATAGCTTTCCTGGTAGCCACTAGAAAAGTTGGTGGCCAAGATGTATCAACTATGGATTCCTATCAGAATCGCACAATATATTGAAGATGAGAAACGCCAAATTTAACAATTAAATGTTACCAGACTGGTTAGAGCCACACTTATAGTGACCGAGCTCCTAAAACAATATATATTTAGCTCTTGTAAGCGCTCACATTCCAAATGGAAGTACGGTACCTGGGCGAAGAGAGGCTATTTTTTTTTTTTTTTTTTTCCATGCTATAAGTAGAGATGCAATCGGATCTCCTGTTTCTCTCATTAAAGATGTAATTGAATCATGGAAAAAGCAGCAATCAAATAGAGACCCGCCCTGGTAGCTCCGTCTTCCCATTAACCTCCTCCTCCTCTTTGCACCCGGGGAGAAGGTTAATGGAAGAATGAGCTACCAGGGCGGATCTCTATTTGATTGCTGCCCTTTCTATGCTTTTAATTACATCTTTAATGAGAGTAATGTGAGATCTGATGGCCTCCTATTTCTTATAGCATGGAAAAAATAATTACTACTACACAGGTTCTTGTAGAATGAGTGCTTACTACAGCCATGTATACGATTTTGGGACCTAAGTCTCCAACCAGTCTGGTCGTCATTGTTTAATTTGGTGTTTTCCATCTTTTAGATATTATGTGATTTCTGATATCAATTCACGGTTGATACATCTTTAGCTTTTCTAGTGGCTACCAGAAAAGCCTATGCTAGATGCCCACCCTGGTAGCTCCTGGGGGGGGGGGGGGGGGCTCTCCCACTTCATTTACCCATTGGGGCTGCAGACATGGGGGCTTGCAGCTTTTGATTGAAAACTTCAGCATATGATGTTCTAAATGCACTTTTTTTTTATATTCTTCCTGGAGCACTGGAATTGTCCACGAAACGCGTCGAATCTTGAGTCTCTAATACATTTTTAAATGAGTATTTTTTTACACAAGTATAACAATGTCCTCATTACTATAGGAGATACTGTTAAGAGACCTTGGGTTCTTGAGAATATATATATATATATATATATATATATATATATATATATATTTATATTTATTATATTTAGCACTTCTCGCCTGGCCTATTGTAAAATGATGGAATTATAGTGGCCAATCACAGCAGATCACATGAATTGTACACAATGAAAGGCTTTGATTCATACATTTTTGTGCGCTGTTGTGATCTGTGATTGGCCAGTCATCACATGGTACAGACAGGGCCAATCACAGTCATCTGTACCATGTGATTTATCTGTGGCTAGTCGCAGCTAATCACAATAATAAACCCCAAGGCTGGGTTCACACTGGAGAACGCGGCAATAATTCGCAATAGTATGAACCCAGCCTGAATGAGAAGTTTTTCATTCAGAAAAAAAATGGTTTCTTATAACTGTAAAATTCAGTTATAAGCAATCATGGTGTGTGGAGGAAAAAAATCCTGATCACCTCCACAGAGTTGTACAGTGGTAACACTGTATGTAAAAAGAGTGTAGTAAAATATTTACCGTATATACTCGAGTATAAGTCGAGGCCCTAATTTACCACAAAAAAATGGGAAAACTTATTGACCCGAGTATAAGACGAGGGTGAGAAATGCACAGCTACTGTAAGTGGAAAAGAGGGCCAACAATGCCCATTTGCATGCCTCACTGTGCCCATTTGCAGCCATAGGTCCCCTGAACTTCAAACTCGGTAGTTAAGGGTTCCTAGATGCCCCCTAGCTGCAGCCAAAATTTGGGGTCTCTGAACCCAAAGGGTCCCGAAATGACATTGCTGCAGATGGACACAGTTGACCGAATTTGGGGCCCCGTACCTCAGGGCCACTTAGTGCTAAGAACCCCAAATTTGGTGTGCAAACCCAGTGGAACTAGCACTATAAAATATCCAAAGCTGGGGTTGCTAGCTCTAAGTGGCCCCGAGATACAGGGCCCCAAAAATCAGTTCAGAAAATGTCAAGCACTTTTCTGCAGCAGAGAATGACATTTTCCGAACCGGATTTGGGGCCCCGTATGTCAGGCCCACTTGATGCTAGGAACCCCAGCTTTGTATATGTTATGGTACCAGTTCCACTGGGTTTGCACACTAAATTTGGGGTTCCTAGCACTAAGTGGCCCTGAGATACGGGGCCCAAAAAATGAAATTTTTTGCTGCAGAAAAGTGCTTGACGAGTATAAGTCGAGGGGGGCACTTTCAGCACAAAAAAATGTGCTGAAAAATTCGACTTATACTCGAGTATATACGGTAAAAATATAAGTTTTTTTATTATTATTATACTTTTATTTATTTTATTTTTTTTCCACATAATATCACCATTCATTGTCCCCCATCACTGCAGTATGTGAAACATTTTTGTTAAATTGTGCCAAATCAAAATCCTGACATGCCTCTTACTAAATACCTTGGACTATCTACTTTCCAAATAGGGGTTATTTGGGGGATTTTTCTTCTGTCCTGGCATTTTTAGGTCTCAAGAAATGAGAGGCCCATCAGTATTGATCGATTTTTCAGGTGTGTGTGTGTATACCATTGTTGACTCTATAACTCTGAACCGAGATCTCTCCATAAAGAGGTCCTGTCATCCTTATTTATATTAAAAGGGATGTTTACATTCCTTGCAATAGGAATAAGTTATTAAAAAAAAAAAAAAATTAAAGGGACAGTGTAAAAATAAAAAGTTAAACGAGGAAAAAAAAAAATTTAAAGCGTCCCCATCCTTCTTCTGTGCTTGCGCGCAGAAGCGAATGCATACGTAAGTTGCGCACGCATATGTAAACGGTATTCGTACCAGGTATCGCCACAAACGTTGTTGAGAGCAATATTTCTAGCACTAGACCTCCTCTGTAACTCTTAACAGGTAACCTGTAAAGGCGTTTAAAGTGTCGCCTATGGAGATTATTAAGTACCATAGTTTGTCGCCATTCCAAGAGCGTGTGCTATTTTAAAGCATGACATGTTGGGTATCTATTTACTCGGCATAACATCATCTTTCACATTATATTAAAAAAAATTGGCGTAAATATATATTTTTTTGTTTTTTTTTTTTTCATGAAAATTTATTTTTTCCCAAAATTCCATTTGCACAAATGCTGTGCAAATACCATGTGATATTTAAAAAAAAGGCGATCTTTGCCTTTTTTTTTTTTTTTTTTACCATGTAGAATGTTTGGGGGTTTAGTAATTTTTCTAGCAAAAAAAAATCCTGATTTAAACTTGTAAACAAAGTGCCAGAAAAAGCCCGGTCGGCAAGTGGTTAAAGCATCTCCACCTCCACAGTAATAATACGCCGAGGTGGAAGTTAAAAACTGTACATACATGATGTTTCCCAAATACCAGGAATAAATAGTTGTTACAGTTGACTTCTTCCAGTGCAGAATCCTTCTGTTTTCTTATAATGGAATGTCGGACGCTTTGCAATCATCCAGCAGACTCTGATGTAACATACAGTTGTAGGAGGATGTCCGAAGAGGAGGCATCTGATCTCATTCCTCCGCACGCACAGAGGTCATACAGCCGCTCGTGGGACCCTATGCTGTAATGAGGAGACATTGTATTTTTATAGCGTTCGGTACAGCAATGTAATTGGGAATAGTGGATGGATCAGTTCTGCTCTCCTGTCATGTGTTTGGATCCTGTATTATTATAATCGGTTTTCCATCTTTTGTCTCTCCAGCACGATGGACGCCCATACTGCCACAAGCCGTGCTACGCTGTCCTGTTCGGCCCGAAAGGTAAAGGTTGCATACTGAGGGGTATCGGGGTTGGGCGAGGAATCGGATGTGGGGGATCAGGCTGTGCGTTATTGGGGTGGGGGATAGATCAGATGGTTGGCATGCTGAGGGGTGTTAGGGGGTTATGAGGGGGCACACCGAAGGGTGTTGGTTTTGAGGAGGGGTTAAGTGGGGTCAGGCTGAGGGGTTTTAGGGAGGGGATCAGATGGGTGGCATGCTGAGGGGCATGGGGGGGGGGGGGGGGTTGAGGTTCAAATGGTGGGGCATGCTGATGGGTGTTGGGTTGGGCAGCAATCAGATGGGAGTGGTGGGGGAAGGCGTTCTAATTTGGTGGGAAGCTTGCTGAGGGGGATTTGGTTGGGGGAGAATTCAGATGGAGCAGCACATGGTAAGGGTAGTCTAGTTGGCATAGGTATCAGATTATTATTTTTTTTTTTTTGGGGGGGGGGGGGGGTGTATAGGAAGGAAAGGTTCGGTTGTGGGGCATCTGTTTGGCAGAGGTATCTGGTGGGGGGGGGGGGGGGGCGCTGAGGGGCATTGGGGGAGGTTCAAGTGGTGGTGGGGCATGCTGATGGGTGTTGGGTTGGGCAGCAGTCAGATGGGGGTGGCGGGGAAGGCGTTCTAAGGATATTGGGGTGGAAGAGGGGTTCGATGGGAAGCTTGCTGAGGGGTATTTGGTTGGGGGAGAATTCAGATGGAGGAGCACATGGTGAGGGTAGTTGGGTTGACATGGGTATCAGATTTTTTTTTTGGGGGGGGGGAGGTATAGGAGGGAAAGGTTTGGTTGTGGGGCATCTGTCTGGCAGAGGGATCTGCTTAGGGGGGGGCACGCTGAGGGACTTTTTGGTTAGTTAAGTGTTAGGCTGGGCAGCATGCTGAGGGTTATCAGGATGCATGAAAGGGCATTGGGAGGTGTGTGTGTGTGTGTGTGTGTGTGTGTGTTTGAAAAGGTTAGAGGGGCGTTGTGGGTGAGGAGACCTGGATGGTGCTGTAGTCTCTTCCAGTGTTATGCTGCAGAAGTGGATTATAAAAGCAAGTTGACGGAAGTTTTAACAGAACTTTTTGAGCTCTTCTGTAGGACAGAAGATTGTGTTGTGTGAAGCATCTTATCGTTGTGGTGTGGATGGCAGTCACACCCTGGGTTGTGTTCTCTGTCTGCCATGTTCTTATCTCATCTTCCAGTATGTGCTGCCAGCAGATGGGACTTTTGGGTAATTTTCTCCTGTGACCAGCAGCTTTCGTACATGGAGTACTAAGCGGGCACAGGCCTGACCCAGTCCAGGACGGAGTCTTCACCATTGCCATCTGCCTCCTGGGTGGTGCTAACTGATGCCCTCTGTGGAGAGTGTAACAGACCCTGGAAAGCTTCCTTTTTTTTTTTTTCTTTTCAGGCAGTGAAGTCCATTTACTTAAAGCCATAATCAACTTTCAGTTTAAATGAGCCGCAAGTACATCAAAACAAGGTGTGCAACATTACAGTTAAAGTGTTACTAAACCCACAACAGTAAAATCTGTCTGTATATGCAGAATAGTATGTTTGTTGTACTCACTACAATATATACAAATTTGTAGTGGTAAAAAAGCACTTGTGGGTTTACCCAATCTTGTGTGGCAAGGGGTGTGTCTTATACCTGCATACTTTTGCTGATAGGTGTCCCTCATTCCCATCTCAAAAAGTTGGGAGGTATGCAGTCCCTCCCTCCATGCCCAGTAACTAATAGAAAAAAAAAAAAAACGTGGGGGTCGCATCATGATTGATGGATGATCCGCCTCCCATAACAGCATGAGGACACAGGCTATAGTGGAAACCTCCTCCTACCTGAACACTCAGCACTCAGGCAGACCCTGCAGTTTATCAGCATGCTGCAGGAAAAGATCCTTACTCTGTGAGAGGAAGCGGTGGTCTCTCTGCAGAGGTCCGACACACCAGCCAGAGCTCTTTAATCAGCTGGAAACCTGAGTTTTGCACACCGTCTGTTTTTATGCACCTGGAATGTATTTAGCTGATTTAATCTGAAAGCTTAGTTGGCTTTAAGTAAAAAGACTTCACCGCCTTTATTACA
This sequence comes from Lithobates septentrionalis, assembly GCA_037952835.1. Lineage (NCBI taxonomy): Eukaryota > Metazoa > Chordata > Amphibia > Anura > Ranidae > Lithobates > Lithobates septentrionalis. Next base: position 12,911 of record JBBDGP010000810.1, read on the forward strand.
TTTCAGAGTACAAATGCGGCAACGTGTCTCCCGAAGGAAGTAAAATATTCTATGGCGGGGTGGGTGAGAAGACACGGTACAGTAAAAGGAGCTGATTTGGGAGACAAGGGTGACACAAGACTGAGCTTTTTTTTTTTTTTTTTTTTTTTTTTTTACCTTTTTAATGTTTTGTGTTTTTTGTATTAATATTCTGTTATTTACTATTACCAGTATTCATATTTCATGTTTTGGAATCCTTTGTTCTTTCTTCCACCCGGAAAATAGTGTTGGGAGTCTATTGGGAAAGGAAGACGCCCGCCTCATTGCTCTGTATGTCGGGTCATGGCCTGTGTGGTTGGGGCTTCTATTAATAGTGCCATGAATGGAGCACATCCTCTGACTCCAAGTTCACTGACACCACAGCTGGGACTGATCCGCACTTCCTGTGTACATCCCAATCCCGCTGCATTACACCTCTGACGATTCCACAGATGGCAGAGCGTGCGTCTGCCGTATCCCCATCTAAAGGGAACTCCAGCCAAAACTTTTAGTACCGAAGAGTGGGGAACGGTCTGTGTCCCCACTGGGAGAATTTCCCCTTACTTCCTGTCCTGGTTACACACTGTATATCGGGTGAATACAGACCGCAAGTAAAACCTGAAAGAAGCTCCAACCCTAACAAACTCCATGCAAAAAAGAAAGTGTTTAACTGCAAATATACTTAAAAGGATCGGTACATTAAAAAAAAAAAAACTTTAGTAGAATGCATTTAGAAAATCTTGACACATCTGTTTTGGAAAGTGACCTCTATATATACATTTTTGGTGCCCTCTTTCTCTGTTGTAAACCTCTTTAGCTGGAATGACAAGTGCCATTTGGTACTGAAACTCAGTTCTGTTACTGAACAGGAAGTTTTGGGAAATATCTCCTCCCACTTTAGGGTTGCATAGTTACTACTTCCATCAAGCAGCTTGAACCATGGTTGATGTCCCCTAAACTGTCCAATATGAAGCAATGAATCTCAATCACTCTTGGCATTTCCTAAACTAATTTTAAGTCCTTGTTATTGCCATCCAGTCTTAAAATACCGTCTCCTTTATGTTTTTTCCCAATGATATCCTCTGTATGGGTCATTTCCTTGCATCATCTCTCCCTCTCCCCATTGGTGTCCATTTATTTTCCCTATCCCCTCTTTGGGTTCTCTGTGTGTCTCCTGTCCTCGTGGTTTTTATCTATTTATTTTTTTTTCCCTTTTGATGGACCTCTCTGTATTCTTTTCATTGGTGTCTTCTCCCTCATCTTCTCATTGGCTCAGGCTTGTTTGATAATCTGGGGAGTAATGTGGACGGTTCTGAGTCTGCTGCTACGGGAGTGCCGGCAAGGGAGTGGAGCTTGTCCCAGCTCCTGTAGTCACTAGAGAAGGAAGGAGGGAATCCCCTGTGCTGCATGTCCAGGGGTAGTGTAATGGTGAAAGACGACCTTAGCCTGGGCTCCTGCCAGGCCACGCCACCAGTGTGTTTTGGTCCACGCCCCCAGAGCTTCTCTGGTCGTCTTCCTAGAGCTTCTTCCCATTGGTGTCTTGTTTTCTCCCTCGTCTTCTTCCCATTGGCGTCTTCTCCCTCGTCTTCTTCCCCTCTGGTGTCGTCTGCTTCCCCTCTGGTGTCGCCTGCTTCCCCTCTGGTGTCGCCTGCTTCCCCTCTGGTGTCGCCTGCTTCCCCTCTGGTGTCGCCTGCTCCCCTCTGGTGTCGCCTGCTTCCCCTCTGGTGTCGCCTTCTTCCCTCCCTCGGTGTCGCCTTCTTCCCCTCTGGTGTCGCCTTCTTCCCCTCTGGTGGTCGCCTTCTTCCCCACCTCTGGTGTCGCCTTCTTCCCCACCTCTGGTGTCGCCGTCTTCCCCACCTCTGGTGTCGCCGTCTTCCCCACCTCTGTGTCGCCGTCTTCCCCACCTCTGGTGTCGCCGTCTTCCCCACCCTCTGGTGTCGCCGTCTTCCCCACCTCTGGTGTCGCCGTCTTCCCCACCTCCTGTGTCGCCGTTCCCCACCTCCTGGTGTCGCCGTCTTCCCCACCTCCTGGTGTCGCCGTCTTCCCCACCTCCTGGTGTCGCCGTCTTCCCCACCTCCTGGTGTCGCCGTCTTCCCCACCTCCTGGTGTCGCCGTCTTCCCCACCTCCTGGTGTCGCCGTCTTCCCCACCTCCTGGTGTCGCCGTCTTCCCCACCTCCTGGTGTCGCCGTCTTCCCCACCTCCTGGTGTCGCCGTCTTCCCCACCTCCTGGTGTCGCCGTCTTTCCCCACCTCCTGGTGTCGCCGTCTTCCCCACCTCCTGGTGTCGCCGTCTTCCCCACCTCCTGGTGTCGCCGTCTTCCCCACCTCCTGGTGTCGCCGTCTTCCCCCACCTCCTGGTGTCGCCGTCTTCCCCACCTCCTGGTGTCGCCGTCTTCCCACCTCCTGGTGTCGCCGTCTTCCCCACCTCCTGGTGTCGCCGTCTTCCCCACCTCCTGGTGTCGCCGTCTTCCCCACCTCCTGGTGTCGCCGTCTTCCCCACCTCCTGGTGTCGCCGTCTTCCCCACCTCCTGGTGTCGCCGTCTTCCCCACCTCCTGGTGTCGCCGTCTTCCCCACCTCCTGGTGTCGCCGTCTTCCCCACCTCCTGGTGTCGCCGTCTTCCCCACCTCCTGGTGTCGCCGTCTTCCCCACCTCCTGGTGTCGCCGTCTTCCCCACCTCCTGGTGTCGCCGTCTCTCCCCACCTCCTGGTGTCGCCGTCTTCCCCACCTCCTGGTGTCGCCGTCTTCCCCACCTCCTGGTGTCGCCGTCTTCCCCACCTCCTGGTGTCGCCGTCTTCCCCACCTCCTGGTGTCGCCGTCTTCCCCACCTCCTGGGTCGCCGTCTTCCCCACCTCCTGGTGTCGCCGTCTTCCCCACCTCCTGGTGTCGCCGTCTTCCCCACCTCCTGGTGTCGCCGTCTTCCCCACCTCCTGGTGTCGCCGTCTTCCCCACCTCCTGGTGTCGCCGTCTTCCCCACCTCCTGGTGTCGCCGTCTTCCCCACCTCCTGGTGTCGCCGTCTTCCCCCACCTCCGGTGTCGCCGTCTTTCCCCACCTCCTGGTGTCGCCGTCTTCCCCACCTCCTGGTGTCGCCGTCTTCCCACCTCCTGGTGTCGCCGTCTTCCCCCACCTCCTGGTGTCGCCGTCTTCCCCACCTCCTGGTGTCGCCGTCTTCCCCACCTCCTGGTGTCGCCGTCTTCCCCACCTCCTGGTGTCGCCGTCTTCCCCACCTCCTGGTGTCGCCGTCTTCCCCACCTCCTGGTGTCGCCGTCTTCCCCACCTCCTGGTGTCGCCGTCTTCCCCACCTCCTGGTGTCGCCGTCTTCCCCACCTCCTGGTGTCGCCGTCTTCCCCACCTCCTGGTGTCGCCGTCTTCCCCACCTCCTGGTGTCGCCGTCTTCCCCACCTCCTGGTGTCGCCGTCTTCCCCACCTCCTGGTGTCGCCGTCTTCCCCACCTCCTGGTGTCGCCGTCTTCCCCACCTCCTGGTGTCGCCGTCTTCCCCACCTCCTGGTGTCGCCGTCTTCCCCACCTCCTGGTGTCGCCGTCTTCCCCACCTCCTGGTGTCGCCGTCTTCCCCACCTCCTGGTGTCGCCGTCTTCCCCACCTCCTGGTGTCGCCGTCTTCCCCACCTCCTGGTGTCGCCGTCTTCCCCACCTCCTGGTGTCGCCGTCTTCCCCACCTCCTGGTGTCGCCGTCTTCCCCACCTCCTGGTGTCGCCGTCTTCCCCACCTCCTGGTGTCGCCGTCTTCCCCACCTCCTGGTGTCGCCGTCTTCCCCACCTCCTGGTGTCGCCGTCTTCCCCACCTCCTGGTGTCGCCGTCTTCCCCACCTCCTGGTGTCGCCGTCTTCCCCACCTCCTGGTGTCGCCGTCTTCCCCACCTCCTGGTGTCGCCGTCTTCCCCACCTCCTGGTGTCGCCGTCTTCCCCACCTCCTGGTGTCGCCGTCTTCCCCACCTCCTGGTGTCGCCGTCTTCCCCACCTCCTGGTGTCGCCGTCTTCCCCACCTCCTGGGTCGCCGTCTTCCCCACCTCCTGGTGTCGCCGTCTTCTTCACCGCTGGTGTCGCCGTCTTCTTCACCGCTGGTGTCGTCGTCTTCTTCACCGCTGGTGTCGTCGTCTTCTTCACCGCTGGTGTCGTCGTCTTCTTCACCGCTGGTGTCGTCGTCTTCTTCACCGCTGGTGTCGTCGTCTTCTTCACCGCTGGTGTCGTCGTCTTCTTCACCGCTGGTGTCGTCGTCTTCCCCACCTCTGGTGTCTTCTCCCCCGTCTTCTGCCAGGCCACGTGCCCCCAATGTGTTTCGCTCCACCCCCCCCCCCCCCCCCCCCGCCGTAGCTTAGTCATGGTTCTCCTCTTAGTCCCATTGATGTATTGTTTGTTTGTATGCCTTCTCATGTCCTTCCAATAAATGTCCTATCTGTATGTCTCCTCTAGGTGTGAACATTGGTGGAGTTGGATCCTATATCTACGACACGACGCTTCGAGCCTCGGAGGACCAGGGTCCCGTGACCCCTGTGGTCAGTTCTGCAAACAATGCTGCCAAGCCAGCTACACGAGGTGCGTACCCAGCATAGGGGGACTCTATAGCAGAATGTCTTGTGTTCTGGATCCCTAATCCTATTTTTTTTTATTCTTTTGTAAAGTTGTGGCCCCGACACGAACATTTGCTGGGGAGACAGCCTTATGCCCAGGCTGTGGAAAGGCTGTCTACTTTGGTGAGTAGTTTAGCACAGAAATTGCAGAATATAAAAAGTGACAAACAACGTTCGGAAATCTGAGCTGTGCTCTCTCTTCTTACAGCGGAAAAGGTGATGTCACTAGGCAGAAGCTGGCACCGCCCCTGCCTCCGATGCCAGCGCTGCAACAAGACATTGACTTCAGGGGGACATGCGGAGGTGAGTGCAGACATATGACAGCTGTGGGACTTGGAAGTGTGAGGAGGGACATGATGCTGGTGTTACTTGGTGGAAGTGGGTGAGAAGGTGTGATTTTTTTGGGTGGGGTTTGAAGAGTGGCACTCAAGTGACAGATTATGCTATCTGAATGCTATGTTGGAACGTCCCACCTTGTGCTTTTCAAAGCTGTTTCCTATAGAAAATGGTAACGTAATGGGGTCTTATAGCCTGGATTTTTGGAAAGCTGGAAGCTCATAGTTAGTATTTTGCTTCTAAATGCAGCATGAGATGTGATGGCAAGAGGGGAGAGTGGGATGCATGGAGTTGGGAGAAGAGACGTAATGGCACTGGCAGGGTGGGACACGTTAAGAGACATGGTGGGCGGGGAGGGACACGCGACGTGGGAGAAGAGGCGAGGTTAGTACACGCTAAGGCGGGAGAAAAGAGACGGAATGGTGAGGGTGGAATAAGAGGAGATGTTCATAGGGTCAACATAGAATAGAAGTCACTAACTCCTGACTCTCTGCTCTTTCCCCAGCATGATGGCCTGCCGTACTGTCACGTGCCCTGCTACGGGCATCTCTTTGGACCAAAAGGTCAGTGCTGGGGTACCAAAGCTCTTTCCTCACTCATTAGGGGTCCATTGAACCAGAGGCTGCATACCTGAACTGGGCCTTCCTGTTGGTGGGAGGATTGAGGGGGGAAAGTGGTGCTTTTCCCCTTTTTTGTTCTCTAAGATCTGATCCCTTTTTTTTTTCACATAAATTATTACTGATCTGATAAAAATGGTGCCGTTTTGCTCTGCCTGTGCTTCCAGTATGTTCTGTGTTTGCAGTCAGTGTATGTAGTGCTTCTATACATCTGAGGGCAGCACATGGAGCCTGGCACAGCCTGCCTTCTGTCTCTGCATTATGGTAGCTTTGTGCATTCCTTCATCATGATTAATTTCCTGACCTTGGTATGAGATTACACATCTGTAGCGGATGAATCCTCCCCGGCAGATCTATGCACGCTGAGCCGCCCGAGAACCCGATTCTTCTAAGAATGCAATAAATGCAGAAGGCTCTGTAGGGAGGGCACCCATCATCCCCAGGTACTGTGTGTGTGTATTCTGATCTCTCAGGACCGATGCTGGAACCTGGATATTCCCGCAACCACAGACTGTTGTGCCTGTTCAGTGAGCCGTATAACTTTTGTTTAATTCGGGATAATTTCCTCATCTAATCCTTCGGTTTCACAAATCTAAATAACCTGTTGAACAAGAACAGAAGGCTGCACTCCAATGACATTGAGCCTTTTCATTGTTATTGTTCTGGACAAAGATGGACAGGAGCCTCGCCTGGGGACAAGTTTCACCCTAATGCAGGTTTAATCGTAGAGATTATCCCAGGTGGGGGGGGGTCTGGTGTCATCGGAGGGTGTCTGTACATCCTGGAGTCTTCGCGGGGAGCGTGGGCGAGTTCCATTCTACTGGTCCTGGGCACACACTGCATGCGTACAGGGGTGACCCCTACTTGGTTTCTAAATAAATCATGATTAAAGTGGTGTTAAAACAAATGTATTGTATCTTATCGATCATTAGATGTGGTGGCTGTATTTTTTTTTTTTACACCTGGTGACCTGGCCAGTAACACCTCCCCTGTATTTGAGTGCCTCCACTCTGGATGAAGGAGCACAGGGGGCACCTTTTGGACAGCGGCATTGTTAATCTTGGGGAAGGGAAGTGTTGGATGCACTAGCAGATTTAGATACACTAACACACTGAAGCTGAACTCTAGCTAAAACTTGTAAGCAATTACAGCAAACCGTTATTCTTTATCGTACATCAGGGAACACAGAGCAGGCTATAATCATTACCATCTGGGTTTTGCGCCACCTAGAGGTGAGTGGACACTATCAGTCCAATCAGACAGGAAGCCTTCCCCCTACATAACCCCTACCACACAGGAAGTCCCTCAGTTTTTTTTTTTTTTTTTGTTTTTTTTTTCCGCTAACCTCTTGAAGGTGACGGTCACTGAAGTCTGTTCTCTGGATCCATTATGGATGGTACTCGGTCCCCACTAGGACGTGGTAAAAGTTTGGTGGGGATTGTCTGTAATGCAACCATTCGGCGCCGGACTCTGTGCAGTTAGGTACTGACCAAGATTGTTTTCTGGCAGGGTGCTGAACAGCACCCTCTCCTCCTTGGTATCGGAGCACCATCTGACTCCATTCTCCTCCTTGGTACCGGAGTTCCCATCTGACTCCATTCTCCTCCTCCGGTATCGGAACACCATATGGTTACATTTTCCTCCTTGGTATCGGAACACCATCTGACTCCCGATACCGAGCAGGAGAATGGAACCATGTGGTGTTCTGATACCAAGGAGGAGAATGAACACCATCTGGTTCCATTCTCCTCCTCTGTATCGGAACACCATCTGGTTCCATTCTTCTCTGTATTGGATCACCATCTGGTTCCATTCTCCTCCTCGGTATCGGAACACCATCTGGTTCCATTCTCCTCCTCTGTATCGGAACACCATCTGGTTCCATTCTCCTCCTCGGTATCAGAACACCATCTGGTTCCATTCTCCTCCTCGGTATCAGAACACCATCTGGTTCCATTCTCCTCCTCAGTATTGGAACACCATATGGTTCCATTCTCCTCCTCTGTATCGGATCAGCATATGGTTCCATTCTCCTCCTCTGTATCGGATCACCATCTGGTTCCATTCTCCTCTGTATCGGATCACCATCTGGTTCCATTCTCCTCCTCGGTATCAGAACACCATCTGGTTCCATTCTCCTCCTCAGTATTGCAACACCATATGGTTCCATTCTCCTCCTCTGTATCGGATCAGCATATGGTTCCATTCTCCTCCTCCTGTATCGGATCAGCATATGGTTCCATTCTCCTCCTCCTGTATCGGATCACCATCTGGTTCCATTCTCCTCTGTATCGGATCACCATCTGGTTCCATTCTCCTCCTCGGTATTGGATCACCATCTGGTTCCATTCTCCTCCTCGATATTGGAACACCATATGGTTCCATTCTCCTCCTCGGTATCTGATCACCATATGGTTCCATTCTCCTCCTCGGTATCAGATCACCATCTGGTTCCATTCTCCTCCTCGGTATCGGATCACCATCTGGTTCCATTCTCCTCCTCTGTATCGGATCACCATCTGGTTCCATTCTCCTCCTCTGTATCGGATCACCATCTGGTTCCATTCTCCTCCTCTGTATCGGATCACCATATGGTTCCATTCTCCTCCTTGGTATCGGATCACCATATGGTTCCATTCTCCTCCTCGGTATCGGTCGGATCACCATATGGTTCCATTCTCCTCCTCGGTATCATAGCCCAAGCGTTGTCTTATCTTCTTCCAGCACATTGTACAGCCATTTCCTCTCCAATCCCTGCTTCACATCTGCTTTTCTTTTTTGTGGAGAACACTTTGTGCTGGAATGTAGAGGAGCGCACAGTGCAGCACCCATCCACCTCATACACACCCTGCCCCTGCTTTGACCCTCATGTCTCACACAGCAGCCCCCACTAATTCAGAACAATGAATATTTTCCCACGTCCTAAACCCTGCACATAAAGCTGTTCAAGAGACACCCTACCCCAAATCCATGTGAATCTCTTCTCTGATTATAAAGACGGGTAGAGCAATGTGCTGGCTCTGCCTTGTCCCCTCCATACACACACTGGGACACGTGAAGGACGGGTGGAGCTCGGCACTATTTTCAGACTCGGCTCTCAATGCGGCTTTTCTGTTTGTCAGGAAATGAAACATTTTTTCCAGCTGGCATAATTTCCTCTGTCACAGCCAGACTGTACAATGCTACTGTCTGTGTCTGCATCACAGCCGGGCTGTACACTGCTACTGCTTATGTCTGCATCAGAGCTAGACTGTACACTGCTACTGCCTGTGTCTGCATCACAGCCAGACTGTACACTGCTACTGTCTGTGTCTGCATCACAGCCGGTCTGTACACTGCTACTGTCTGCATCATAGCCAGACTGTACACTGCTACTGCCTGTGTCTGCATCACAGCCAGACTGTACACTGCTACTGTCTGTGTCTGCATCACAGCCGGGCTGTACACTGCTACTGCTTGTGTCTGCATCACAGCCGGTCTGTACACTGCTACTGTCTGTGTCTGCATCACAGCCGGGCTGTACACTGCTACTGCTTGTGTCTGCATCACAGCCGGGCTGTACACTGCTAGTGTATCAAAATATAATAAAGTCCAATTGCAGCGCTGACAGTAAAAAGACAGATGAGGAGATGGTGGGTACAGGTGAACGTAGAAATGAAGAACCTCACCAACTTCAGTGCATTATAAACACCACCGGGCTGACCAATATATCTTCTTACCAGAAACAGATGAGCAACAAGCATATGGTGTATATAACTCATCCAAAATCTTAGGCAGGTAACTTCATCAAACGGTCACCACAATCCAAATTGGAAGCTCCCAAGGTATAAGGATCCTCTGCAGTTTCCAATAAACCACCAATATGCAGCCTCAACTCTTCTTCCTCTTCTTCCCTTTTTTTTTTTTTTTTTATTTTTTTTTTTTTTTTTAGATCCAAATTCTTTTAATAAAATGCTTTTGGAGTAAAAATCTATTTTAAGATGCAAGAATAATTTTAGTTTATGCAGCAGGAAATGGAGCTTAGTTATGTAGCATGGGAGATATATATATATATATATATATATATATATATATATATATATATATATATATATATATATATATATATATATATATATATATATATATATATATATATATATATATATATATATATATATATATTCTATTACACCCCCCCCCCTCACTCTGAAATTTATTTATATATATATATATATATATTATAAAATTTCCGAGTGAGGGGGGGGTTCTTCCCCTTTCGTTTCTTTTTTTTGGGGGGGGGTTGGTCTGGTGTGATTTTTGTTTTTGTGCTTTTGTCTGTGTTTTGTGTTTAATGTTGGTTTTTTTTTTTCCATATAAAATGATAAAAAGGATTTGATTTAAAAAAAAAAAAAAAAATGATTATGATTTAAATTGAGTTGACTTAAATCAAGCCTGTTTTACTAGTGATTTAAATCAAATCCTCCCTGGTGAATTGTTTTGCTCAGAGGTGAATACATCTGATGAGTTCATTGTTCTCCCCCCAGGGGTGAATATCGGTGATGTTGGATGTTATGTCTACGCACCTTCATCCGACAACCCAGAGAGCCGGGATCAGATGTGAGCGTTGTCAGGTACGGCTCATACTTGTTAATTTGTGTTTTTGGCGATTTTACATTGAGGGGTTCATTACACCCCGTACTCCCCAGAATCCCCCGATCACACCTCTCCATCCTTCTTCTTTGCAGATGACCCAGGATGAGGAAATTTGCTTCTTCTGCCTTGTTTAACCCTTCACTGCTGGACTGCAATGCACTATGGAAGCCCCACTTCATTCTCCCCAAGGGGGGCGCTAAATGATGATGGTGAACAAGTGTTCTGACCCCCCTCCCCCCAATATGTATTTATTAATATTATTATAGGTTTATATAACTCTGGATCATTCCTGTATTGGTGACTCCTGTATTTAGACGTCGTGCCCACCTGCTGTAGCTCAGTCAGTTAGGCAGTGCGGTCTGGGTGTCTGCGGTTGCTGCACTCTCTCTCATTCCAGTAGGTTATATCTTAGCACCGTGTTTTAGAAGAACTGTCTTTTTTTTTTTTTGCTCCCACAGCCAATCATTTTTGGGTATTTTTTCGGTTTTTTTTCCAGCGCAGGTTTAAATCTGACGGATTAGTGGCAGGGAGGCCAATAGCAAGGAGCGCAGTAAGGCTCGGTTCACATCTATGCAGTTTGCCACAATTTGCATTTGTTTTAATCTGTCCAACAACAAATTGGTCAAAAAAAAAAAAAAAAAGCAGTAAAATCGCACATGCAAAAAAACACCGCAAAAAGCACTGCAGAAACTGTAGTGCTTTTTGCTGTGCGTTTGTTTGTTTTTTGTTTTGTTTTTTTGCACATGATTTTTACTGGGGTGTTTTTTTGTTTTTTGTTTTTCTGTTGGGCAGATTAAATAAATGCAAATTGCGGCAAAAAACGCACTACATGCTCTTTCTGCCGCTTCTCCGTTGAAGTCTATTGAACCAAAAAAAGCACCGTTTTGCGTTTTTAAAAAAGAAAAGTCCCTGACCCTTTCCAGAAACACAGTGGCTGAAAAAAAAAGCATAGACGTGTTCCATAGGAAACCATATTATATGGACTGTAGTGCATTTCTGCAAAAAAAAAAGCACCAACAAAAAAAAACGCATAGGTGTGTACCAGGCCTAAGAGAGCAAATCCTGTGTGCACAGAATGATGGAAGGGCTCAGGATCACATTGTGCAGCATTGCCGTGGAGATGGCGGTATTTGCTGTCTGTAAAGCGTCTAGTCAGTCCAGGACACAAGCAGTTAATGGTCCTCTCACAGCAGCTCTCTGGCTCCCTCTGGTGGCTCTTCACACTGCAGAACCCGTCTGTCATATCAGATTGCAGTGCCACGCTGGCGCCCAGTCACTCCGGTGCTGCTGGCTTCATTATGCGGTGTGGTAAAGAGCAGCCAATCGGTCCCCTGTGCGAGAATCTGTTTTTCATATGTCTGCTGCAGACGGTAAAACAATTTTATATTCTCTGACAAGTGAAGGGCAATTGTCGGCTGCAGTGCTGGCCCATTCTCAATTGCTCGCCCTGGTGTCATTACTGACCCTCCGCCGTTACTGACCCTCTGCCCTGCCATCATTGACCGCCTTGTCGGCACTGTCGCGCTCGCTGATCTTTCGCATGGCCCTGCTGCCATAACTGACCCTCTGTATAGCCTGTTTAGAAGAGGAAATGTTCGCTGCAATATAAGATGCACAATAAAAGTTCCCCTTTCCACGTGTTGTGTTCCTGTCTCTATTCTGAATTATACCTTCTAGGGGGTGTAATGGTGAGACCGTGGTGACCTGAAATATCGTCTGAGCTTGGATAGAGATGGTGGGTACTTTTGGGGTAGCTATGGATGGTGGAGGCGCTTTTTTTTTTTTTTAAATCTAGAATAGTGGCCTGACTTAGGCCCCTTTCACACTTGTACGACTTGTCCCACGATTTTGTACTGCAAAATCGCATGACAAGTCATTCTCCATGATTTTCAATGACTACCATTCATAAGTAGTCCCTGCACTACTTTGGTCCAACTTCCATGCGAGTTGTACTCCATAGACCTCAATGTTAAACCCTCAAGTAGCATGCAAATCGTACCTGAATAATATAGACACGATTTCAGTACGACTTTGTAAGCACAAGCTGAGAATGGTTAATGCCAAAGTTGTGGCAAAGTCGTACAAAGTAATACTGCTCCCAAATCGTGGCAAAATTGCGCGACTTTGAAGTCGCACAAGTGTGAAAGGGGCCTTACTGAAGGACATGAATGACAGTCTGAATAAATGTCTGTGGTATGCACACACAGCGAATGCTACGGGTCTAGCTGCTCGTACATTGAACTCCAGTGTGAATGTCACATTCCTAGATCTATCCAGATAATGCGGCTTTTGTCTATTGTGCACCTTTTTTTTGAAAAAAAAAAAAAAAAGGTGCACAATAGACAAAAGCCGCATTATCTGGATAGATCTAGGAATGTGACATTCACACTGGAGTTCAATGTACGAGCAGCTAGACCTGTAGCATTCGCTAGTGTATAAATAATTATACACTATATTGTCAAAAGTATTGGGACGCCTGCCTTTACATGCACATTCAATTTTATAGCCTGCACATCCAGCTTTGTCAAATCATCTGTCACATGCACTGTGCTAACGGTCCAAAAATCAGCAGACAGCTCGTCTTTCGACTTTTCCCTTCTGATTTGTGTACCGTGTGTACGAGGCCTAAGACTGGGGCACCATTTAAAGTTTGTATATGTATGTGTGTGTGTGTATATATGTGTGTGTGTGTGTGTGTGTGTGTGTGTATATGTATATATGTGTATATGTATATGTGTATATGTATATATATGTATGTATATGTATATATGTATATATGTATATGTATATGTGTGTATGTATATGTATGTGTATGTATATATATGTATGTATATATATATATATATATATATATATATATATATATATATATATATATATATATATATATATATATATATATATATATATATATATCTCTCTAATGTCCCAATACTTTTGACAATATAGTGTGTTTTTTTTTTTTTTTTTTTTTTTTTTTTTTTTTTTTTTCAATGAGGAACGGTAGTCTGCTCACATAATTTGTAATAAAATCATCTTTGCCATTCTGCAGCTTCCCTCCAACCACTTTGCTTATTATTTTATATATACTGTGATTCTGTACTGTGCCAAATATGCTGCAGAAATCTACCTCCGCTGAGTCTGGCTGCAGCCATTTTAACTGTGGGCAGCTGAAGCTGCTGCCTGTTCACTTCCTGGATTTACACAGACACACACCTCCTGCTCTACCGCTCTTGTTGGCCCTCTTATGACTCATTCCCCCCCCCCCTCCCTGAGAGAGAGAGGTGCATGATGTCATAAGTCTAGGCTAATGACCGGACAAACAGGAAGTGGGCTGTATAAGGGATTTACTGGCAGAAAAAAGTTTTACTAAACAAAGTTTAAACAGCAAAGGGCAGAAGATTTAATAGATGGAAAGTTGAAAAAATGATTGACGGTCCGCTTGAAGTAAGTTTACAATTTTGTGTTGTGCTTCATTCATACCTGGCTTGGGAAGCAGGTTAGACACCCCATGTGTAAATGATGATATACACCTGATTTTTTTTTTTTAAAGGGTGTGCATCATAACAAACACACAATGGAATTCACATCTGTTAGGTCCCTTTGTGCCCCTTTCACACCGAGGCATTTTAAACTGCCAGTAAAACACGGAGTGCTTTTGAATTTCAATGGAGAGGGGCGTTCTTCTCACCACCCTGCCAGCGCACTGCTCCAGTGTGAAAGCATTCATTGATTTTAATGGAAATACGTTTTTGTGAGCTTTTCAGGTGTTTGTTTTTTTTTTTTTGTGTGTGTGTGTGAAAAAGGGGCCTTAAGGTCATAAGCCATCATGTTCAATGTAAGCCAAAGTGCAAACCAACATCTGCAGCAAAACCGATGAGAGTCAGTGTTCATATAGACTGAATAGGTGAAATAACAGGTCATACACTATGTGGCAAAAAAAATATATAAGATAGTATGATGTTACCCAGCATTTTCCAGCTTTAAAATAAATTATATATCTGAGAGGATTCCCCGGAATAGAGGGAAATAAGAACAGAATAAAAAAAAAAAAAGGTATGTTGCTTTCCTCCCAAGTGAAACTGTCCATAATGGGGGGGAAGAAAATAAAAATCAACAGGATTGGGAGCATTGTACACCTGAGTCTTACATTTTTAAATAGAGTAAGATAAAGGATTGGGGGAAGTGTAACCCCAAAAAAATGTTAACAGGGAAGGGTGTTTTATTATTATTATTAATTTTTTTTTTTGTTTAAAGGGTTAAAGTGTTTGTTAAGCTTATATTATTAAAAAACTGCCAGACGCTCTATTAGAGGCTGGTATACCACGCTATGCAAATCCTTTCTAAATTGGCTATTTAGAGCTGACTTTGGGCCGCTCACGTGACTCGTGGCCGCTTTTCAGCTCCGATTCATGGCTACTGCAGGAGGGGCCCGTGATCTCCCCTCTGACATCAGCCGGGGAGATCGTGCGGCCGCTCGGCTCCTCCCACAGAAGCCGTGTCTCGGAGCTGTAATAGCGGCTGCAGTCCATGTGACCGGCCTGAAGACCGTTCCTAAATAGCCATTTAGGACAATCCTTTTTAGAAAGGATCTACATAGCGTGGTATGGCTGCCTCTAATAGAGGGGCTGGCAGTGACCATTGTACTAAGCGATGTGTAAAAAAGGCTTCTAATAGGTGAAAGAGCCGTTCTAATCAAAAAATAAAACATAAACCAAAAAATGTCATCAAATAATAAGTAAATCCTTAATTGCAATATGAAATAGTTGATAAATTAAAAAAAAAAAAACTGAATAAAGAATTATTTATGAAACATATGACACTATAGAGCAGTGATGGCGAACCTTGGCACCCCAGATGTTTTGGAACTACATTTCCCATGATGCTCCTGCACTCTGCAGTGTAGTTCCAAAACATCTGGGGTGCCAAGGTTCTCCATCACTGCTATAGAGAAAAAAAGTCCATATAGCAGTACTTCCAGCCACTTCCAGTTTGCTTGTAACTCTTTGGAACGCACGCCGTCCAGACCGAGGAACTGGTCACTTCACAGCCATTCTTGTTGGTGGGGCGGAGTGTTTTTTAGCCCTGTTTTTTCTTTTCTCTTTTTTTTTTTTTTTTTTTTTTTTAAACTACAGTCCTTTTTTTGTTATCCAATATACCAATAAATGTATTTTATATTGGATTTACACTATGGATGCCCATTTTTGATTACATATGGATGCCGGTTTGCATACACTTTGGTTCGCATTAGGAGAGTTCATTGCTTTCTTGGAACATCCGGATTGGTCAAGCATCTTATCACACCACGCTCTTTACCCCTGCAGGGGGTGGGGGGGCTTCTGGTGTGTGTACACACTGGAGGGGGAGCACAGGAAGTCACCTTATTTTATGCACAAGAAGTCACTTTAATCTTGCACCGGATGTTTCATAGAAAATTATTTGATTAGTTAGTCACAGTTGGGTTTTTTTTATTTTTTTTATTAATCAACTATTTTGGACACTCCATATTGCAATTAAGGATTCACTTATTATTTGATGACATTTTTTGGTTTATGTTTTATATTTTGATTACTTGGTTTTTTTTGATTAGAAAGGCTCTTTCACCTATTTAGAAGCCTTTTTACACATTGCTTGGTGCATTGCACTTCTCATGTGTTAAGATTTAATAATATCTAAATTCCAAACAGAGTTTTATTTATCCACCTTTGATTGGCACCCTCCTTGGGTCAGTGGGGATATCGTATCATTCTTTAGCAGAGCCATTTTGCCTGTTCTTATCATGCATATCATTTGGGACAACACTCTGAGGGGTCCTTTTTTTGGGGAGGCTGCAGCTATATCTATCTATCGATTTTTGTTTCATATAAGTGACCATTGTAGGGTTTTTTTTTTATAGCGGCGGGAGGCGGAGCGGAGACAGAGGGTGCTAACAGACAGGAAGGGGGGAGAGAGGAGAGCAGAGCAGCGTATGACGGAGGGACACACTCTGACCACGGTGATCAGGGTGGAGTAGCCCTGGTTATTGTGGTCAGTATAGAGAGGGGCATCATACAGGAAGTGGCAGGTTCAGGGAGGTTTTTTTTTTACAGTTTAGTGGGGCAGATTACACTGTGCTGCATATTAAACAGCACAAGCACTGTGCTGTTTAATATGCTTTATAGGACCAGGATGTGTTTTTTTTTTTTGTTTTTTTTGTGTGTGTTAACAAACGCTTTTTAGGGGGGGGACCCTGTAGGTAAACCATCTCCTATGGTAAACCAGAAAGAACACAGATAACGAAAACATTCTCATACTTGTGTAGAGGTCAAGCTCCTTTCTTAGCACATTAATGTGGTATTAAACCCAAAAACAATCAGTCATTCAATGTAGTGGCTGGATTAGTTTTCTTTTTAGGCTCCCCCTCTGTTTTCACCTGTTGATCTAGCCAATGACGCACCGCCTGAATTTGAGGGCCTTCACTCTGGATGACGGAGCACAGGGGGGTGGGGGGCATCTTTGGACAGCAGCATTGTCAGTCTAGGGCAGTGGTTCTCAACCCTTCTAGGGCCGTGACGCCTTGATAAAATTTCCCAAGTTGTGGGGACCCCTAACAGTAAAATTTATTTTCGTAGCGTGGGTTGTCAGTACCCAAGGCAAGACAAGTCATTTGTGCCCCGGCCCCCTAACAAACAGACATTTAGCGCTCCCTTAGTCCCTTCCACTTCTACAGTATTAAAACCCCCTTATGGTACATTTTAGGATGTACTACTCTTTGTTCTCCTTTTCTTTCCCGTTTATCTCTCTCTATCCTAAATTTCTTGTTTTTTTCCCCCATCCCTCTCTAGCCATCTTTTTCTTATTCTTTCTCTCCCTTTTTCTTTGTTCCTCCCCCTCTTTTCCTCTCCCTTTCATGTATTCTCTAATTTTATTCCTTCTCTTACACCTTGGGGGGGTGGGGGGAGTTGGGATCAGCCAACTTAGGTGCTCTTGATCAAGGTCATCTGCTGATCTGAGAACTGTAGTGGGGACTTTTAATGGCAACTCTAATCACAGGTAGTGTTACTCACTGTGTCTCCAGCTCTGAGGTGTCTCATTAACAGTGACACCTATGCCAAAATCAGGAGATGGGGTCTCCTCCAGCCCCTCCCACTTGACATTTCTCACCAGTCAGCTGACCTCTAGTCTCTGCCCCCCACCCATGCTGTGAACTGAATGTGCGGCTGGGAAGAGGCTGAGTGGGCAGCTGCGGGCTCCAGGGACAGCCCAGCTGGGTGCCGCGAAAAGGCTGGGAGAGCGGTGCAGGCTTCAGGATCCGCCCAGGATGTGGTGACCCCTGGCAAATCGTCATTTGACCCCCCGAGGGGGTCCCGACCCCCAGGTTGAGAACCACTGGTCTAGGGGGAGGGGAGCGTTAGATGCACTAGCAGATTTAGATACCCTAACAAACTCCAGCTCCCGATTTATAATCAGTTATGCCCTGTACACACGGTCGGACTTTCTGACGGAATATGTGCGATCGGAGCCTGTCGTCGGAAATTCCGACCGTGTGTAGGCTCCATCAGACTTTTCCCCATTGGAATTTCCGACACACAAAGTTTGAGAGCAGGCTATAAAATTTTCCGACAACTTCCGACCGTGTGTGGCCTGTTCCAACGCAAAAAGTCTCACGCATGCTCGGAATAAATTGAGAAGAAAGCTATTGGCTACTGCCCCGTTTATAGTCCCGACGTACGTGTTTTATGTCACCGTGTTCAGAACGATCGGATTTTCCGACAACTTTGTGTGACTGTGTGTATGCAAGACAAGTTTGAGCCAACATCCGTCAGAAAAAAATCCATGGATTTTGTTTTCAGAATGTCCGATCGCGTGTACAGGGCATTACAGAAAAAAAGGTTTTTTGTTTTTACTTTTGGGATAAGTTTTTTTTTTTTTATATATATTCTTTCTTTATTAATTTTCACGATCTCAAAATATAAAACATTTGCCACACAGCATTATTGATACATATTATCTTACATTTACCCTCCCCCCGGCTCTTCCTTCCTCTCCCCGGCTCATCCTCCCACCCTCTCTCGGTAATTCTCCCATTTACTTGTCATGGGATAAACGTTTTATATGAATAAATGCTGATCTTTATAAGTACCCTTGGCAGCATTGAGTGGTGTGTCTCATCCCTGTAACTGATACATCTACGAGAGAGCTTGTTCTGAAAAACACACCTACTGGCCAGATCACCGATTGAAAATAGAAGAAAGAAATCCTAAAAAAAAGAAAACTAATGCAACCATCACATCTAAGAATTGGTAAGCTGCAATATAATGTTTGCTTTTGTTTTTTTGATTTTTTTGTTTTTTTTTTACTATTTTAAATATGTACTCGGCAGAAAACATTGTGCGTCTTGTTTTAGCTGAAATGCATAAAAACTGACCGACTCTCTCAGCGATAAACTGAAGACTGAAAAAAAAAGGCACAGGCCAACAAAAATCAATTCTGCTGGAGGCATAGTCCACTGATTTTGTTTATTAAATGCTTTATTTTAAAGTGTTACTAAACCCAGGAGCCTGAATTCACTATATCTGGTCTCCCACAGTACACAGAACATGGAAATGTAATTATTTTAGTAAATATAAACTGCTAAATACCTTTTTCTCATCAGCAGTATATAACAGTCCTGTGACTTCTATCAGTGTCTGGTTAAAGCTTGTAGGAGTTTTCATTCTACTCTGACTGTCCTATTAAGCTGCAGGACCCCTGACCCTCTGTCTGGACAGTGCTGTTTGGCCCTGTGCTGATCACATGCACCCTCCCAAAAAAAAACTCTAGCAATACACACCAAACTGAGCATGTGCAGAGTGCCTCCAAGGGTCTGTTTTATCAGCAGATTGAGGACAGTGGAAGAAGGGGAGGATCAGAGAAGACAGGATCAAAAAGCCTTTTTACACAACGCAGAGGATTAACCCCTTAGGTTCCACAGCAAGTGTAACAAGCATGCTTTACTGCATATAAAGACTAATTTTACTGTTGTGGTTTTAGTAACACCTTAAGCAGCAGCATCTGAAATGTGTACATGGACTGGCTGACCCTATTGGTCACATCGGCCCATGTGATCTCAGGCTGACTTCCGCTATGGCTTTTATCTTTTTACTATTTTTGTTCTGCTTTTAAAATGTAATATATGGCAGCTTACCTGTCTTACCTCTATCTCTCAATCGTTTTTTTTTTTTTTTTTATAGCGGCGGGAGGCGGAGCAGAGACAGAGGGTGCTAACAGACAGCAAGGGGGAGAGAGGAGAGCAGAGCAGCATATGACGGAGGGATACACTCTGACCACAGTGATTAGGGTGGAGTAGCCCTGGTTATTGTGGTCAGTATAGAGAGGCATACAGGAAGTGGCAGGTTCAGGGAGGTGTTTTTTTTTTTTTTTTTTTTTTTGTTGTTTTTTTTTACAGTTTAGAGGGGCAGATTACACTGTGCTGCATATTAAACAGCACAAGCACTGTGCTGTTTAATATGCTTTATAGGACCAGGATGTGTATTTTTTTTTTTTTTTGTGTGTGTTAACAAACACTTTAAGGGGGGGGGGGGGGGGGATACCATGTAGGTAAACCAGAAAGAACACAGATAACGAAAACATTCTCATACTTGTGTCGAGATCAAGCTCCTTTCTTAGCACATTGAAGTGGTATTAAACCCAAAAACAATCAGTCATTAAATGTAGTGGCTGGATTAGTTTTCTTTTTAGGCTCCCCCTCTGTTTTCACCTGTTGATCTAGCCAATGACGCACCGCCTGAATTTGAGGGCCTTCACTCTGGATGAAGGAGCACAGGGGGGGGGGGGCATCTTTGGACAGCAGCATTGTCAGTCTAGGGCAGTGGTTCTCAAACCTTCTAGTGCGGTGACCCCTTGATAAAATTTCCCAAGTTGTGGGGACCCCTAACAGTAAAATTATTTTCGTGGCGTGGGTTGTCAGCACCCAAGGCAAGTCAAGTAATTTGTGCCCCGGCCCCCTAACAAACAGACATTTAGCGCTCCCTTAGTCCCTTCCACTTGTACAGTATTAAAACCCCTTATGGTACATTTTAGGATGTACTACTCTCTTTGTTCTCCTTTTCTTTCCCGTTTATCTCTCTCTATCCTAAATTTCTTGTTTTTTTCCCCATCCCTCTCTAGCCATCTTTTTCTTATTCTTTCTCTCCCTTTTTCTTTGTTCCTCCCCCTCTTTTCCTCTCCCTTTCATGTATTCTCTAATTTTATTCCTTCTCTTACACCTTGGGGGTAATGGGATGAGTGGCAGTGCTGGAGGTAGTTCTGATCAGCCAACTTAGGTGCTCTTGATCGAGGTCATCTGCTGATCTGAGAACTGTAGTGGGGACTTTTAATGGCAACTCTAATCACAGGTAGTGTTACTCACTGAGTCTCCGACTTTGTGGTGTCTCATTAACAGTGACACCTATGCCAAAATCAGGAGATGGGGTCTCCTCCAGCCCCTCCCACTTCACATTTCTCACCAGTCAGCTGACCTCTAGTCTCTGCCCCCCACCCATGCCGTGAACTGAATGAGCGGCTGGGAAGAGGCTGAGTGGGCAGCTGCGGGCTCCAGGGACAGCCCAGCTGGGCGCCGCGAAAAGGCTGGGAGAGCGGTGCGGGCTTCAGGATTTGGTGACCCCTGGAAAATCGTCATTTGACCCCCAGGTTGAGAACCACTGGTCTAGGGGGAGGGGAGCGTTAGATGCACTAGCAGATTTAGATACCCTAACAAACTCCAGCTCACGATTTATAATCAGTTTTATGCTCTGTACACACGGTCGGACTTTCTGACGGAATGTGTGCGATCGGAGCCTGTCGTCGGAAATTCCGACCGTGTGTGTGGGCTCCATCTGACTTTTTCCATTGGAATTTCCGACCACACAAAGTTTGAAAGCAGGCTATAAAATTTTCCGACAACAAAATCCGTTTGCGTAAATTCCGACCGTGTGTGGACAGTTCCGACGCAAAAAGTCTCACGCATGCTCAGAATAAATTAAGAGACGAAAGCTATTGGCTACTGCCCCGTTTATAGTCCCGACGTACGTGTTTTACGTCACCGCGTTCAGAACGATCAGATTTTCCGACAACTTTGTGTGACCGTGTGTATGCAAGATAAGTTTGAGCCAACATCCGTCGGAAAAAAATCCTAGGATTTTGTTGTCAGAATGTCCGATCAATGTCCGATCGTGTGTACAGGGCATTACAGAAAAAAAATTTTTTGTTTTACTTTTGGGATAAAAGTTTTTTGGATTTTTTTTTTTTATATTCTTTCGTTATTAATTTTCACGATCTCAAAATATAAAACATTTGCCACACAGAATTATTGATACATATTATCTTACATTTACCCTCCCCCCGGCTCTTCCTTCCTCTCCCCGGCTCATCCTCCCACCCTCTCTCGGTAATTCTCCCATTTACTTGTCATGGGATAAACGTTTTATATGAATAAATGCTGATCTTTGTAAGTACCCTTGGCAGCATTGAGTGGTGTGTCTCATTCCTGTAACTGATACATCTACGAGAGAGCTTGTTTTTCTGAAAAACAGACCTACTGGCCAGATCACGATTGAAAATAGAAGAAAGAAATCCTAAAAAAAAAGAAAACGAATGCAGCCATCACATCTAAGAATTGGTAAGCTGCAATATAATGTTAGCTTTTTTTTTTTTTTGTTTTTTGTTTTTTTTGGTTTTTTTTTACTATTTTAAATATGTACTCGGCAGAAGATATTGTGCGTCTTTTGTTTTAGCTGAAATGCATAAAAACTGACCGACTCTCTCAGCGATAAACTGAAGACTGAAAAAAAAGGCACAGGCCAACAAAAATCAATTCTGCTGGAGGCATAGTCCAATGATTTTGTTCATTAAATGCTTTATTTTAAAGTGTTACTAAACCCAGGAGCCTGAATTCACTATATCTGGTCTCCCACAGTACACAGAACATGGAAATGTAATTATTTTAGTAAATATAAACTGCTAAATACCTTTTTCTCCTCAGCAGTATATAACAACCCTGTCACTCTTATCAGTGTCTGGTTAAAGCTTGTAGGAGGAGTTTTCATTCTACTCTGACTGTCCTATGAGGCTGCAGGACCCCTGACCCTCTGTCTGGACAGTGCTGATTGGCCCTGTGCTGATCACATGCACCCTCCCAAAAAAAACTCTAGCAATACACACCAAACTGAACATGTGCAGAGTGCCTCCAAGGGTCTGTTTTATCAGCAGATTGAGGACAGTGGAAGAAAGGGAGGATCAGAAAAGACAGGATCAAAAAGCCTTTTTACACAATGCGGAGGATTAACCCCTTAGGTTCCACAGCGAGTATAACAAGCATGCTTCACTGCATATAAAGACTAATTTTACTGTTGTGGTTTTAGTAACACCTTAAGCAGCAGCATCTGAAATGTGTACATGGACTGGCTGACCCTATTGGTCACATCGGCCCATGTGATCTCAGGCTGACTTCCGCTATGGCTTTTATCTTTTTACTATTTTTGGTCTGCTTTTAAAATGTAATGTATGGCAGCTTACCTGTCTTACATTTTCTGTAAGTACAGATACATGTGTTGATCCTGCCAGAAATCCAGTGTCCTCTTTTTCCTGGGAGCTGAATGGATACATCAAACAATGTTATCTCCTTTCCCAGCTATCTTCCGTGATCTACAACACCCCCTTCCACGTGGTAGGGAGAGGAAAAGATGTTCTGTAGTTCTGTCCTAGAGTAACAATGCTGCTTCTCCACGGATGTGATAAAGTGAGTGAGTGTGATCATCCTGGGACAGGAAGTGTGCTACTGGCAGGATCACAACTTAAAAATGAATGAAAAAAAAAATATCTTGAGGGGAAAAAGACCTTCAAGTGGAGTTCCACCCACTTTTACAACTCTTCAGCATCCCTCACTAAACTGTGCACTGTAAACGAATTGGATATTTTTTAAAAAAAATTCTCAGCACCTACTTTATATCTGCTGTATTCATTTTTCACTTCCTCCTCACTGGCCGCGGCCCATCGCATCATTTCCTGTTTGTAATGCCTCCTGGGAAGGGGAGGCAACTTCCTCTGACACTGCCGTTGCTATGGAAACCTGACCTGAAACCTGCTGCACTGAGCACTGAGGAAGAAATGCAGTCTGGCTTCAGATGCCCACACTTAAGATGGCCACGGCCTGCTGTAAGTTTATAAAATAACAAACTACTGCTATAAACTAACAAAGCAGACCTTAGTTTACAGACTAACTTTACTAGAATACATTAAGCTTGTGTATTATAGGGGTATTTTTATTTAAAAAGTATAATTTCGGCCGGAACACCACTTTAATGCAGCCAAGGACTGTTAACCACTTGCCTACCGGGCACTTTTACCCCCAGGCCAATTTTCACACAGATAGAGCTTTCTTTTGGTGGTATTTAATCACCACTGGATTTTTAATTTTTTGCTAAACAAATCAAAAAAGACAAACATTTCAAGAAAAAAACAAAATGTTTTTATAGTTTGGTATAAAATTTTGCAAACAACAGGTCATTTTTCTCCTTTACTGATGTACGCTGATGAGGCGGCACTGGTAGGCACTGATAGGTGGCACTAATGGGCACTGATTAGCAGCACTGGTGGGCACAGATTAACAGTACTGGTGGCCACTCATAGGCTGCACCAATGGGCACTGATGGGCTCTGATAGGCTGCACCGATGGGCACTGAGAGTTGGCATTGATAAGTGGCACTGTACACTGATTAGAAGCACTGGTGGGCATTGAGAGGTGGCAATGATAGGTGACACTGGTGGGCTCTGCACTGAGAGGTGGCATTGATAAGTGGCACTGATTAGCAGCACTGGTGGGCACTGGCTGCACTGAAAGGCACTGAGAGGTGGCATTGATAAGTGACACTAATGATGAGGCACTGATAGGTGGCACTGGTTAGCAGCACTGATGGACTCTGATAGGCTGCACTGAGAGGTGGCATTGATAAGAGACACTGATGATGAGGCACTGATTAGCAGCACTGATGGGCACTGAGAGGTGACACTGATGATGAGGCACTGGTGGGCACTGAGGGGACCTATGTCCCTCTATCAGAAGCTGGTTAGCGGCTTTCCTCTTTTTTTCTCCATTCTGTCAGCATGAGAGAAAAAAAGCCGATAACCGGCTTCTGTTCACTTCCGTGATCTGCTGTCATTGGCTGACAGCTGATCACGTGGTAAAGGGCTGCTGTGATTGGCCCTTTAGCCCAATCTGTGATCAGCCAAGTCCCAAAGACTTGCCGATCACAGAGCTCACCGCCCCCATGCCACAGGGGGGGGGGGGGGGGGGGCCGCAGAAACAGGAAGACGTCCATGGACACCTTGCTGCCATTTTAAGCCCACGCTGTAGCCATCTTTCGGCTATAGCGTGGGTGGGATGGGATTAAGCTGCAATACAATAAATTCTTCTTGCCACATAAACAGGCATGCTCCACCTCTATATAAGGAATGGGCCCCAGTACACCACACTCAGGGTAAAGGGCTACAAGAAAAGTCCACAGTTACAAATCTGGATGAGTGCGCCCTCCTCTGGTCTCTGGGTCACCCGGTGCTTCTCGGCGCCAGGTCCGTGAGTGGGACATCGCCGTTATTCAGCTGCTCGGAGTCCCTGTGGGTGGAGAACAGGGAATGGTCAAAGCGCATCCTGAGAGATTTCCAGACAATTTGCTTCATGTGTAAAATTTTTAATGACTTAAAGTTTGTTATTTGAAAAAAAATAATATTATTGGTTTGCAAACATGTTATACTTACCTGCTCTGTGCAATGGTTCAGCAAGCTTCACTGCAACATCTCAAATAACAAGTATCACTGTAAAACTAGAAAAAGGAAATATGCTCCGCATAGTATAGATAAGTAAAGCAACTTTTGTTATATATATATATATATCAGAAATAAAACTCACAAACGTGTAAAATGAGGTATAAATAATTATCTCCCACACAGCTCAGGACGTCATCACGTCTGCTACGGCCAGGCTGAGTGCCAAGAAGATGATAATTTGTATCTGATTCTACACATTTGTGTCTGCGTTTGGTAATAAACAAAAAGTTGCTTTATTTATCTGAACTATGTGGAGTTTATAGTGATACACCACACCACCACCATCATCACGGACTGTGGAAAATTTAGCATTTCATTTGGAAATCGCGGTCCCAGAATCTGGAGGAAGAGTGGAGAGGCACAGGATCCAAGTTGCATGAGGGCCAGTGTGAAGTTTCCACAGTCAGTGATGATTTGGGGAGCCGTGTCATCTGCTGATGTTGGTCCACTGTGTTTTATCAGGTCCAAAGTCAGCGCAGCCCTCTACCAGGAGATTCTAGAGCACTTCATGCTTCTCTCTGCTGACCAGCTTTATGGAAATTAGGGATGGGCGAACGGTTCGGCCCAAGCATGAGTTCGGGCTGAACTTTGGCTGTTGGGATGTTCTCCGAACAACTGAGTTATAGGGTCGTTCGACTGTTTGTTCGGCCTGCCGAACGACCACAATGCACTGTGCCGCCGCACAGTGCATTTAAAATAAAAAGAAGAAGAATTGCGCTTAGTGTGTAAAAAAATCAAAAAGTATAAAAATTATGAGCAAGGTCCTGCTGCTATGCACTATAATATATAAGGGCACATAAACAGATGTAGAAATAGGAAGTGCAGCGCTGGACTAGTGACAAGAACACATGTGAGTGATAATGAATCAGTTATTCAATCAATTAATCAAAGTAGTGAACCACAAAAAATGTCCAATCAAATGACCAAAGATCCACAACAATTGGGTTCTCAAAAATATAAAGTGTTGAAAAAACAAATAAGTCAATAACATAAAGTCCAAAAATAGTGATGTGTAGAAATCCGATCCGGGGTCCGGGGTCAATTATCCACCATATAGTGCTGCCCGCCACCTAATGAAAAAAAATGAAGGCTTACCAGAAAGCCTGTGACCGCCCTTACTCAGGGGGGTCAAACCAGGCTTAGTAGAAGTAGACCGTCAAGGGAATACTCCAGGACACATTGCTGAAAAGAGACATCAACCTCCTGCATGGACAACCAGCTGGCAAAGTGCTTCACAAGGTGCTGTCCCAGGATCGCTTCTCATAGAGCAGTTAATTAGTAGCAGCCACTGCTCCAACTCCACCTTCCTCCTCTCGAAGGATTGGCTGAAGCAATGAAAGCTTAGCCCAATCAGGGCACAGAGCACTGTCAGAGCCATTATTGGATGCTGTCATGATGACTGTATTTAATCATGGCTCATTGCTCTTAATCCCGCCCCACACTACGTTTTCCAAGACACTGTAACCTACCAGAGTCGGGAAAAGCGTTCAATATACTCCTCTTTAAGGTGTCCTCAAAAGATTTCTTCTGCACTCTCTGTGGGGATGGGATGAGTTCCCAAGATTTTCCCCTTATAATGGTGCATGGAGTAATTTATGCAAAAGGAACCCCGACCAATATAGTATTGAGTGCAAACTATACTGTACATGTACATACTTTTCAGTAAGCCAACATTTCTTTATTAAAAATCCTTTTTTTTTTTGTTATGGGTCTCATGTAACATTCCACAATTGGTGGTGTTGGCAGGAAGTATGGATACCGGCTCCTCTTCATCACACCTCCAGCACCTTATGTGCTCACTCCACTAAATTCTGTTGTCCAGCTTTGCAAGGCCACCACTTGGTCTTCGGTTCATAATTCTCCAAGTTCTACCAGGTGAACGTCCAAGCTTCTGCAGATGCTGATTTCGGCTGCAAGAGTTGAGTCCGTTGACCATTGTTATTGTTGGGTGTGTTAGAATCAGTTCGGTGTGCATTGTTGTTATTCACCCTTCTTATTCATTGCTTGTACATGGCACAGGGTCTATGAATATCCATATAGCCATGTAATAGCCATGTTGGCCCTGAGGAAGAAGGATATCCTTCGAAACGCATCAGCCAGCAGGGACCTTGGTGAGGTCCTCCTTGGGCTAGAGGCTTTGGCAAAGCTGGGAGATTGTAGCCACTTGTAGTGGCTTGATGAGCGATTTTACTACCTACACTTGTGATTATGTATTTAATTTTTTCTTAAATTTGATGTTGGATAATGCACTAGGCCAGTGCACCCTCTGCCTTTATCTATTTTCCACAGTGTTCTGAGGACAACCCTAGCTCTAAAGGGCAGCAAGGCTGTGTAGTAATATCTACCTGACCGCAGAGTTCCATACCTCCCAACTTTTTGAATGAGGGAACAAGGGACACCTATAAGCAAAAGTATGTAGGCATAGGACACACCCTTTCTACGCCCCCTTAAAGGAGAATTCAACCAAAAAAATTATTAGTCAAACCCACAAGTGCTTTTTTTTTACCACTACTATTCCTTTATACTGGCTTTTGAAATGTAAAAATGCAGCAATTTAGAAATTGGATGAAAGGTTTAGCACTCAGAATCACTTTTTGAAAGATAAAAAGTGTATTTTATATACAACTATATAGATCAGACCAAAATAAGGGACAAATGAGGAGGAAAGAGGGACATAGGGACATTGCTCCAAATCAGGGACAGTCCCTCGAAATCAGCGACCGTTGGGGGCTATGGAGTTCTCTTCTAACTTCTACTACCACACCAATGCACAAGAGAATATCATTGCTGTTGTCTATGAATATCCAACCTATGTACTGTCTGATTAAAATAAGAAGAATTTTGACATACAGTATCTCACAAAAATGAGTACACTCCTAACATTTTTGTAAATATTTTATGATATCTTTTTATGTAACAACACTGAAGAAATGACACTTTGCTACAATGTAAAGTAGTGAGTGTACAGCTTGTATAACAGTATAAATTTGCTGTCCCCTCAAAAAAACTCAACACACAGCCATTAATGTCTAAACTGCTGGCAACAAAAGTGAGTACACCCCTAAGTGATAATGTCCAAATTGGGCCCAAAGTGGTAAAAAATATGGTGTGTGGCCACCATTTTTTTTCTAGCACTGCCTTAACCCTCTTGGGCATGGAGTTCACCAGAGCTTCACAGGTTGCCACTGGAGTCCTCTTCCACTCCTCCATGATGACATCACAGAGCTGGTGGATGTTAGAGACCTTGCACTCCTTCACTTTCCATTTGAGGATGCCCCACAGATGCTCAATAGGGTTTAGGTCTGGAGACATGCTTGGCCAGTCCATCACCTTTACCCTCAGCTCCTTTAGCAAGGCAGTGGTCGCCTTGGAGGTGTGTTTGGGGTCGTTATCATGTTGGAATACTGCCCTGCGGCCCAGTCTCTGAAGGGAGGGGATCATGCTCTGCTTCAGTATGTCACAGTAGATGGGAAAAAGTGCAGCGCTAAAAAAATATTAAAAAAATATTAAGGTGTAGTAAACAATTAGGTGAAAAATGCTGTAATGAACAGTGAAGCATATACTCGAACAACATGAACGAAATGTAATAAACAAACACAGTATAAAGTGTCCACTTATGGTGAATAAATAATTCCAAACTCAAATTAATAGAAGGAACTAATATAAACCAGTAAAAATAATATGAAACTAAAAATTAAAGTCAATGGTGCATGGTGTGGATCTGTAACTGTGAGTCAACATCCGAGTATAGAGCTTCCCTAGCTGTAAACCAACATTATGATAAGGGACATCAAAGTGGAAACATCAGAAAGTAAGGTAGGGTGGGTACTCTTACCAGATGACGTGGACTCCACTGTCGTACGACATGGAGTCAGTGGTGCATAGAGCCAAGCTTAGGCTGAGAAACGATATCCGGAACGGTGGAACCTCTGTCTCACTTCTCGACCTCTCTGGTGGAATGAAGAAACATCAGGAAGGACCTCCAGTTGGATATCAGCCGATAAATCAGGTGTGGGTCTTACTATCAGACTGCACTATTGGGCTCTACATCCATCTGCTATTTCAATCATGGTTCTGATTGGTCTAGCGATCAACAGGATCTACTTCCGGATTACCTGACCTCTGCAGCGCTAACGTGATTGGTTGTAGGGGTTATTATGTTTGATTTGTTATTTATATATAGGAGCAGCGTGAAGGGGGAAGTTCATGCCCCTGTTGAAGACCCTCTTGGTCGAAACGCGTCGGGCGACTCCCCCTTCCTTACGCTGCTTATATTTATTTTAATTGTGATCACTTTTATCCATTTTTGTGTATGGTATTTTTAGAAATAAAAATCCCTGGTTTACCTGCACTATGCAGAAGCTTTTTAATATTTATTCGCATATTATCCCGATACAAGAAACTGCTTTCCAGTAGCCCACTTCCATCACGGGGTCTGGATTAAGTTCGTTCCTGGGTTCTTCTTTGAATACATCTATGAGGTTTATCGGCTGATATCCAACTGGAGGTCCTTCCTGATGTTTCTTCATTCCACCAGAGAGGTCGAGAAGTGAGACAGAGGTTCCACCGTTCCGGATATCGTTTCTCAGCCTAAGCTTGGCTCTATGCACCACTGACTCCATGTCGTACGACAGTGGAGTCCACGTCATCTGGTAAGAGTACCCACCCTACCTTACTTTCTGATGTTTCCACTTTGATGTCCCTTATCATGATGTTGGTTTACAGCTACGGAAGCTCTGTACTCGGATGTTGACTCACAGTTACAGATCCACACTGTGCACCATTGACTTTAATTTTTAGTTTCATATATTTTAACTGGTTTATATTAGTTCCTATTAATTTGAGTTTGGAATTATTTATTCACCATAAGTGGACACTTTATACTGTGTTTGTTTATTACATTTCGTTCATGTTGTTCGAGTATATGCTTCACTGTTCAGTACGGCATTTTTCACCTAATTGTTTACTACACCTTAATATTTTTTTTATATTTTTTTAGCGCTGCATTTTTTCCCATTTACCAGTTATTGCTTGTCACAATGTATGCAGCTGCTGGCTCACATATATTTTATTTTTGTTATTAGAGCGCAGTGTTTCTATATTCTTCTGTCACAGTACATGTTGGCATTCATGGTTCCTTCAATGAACTGTAGCCCCCCAGTGCCGGGAGCACTCATGCAGCCCCAGACCATGACACTCCCACCACCATGCTTGACTGTAGGCAAGACACTTGTCTTTGTACTCCTCACCTGGTTGCCACCACACACGCTTGACACCATCTGAACCAAATAAGTTTATCTTGGTCTCATCAGACTATAGGACATAGTTTCAGTAATCCATGTCCTTAGTCTGCTTGTCTTCAGCAAACTGTTTGTGGGCTTTCTTGTGCATCATCTTGAGAAGAGGCTTCCTTCTGGGATGACAGCCATGTGGACCAATCTGATACAGTGTGTGGCGTATGGTCTGATGCGGGGTATGGTCTGAGCACTGACTGGCTGACCCCCCCACCCCTTCAACCTATGCAGCAAAGCTGGCAGCACTCATACCTCTATTTCCCAAAGACAACCTCTGGATATGACGCTGAGCACGTGACCTCAACTTCTTTGGTAGACCATGGCGAGACCTGTTCTGAGTGGAACCTGTCCTGTTAAACCGCTGTATGGTCTTGGCTACCGTGCTGCAGCTCAGTTTCAGGGTCTTGGCAATCTTCTTATAGCCTAGGCCATCTTTATGTAGAGCAACAATTCTTTTTTTTCAGATCCTCAGAGAGTTATTTGCTATGAGGTGCCATGTTGAACTTCCAGTGACCAGTATGAGAGAGTGAGAGCGATAACACCAAATTTAACACACCTGCTCCCCATTCACACCTGAGACCTTGTAACACTAACAAGTCACATGACACTGGGGAGGGAAAATGGCTAATTGGGCCCAGTTTGGACATTTTTACTTAGGGGTGTACTCACTTTTGTTGCCAGCAGTTTAGACATTAATGGCCGTGTGTTGAGTTATTTTGAAGGGACAGCAAATTTACACTGTTATACAAGCTGTACACTCGCTACTTTACATTGTAGCAAAGTGTAATTTCTTCAGTGTTGTCACATGAAAAGATAGAATAAAATATTTACAAAAATGTGAGGGGTGTACTCACTTTTGTGAGATACTGTACCTGTAAAATCTTGGAGCTTTCCCAGTGTCCAGTCACCTGAAGTTACCAGCCTATAACCCCAGGCTCTGACTATCCAGCCTGTGCCTTGTACTGTACTTCAAAACTAATTTACAGGTAAGTCAAAATTCCTTGTTTTCTTTGTTGGGGAGTGAAGCCAGCCTGTATGACTTCCGCCCAGATGAGGAATCCACTTGTTCAGCATCTGGAATCTTCCTCCTCCACTAACCACCCCCTCAGTGGCTTCTCATAATCCAGGATAAGTGGATACAAGTCATAAAATTTTTATCACATAGTGTGATAACACTTTTATTAAAAGCATTGGTAGCATACTCACATAACACTAAAAGGCTTAAGACTAAACAAAGATATCTTTACACCACTCTTTGTAGCTGAATCAGCACTGTGAAATAGTAGAGAAGTCCGCTAGCCGCCAGCTGCCCCACCCCTGATCATTCACAGAGCTGCAGTGTAATCCCTATCCAGCTCGACTGGCAGTGTTATGCTCCGCTCCTACACGTTTTGTCATCTAAGACTTTGTCAAGAGGATCCCCTTTACAAATAACGGACACAGAATTTTGTTATTTTAGTGTGTGTATATATATATATATATATATATATATATATATATATATATATATATATATATATATATATATATATATATAAAATTTGAAATAGAGTATTCTTTCACATCATAGTATTAATTTAATGCAATTTGTTTATATATGTGCTAGAGTTTCACTGATCACTAGCTCGGGACTGATGGGGAATTTTGGAGTTCCACTACATTCACAACCTTTTTACCAAAGTCAAAGCAAGAGATAACAATAGAGTGACTTAGTAGCTTGGTGGTGAACTAGGTCTCCTTGCCCAACATCAGTACCTGATCTCACAAATAGGTACAAATTCCCATATATACACTCCATAATCACACACATTTGTTACATAGTAACATATCGTGTAACAAAATGTCTTCACATGATGAGTTTTTAATTTAATAAATATGGTCTGTCATGGCCCTTTCCAACACATCAGGGGAAATATCCTGGGAATACTGGGAACAGGGGAGGTTACAGCTGCCACTACCTGCCCATTTATAAGCCCCCTGTGAGGCTGGTGGGTAAGCTGGTGGCCCCAAAAACAGCCTTCAACCCCGGTTTTCTCTGTGTGTGGAAACCAAGAAGTCTCTCTAACCCCAATGAAGTACCACATAACTAGCTGCCTGCCTACCTACAGTACCTACCTTTTACATTCCACATCGGCGATGGTCTCTGGTAAAGGCTCGTTTATCGTCTCGGGCAGCAGACAGGCCGCAAAGCTACAAGCCACAGCAGTTACACAGTAGATGGTCTGAGGAAGGAGGTGCCAGATGTCATCCAGCAGGAGCATCAGAGGGGCCACAGAGGCCCCAAGTCGTCCTACGAAGGAAGTGTATCCAATGCCATTCTGCCTGGAGGATTGAAACAAAAGAAAAGGACGTGTCATTTCTATGGGGCCCATCATCCCTGTGAGAGCTTCAATGATTTCTGCCATACCTGATCACCGTGGGGAAGAGCTCGGCCGTGTACAGGATGAGGCCAGTAAATGCGGCTTCAGAAAATCCTTTTCCAATGATGGCCACTGCAGTGCGGAATAGGCCCAAAGCTGAGGAGAAAATACTGTAAGATCCTGACATTCAAAAAATGATTATTCTATACTATGCCCATTACAGTACGTAGGAGGGTCAGAGATCAAACCTGTACTGACCCATCACATAGAGACCAGAAAGCCCTAAGAGCCAACCTGTATTGACCCATCACATGTAGACCAGGAGGCCCAGAATCTGGACCAGTACTCACCCATCGCTTGGGGCAAATGAGACCCGTACTGACCTATCACAAATGAGGACTAGATATCGGACCTGTACAGAGCCATTACTTGGAGCTAATTAGACCCATATTGAATAATCACATGAGACAGAACAATGGACAAGAAGTAATATTGTACAGAAAGTTACACCCAGCATACAGGACAAGAGAAGTGGTACTGTGAAGAGTCCATACATACAGAATAAGAGCAGATACTAAGAATTACACCCGACATACAGGACAAGAGAAGTGGTACTGTGCAGAGTCCATACATACAGAATAAGAACAGATACTGAGAATTACACCCGACATACAGGACAAGAGAAGTGGTACTGTGCAGAGTCCATACATACAGAATAAGAACAGATACTGAGAATTACACCCGACATACAGGACAAGAGATGTGGTACTGTGCAGAGTCCATACATACAGAATAAGAGCAGATACTAAGAATTACACCCGACATACAGGACAAGAGAAGTGGTACTGTGCAGAGTCCATACATACAGAATAAGAACAGATACTGAGAATTACACCCGACATACAGGAGAAGAGAAGTAGTACTGTGCAGAGTCCATACATACAGAATAAGAAGAGATACCAAGAATTACACCCGACATACAGGACAAGAGAAGTGGTACTGTGCAGAGTCTTTACAGAATAAGAACACACAGTATATTGAGAACTACACCCAGCATACAGGGCAATAGAAGTGGTACTGTGCAGAGTCTATACATACAGAATAAAACAGATAGATGCATTAAATGACTAATGTTTGTCCTTTGTACATCTCCCATACCAGGAAGCTGTGGTCCCCATTTCTACTTACATGGAGGGATCCCGGCAGACACTCCGATGCAAACTCCAGTCATAAGCAAAGTGAGGAACAGTGACCAGCGGCGGCCCAGATGGTTCATGAGGAAATAGACACCCAACTTCCCAGGAAATTCCACCAGGGAGTAGAGAAAATGGGTGAGATAGATGTCAAATCCAAAACTAGAGACATTCAGAATGATGCCGTAATAGGAAAATGCCACAGCAAACCTGCCGACAATAAAAAAGAGTGATGTGAGATGACCTCTCTGAGTACGGGACCAGGGATGTACCAAATAGGCACCAAGGGGGCTGGCACAGTGTATCAGTTAGAGTCACATGCTGAGGCCAATGAGCCAGGGCACTGGTTTAATGGTTAGAGCCCCCACTTCAGAGCACTAAAGTCTTTGATGTCACTGGTTCCCACAAAATGTCAGTTATTGTGAGACTGCCTGCCGTACAATGGGGAAAATAATTATTTGATCCCGTGCAGATTTTGTAAGTTTGCCCACTTACAAAGAAATGAAGGGTCTATAATTTTGTCATAGGTGTATATTAACCACTTCCCGCCCGGCCTATAGCAGATTGACGGGGGGGGTCTGAGCTGATTATTTATCAGCGCAGCCCCCCCTCAGATGACCACACTGGACCACCAGGGACACCACTAGGACCACCAGGGAAGGGGGCAACATGTGGATGGACAAGTATGTACCCCATGGCCATCCACATGTGCCCAATCTGTGCCAATCAGTGCCCACAAATGGGCACTGATTGGCACCATTATATTTCAGTTCTGCCCAGCAATGCCACCAATCAGTTTCATCAGTGCCACCTGTCAGTGCCCATCGGTGCCACCTGTCAGTGCCCATCTGTGCCCATCAGTGCCCACTTATCAGTGTCCATCAGTGCCCATCTGTGCCACCTATCAGTGCCACCCATAAGTACCAATCAATGCCACCTACGAGTGCCCATCAGTGCCGCCTATGAGTGCCCATCGGTGCCACCTATGAGTGCCCATCAGTGCCGCATACCAGTGCCACCTATCAGTGCCCATCAGTGCCACCTATCAGTGCCGCCTATCAGTGCCCATCAGTGCCACCTCATTGGTGCCACCTCATCGGTGCCCATCAGTGCCGCCGTATCAGTGCCCGTCATTGAAGACGAAAACGTACTTATTTACAAAAAATTTTAACAGAAACAAAGAAATTTTTTTTATTTTTCAAAATTTTCGGTCTTTTTCTATTTGTTGCGCAAAAAATAAAAACTGCAGAGGTGATCAAATACCACCAAAAGAAAGCTCTATTTGTGGGAACAAAATGAAAAAAAAATTGTTTGGGCACAGTGTAGCATGACCGCGCAATTGTCATTCAAATTGCGACTGCGCTGAAAGCTGAAAATTGGCCTGGGATATATTCTTTAGAAAGTGCACATTGTGTTACAGATTTTCTCTTCCTGTTCAGCACGGAGTGTAAAGTCTGGGCATACAGCCAAGACAGCTGATTGGAGGAAAGGCACACACCCCCCCTCCACATATGCAGAGACTCTTAGAGGTGTGTTGTGAATAGTTTAGCTGTCTGCTAATCTATTTATAGCAACCTCCCGGACACAAAATTCAGCCTGGTTTTATCTCCTGTGAGGGGGAACTTGTCAGAAGTTATCAGGTTGATAACAGAAGAATGGAGCAGGAGACCGCTACGGACTTAGTGCTTT
This sequence comes from Lithobates septentrionalis, assembly GCA_037952835.1. NCBI lineage: Eukaryota > Metazoa > Chordata > Amphibia > Anura > Ranidae > Lithobates > Lithobates septentrionalis. The sequence continues at coordinate 48,480 of JBBDGP010000810.1, forward strand.
GAAGAGAGATAAGAAAACACCGCAGATAGATGTGCCCAGCTCAAATTTCATGAATTGGATTTACATCCACTTTAAGGTTTCTTGGCTGTCACTTTGCAACTCGAAGTTTCAGCTCCCTCCATAAATTTTCTATAGGATTAAGGTCTGGAGACTGGCTAGGCCACTCCATGACCTTAACGTGCTTCTTCTTGAGCCACTCCTTTGCTGCCTTGGTGGTATGTTTTGAGCCATTGTCATGCTGGAAGACCCACCCCTGACCTACTTCAGTGTTCTGGCTGAAGGAAGAAGGTTCTCATCCAAGATTTTACAATACATTCAATGTCAGCCTGTACCTTTAGCAGAAAAACAGCCCCAAAGAATAATGTTTCCACCTCTGTCCTTGATTGTAGGGATGGTGTTCTTAGGGTCATAGTCAGCATTTTTCTTCCTCCAAAAAGGATGAGTCGATTTAAGGGCAAAGAGCTCAAGCACGGCCTACCAATCCTTCTCTAAATCATTTAGATGTTTATTGGCAAACTTCAGATGGTCCTGTACATGTGCCTTCTTGAGGAGGGGGACCTTGAGGGCACTGCAGGAAGTCAATCCATGGCGGCGTATTGTGTGGTTTGTTTGGTGACTGTGGTCCCAACTGCCTTGAGATCCTTCACAAGCTCCTCCTGTGTAGTTCTGGGCTGATCCCTCACTTTTCTCATGATCATCCTTACACCATGAGGAGAAATCTTGCATGGAGCTCCAGACCGAGGGCGATTGATGGTTATTTTGTATTTCTTCCATTTGCGAATAATTGCTCCAACAGTTGTCTCCTTCTCACCAAGCTTCTTGCTGATGGTCTTGTAGCCCATTCCAGCCGTGTGCAGGTCTACAGCCTTATCCCTGATGTCCTTTGGCAGCTCTTTGGTCTTGTCCACGATGGTGAGGATTGAATGGAAGAGATTCTGTGGACAGGCTTTTCTTATACATCGAGTTGTCGTTAGGAGCACCTTCTCACATTGACAGGACTAATCTGTGTTCCACATGAGCACCTACTGTAGGCAGTCTGTGGGAGCCAGAATTATTGTTGGTTGGTTGGGGATCAAATACTTTATTTTCTTTCCAATATTTTTATTGAATATAGAAAAATATACAATACATATTTCTCAGATATAAACAACAATGTAGAAAAGATAAGAAGAACAAGGCTCGGCCAACATGGCCTACACACAGTACATATAGCAAAATGTAACATTTTTACTGGTGAGTATATCAGTTCTACATCTGTCTGTCCTTATATTTTAGTGCTTTAGAATCGTTACCTTATCACTTATGCATTCTTTGTAGAGAGGCTGTGGCGCCAGGAGCCCACCCGTCCACCCCGCATGGGTTCAATTCTGCGGACGAGAGGCTTCCGACCCCCCAACCCCCCCCACTTACCCGCAGCAATGCTACTGTCGCTTCTTGATGTTTTGCTAATGTTGCGAGGGCAACCACACCAGACAGGAGAACCTACGTAAACTAATAAATGTGGAGAGAGGAAGAGTTAAAGAGCAAGGGAGCAGAAAAAGAAAAAAAAGAAGAAATAGGGGGAAGGGTTGGGGTTGAGTGCACCCCTAGGAAACTTTTCTTAAATCCATTAACTATCGAAGCCCACAGATAGGTATGTTAACCATGGTTCCCAAATCCTGTCGAAAACCCGTTGTTTATCCAATAGAATCGCCGACAGGCGTTCGTTAATCATGATCCATGTCAGTTTAGCTTTTACCAGTTCAAATGGGATCAGAGGTTTTCTCCAGGATCTAGCAATCGCAATTCTAGCTGCTGTGAAGACAAAGGATATGAGTTGTTTCTTGTATCGAGGCACGCCTTCCACTGGGCATCCCAGTAGAGCCTGTTGTGGGGATTTGGTTAGGTTAACTTGGGTCAATGAGTAAATAAAATTGTAGATGCGTATCCAATACCTTCTAACCTTACAACAGGACCACCAAGTATAATATATCGTGCCCTCCCCTGCACACCCCCTAAAACACAATGGGGATGCGCCGGGAATGTATGTAGCGATTCTCGCCGGGACCATATACCACCGTAATAAGACTTTATAATTCGCCTCTATTAGGGAGGTGTTTATATAACCTTTTGAGGCCAATTGGGCCGTATTATACCACGTGTCCATTTCCATCGTTTCCTCTATATCTTGCTCCCACTTTTGCATGTAAAACAATTTTTCTGACTTGGAGGAAAAAATACCATAGATGTTAGATATATGACCTTTATGTTTATCGAAGGACCTGCATAAATATTCCATTGGAGTGAACGTCATAATGTCAGCTTTGCGCTGTAGAGTTTTCAGAAAATGTACTATTTGGAGGTAATGATAGAGTTCTGTGTTAGGTAGTTGGTATTTTTCTATAAGGAATTGCTTCGATAGTATGCCTCTATGGTCACATAAGTCGGCTATACGAATCAAACCCTTATTGGTCCACCATAATAATCTTTGGGGGTTAAGACCCGGGGTGAATTCTGGGTTGCCCGTTAATGGGGCTAGGGGAGCATGAGGTGAGCGGAAGGTAAAAGGTTTTTGTAATCTATCCCATAAACCTAATGAGAATGATAATGTGGAGCATAAAATGGTCGGTCTGTCTTTCATATGGAGCCACATCAAATGGCTTATCGGTTTTGTGGGGTATGGGGATGATTCCAGCTTCATCCAGGATGGTTGAGGCAGTCCAGAGTGAGTGCGAATTAATTGGGCCAATTGGGCTGCCTCAAAATACCTGACCAAATTCGGTACTCCCAACCCTCCTTTAATCCTGGGGGCGTATAGGGTTCGTTGATTCACCCTGGGTCTTGTGTCTCCCCAAATGAACTGCATAATCTTTTTCTGAAAAACCTTAAGATCGTGTCTATTGATTGCTATTGGAAGGGTTCTGAACAAATACAACAGTCTTGGTAAGATATTCATCTTAATGGAATACAGTCTGCCAAACCACGATGGAGGGCTTTTAGTCCATGACAATAAGTCTGCTGATAGCTTCTTATAGAGAGGGGGGTAATTGGCCTGATACAGAGTCTGCAGATTGTTGGTAAGAAAGATTCCCAAATATGGGAGTTTATTTTGTTGCCATCTAAACTGAAATGATTTTTGGAGAAGTTGTACAGTCTGTGGTTCTAGGGTCAGATTTAGGGCTTCAGATTTGGAGTGGTTTATCGTGAGACCCGAGAGTGCGGTGAAGCGCCTCAAGACTCGGTATAAGTTAGGAAGGGACGTGATCGGGGAGGAAAGGAACATGAGGATATCATCGGCGAACAGAGAGCATTTCTGCTCCCCGTCGCCGCAGCATATGCTTTTTATGTCTTGATGATTCCTAAGCTTTATCGCTAGGGGTTCTAATGCTAAGATAAATAAGATAGGAGAGAGGGGGCACCCTTGTCTCGTTCCCCTGTGTATGTTAATTGTGTGGGATTTGTAGCCTTTTATCTGGATTTTGGCCGTGGGTGTTTTGTATAGTACTTGTAATATATTCAGGAAATGGGGGCCAAATCCATATCTTCTCAATGCGTAGTATATATACTCCCACGTTACCGAGTCAAAAGCCTTACAAAGGTCTAATGACAAAATCATACCCCTCCGCGGCCCCAAATTGTCCCAGTTTGAATTAAGTGCTGCAATGATGTCTATCGCTCGTCGGGTTTGGTCCGGGGCCTGTCTGTTTGGAACAAATCCCACTTGATCAGGGTGGATATATTTGGCCAGAAAAGAATTCATTCTGGTTGCCAAGACTTTGGTCATTAATTTAAGGTCCACATTAATAAGTGATATCGGGCGATAATTTGCGGGATCCCCATGATCCCTTCCTGGTTTTGGGATTACTTGAATGAGGGCCTCATTTTCATGTAAAGATAAGGGGTTGCCTTTCCGTATTGCATTAAAAAAGGAACACAGGTGGGGAGTCAGTATGGCTGCAAATTTTCTGTAATAGTGGCCCGTAAAGCCATCTGGGCCAGGTGCCTTTGAGGGGTTCAAACTCTTAATGGCTGCCCTAATTTCTCCTTCCGTGAAGTCTGCTTCCATTAGTTCTGTGTGTTCCTGTTCTAATGTTGGCAAGGGAATGTCTTTGAAAAATTCCTCTGCTCGGTCCTTGGAAAATGGGGTGGGTTTATTATACAGATCAGTAAAGAATTTTGAAAATTCTAGAAGTATCTCTTGGGGGTTTTGAGTGATTTTCCCGTCTCGAGTACGCAGTCTAGGCATGGCTGGGTTAAATGGGCGCGGTGTAAGTTTTCTAGCTAAAAGTGTGGTAGGTTTGTCTCCCTTGGTATAATAGCGATGTCTAGACCAGCGTAGAAATTTCTCAGCTTTGGTTGTTAAACTAAGATTTAGTGCCGTTCTAGCTGTGTCTATTTTATGTCGCAGGTCAAGATGAGGGTTAGATTTTTGTTCCTGAACTATTTTATGTAATTCATCTTCTTGTTGTTGGATTTTTTGTGCATTATCCCTTTTTTTCCTGGAGGCCACTTGAATCAGTGTGCCACGAATGGTGGCTTTATGTGCCGCCCAATTAATACTTGGGGACGTGTCATTAGCTCGATTGATTGTAAAGAATTGTTGTATGGCCTTCTCGATTTCAGTGTATATAATAGGGTCATTGAGTAGCGATGCGTTAAGTCGCCATATGGAGGGTTTTGGTTTTTTCCATAGGTCAGTCAGTGCCATCAGCACTGATGAGTGATCTGACCATGAGCTAGGTACTATTTTGACTGATTCAATTGAGGGTAAAAGTGAAGATTGTGTTAACAAATGGTCTATGCGCGAATACGTTTTATGGACCTGAGAATAATGAGTATAGTCTCTGGTGGTGGGGTGGGAATCCCGCCACGTATCCACGAGATCATAGGAGTGTAGGATTCGGGCCAGTTTGACACCCTGTTTGGGAATATGTTTCAGGACAGGTTTATGTATATTGGTTCTATCTGCGGCTTGATCTAAGGAGACATTACTATCCCCTCCCATTATCACTTGTCCTTGTACATGTGGCATCAGTGTTCGCAACATAGTGTCGAAAAAAGTCACCTGACCCGTGTTGGGGGCGTAATATGAAATGAGAGTGACAGCACTATCATTTACTTTCCCTGCTACCATGATATATCTCCCCTCCTTATCTCTAATGACTGTTGACGGGGTAAATGGTACCCTTTTTGCAATGCATATCGCTACCCCTCTTTTTTTATCCACCCCATTAGATAAGTAAATCAAGGGGAACCTAGCATTCAGATATTTGGGAGCTGACGCGCGGGAGAAGTGCGTTTCCTGGAGGAGCAGAAAATCTACATCTAGTTTATGGTAATCAAGGAAGGCTTTAGCGCGTTTAGTAGGGGAATTCAGACCTTGCACGTTATGTGTTAAAACTTTAGTGTGTGAAAGAGACACCTGTGACTTTATCATCGTGTTCTGGCAGACCGTACTTGCCTGTTGTAGATGGTCATCTTGGTTTTCGAGAAGGGAGAGTTTCGGCAGGCCTCTCCAGTTTTCTGGCCCAGGGGTGCACTCAAATATAAGGGGAAAACAGAAGAAAAGAGAAAAAAGGAATTAGTGTAAGGATAAGATGGACTGGACCAATGTCCACCTTTCACCTCAGAGATAAGGTACATAAAAAACTTAACCAACATCGTGAACATATTCTTAATGGTCCTTGAGACAATAGTCTCTACTAAGTATGGCGAGGTTGTTTTCATCTAAGCGATGAAGACAAGCTCGTCTGGGAGTGGCATGCGATTTCGCCACGGCACTTTCCGTATAAGGCATTGTAGTGGTATAGAGGGGAGTCAGTTGTAACCGTAAGGTTTAAACTATTGCATTTCCTCTATTCTAACCAAACTAGGCAATATTAATCCAAAAAAATTTTTTTTTTTTTTTTGCTTTAGATTTAGATTGGGGGATTCAGGATGTGTTATATCTAGGGAAAGATTCTAAAAGAGAGCAAATAAACATGAGTAATACAGCTCTAATCTAATCTCGCAATACCGAAAGGGGGGTTTCACCCCTTCAGGGTGTAGGCAGTCTCTTTAGTGTCCTGATGACAAATAAAGAAAGCTAATGTTAGCCAATAGGGCAAAAATCTAAACTGTAAAACTGCTAATAGGGGGAACCCATACGGGTTTACTGTGATACCCTATATTAGGGTATAGTGGATACTTCTCCTAATAAGGTGAAAGTTAGAAGAGTAGATAAGCGCGTTCACTCTTCAGCTTCATCCATCTGGTCCGGTCGCTAGGCGTCGCCTTCTAGAGGAATGTCGCTGGCGTTGTTGTTCCCAAAGGGGCGAGATTGGGCGATCCATTTCCTGTTGTGCTTTGGGGGCCGATGAGCCTCTGGATATCAGACCAAGATCCAAAAGGATATCTTCTCCATCCGGAAAATTTGCAAAGGAGTATGTTTTCCCCGTGAAGGAAAAAGATAGTCGGAACGGAAACGACCATCAGTATTTGATTTGGTGATTAGTGAGCTGTGCCAATAATGGTTTCAGGGCCCGTCTTTTTTGGATAGTCATCTGTGATATGTCCGCAAAAATTTGTATCTGGTGACCCAAGAGGTTTATTTCGCCCTTTGCCCGGGCTGCAGACATTATTTGTTCCTTGATTCTATAGAAATGTGGATTAACTATGACATCTCTCGGAGGGCCATCTTGTCTTGGTGCCGTCAGAGCCCGATGTACCCTGTCAATTTCCATGTGCTGTGGGGAAATATCTGGAATCAGATCTTGCATAAGAGTATGTGCTGCGTCTTCTAGATCAGTAGGGTTGCCACATCATCCCTTTAATCCAGGACACACATTAATTACACAGGATCTGTGGCTGATTAAGGTTGTAATTAAACTCACTTGGTTCCTTATCTGCATTCAATCAGCCTCAGAACCTGTGTAATTCATATGTGTCCCAGATTAAAGGGATGATGTGGCAACCCTATAGATCAGTGATTGCCTCTGGTAGACCGCGGATTCGAAAATTATAGCGTCTGGATCTATTTTCCTGATCTTCAATTTTGGCGTTGGGTTGGTCTAATTGATCCTGCAGTGAGGCTATCATACTTGAGTTTTGATTTACCTTCCGCACTGTGCCATCCATTTTGGATTCAATGGTATCCAGTCTGTCCCCTATATCATTAAAGTCATGCTTCATTTCTGCTGTAATCAGTTGGCAGGCTTTTGTTAGCTCTTGCTGTAGTAATGCTGAGAAGCGAGCAAGGAGGACAGAATCCCCAGAATATGCTGCTGGAGGTGGAGGCTGTTGTTCACTTCCTATGCTGTTTTGGCTTAGTGCAAGTTCTGCTATCTCAGCCATGTTCCTCTCCATGGAGGAAGCAGGGGAATCTGCGCCATCTAGTGCCCCCTCCTGATAAGTTTGGGAGGGGGAGAGAGAGAACCTTGGTGACCCATCTTTCTGCTGTCTTATAATATCTTCCTGTGACTGGGAGGAGAAGGGGTCTCGTTCTCTGTTTGTGCCTGCAGTCCCAGTGTTGTGGGGAGAGAGTCTTTGTGCAGGGAGGCTTTGGTGTCCCTGGGTCCCGCTCACCTGCTTTGCTGTATCAGCCTCTGTCCTCCGTCCCGATGCCATCTTGGATGGGGGAGCCCTTGCTGCAGCGTTCCCCGAACGGAACATATAGTTAGCAGTCGGGGGTTTCTTTTTGGCTGTCCCCCCTCCTCTCCGGTTCATAGTGTGGATCGCTCTAAGAATGGCGATGTGTGCGACTTCCCTCTGGCTTTTGGTGGCTTGGAAAGGTCGGCGGCGTGCGGAGCAGGTCAGAACATGTCCGCTCCCGTGCCCGCGCGCATGCGCACTTCCAAATACTTTATCTTACTCACTGAACTGCAACTCAATTTATAACATTTGTATCGTGTGTTTTTTTTTCCACCCTTCATTTTTTTGTAAATGGGCAAATGATGTAGAGGATCAAATAATTATTTTCCCCACTGTACTATCGCAGTCCTGTTATAAGTCGCTGATCGTCGCCTTTGCTAGCATTAAAAAAAAAAAATTCCAGTATATATACCATAGTTTGAAGACGCTATAACTTGGAAGTTCAGTCGCTGTAGATCTGAGGGGGGCATGCAAGTAAAATAAAAAACAGCATTTTAGCTTGCACATGATTGGATGATAAAATCAGCAGAGCTTCCCCTCATTTCACATCTTCCCCTCAGATCTACAGCGACTGCACTTCCAAGTGCACTTTCAGTGCAATTTCAAGTGCAGTTTGCGCTTGTAGTGCAAAGTGGATTTGCATTGCATAAATAACCCCTAATGTCTTCAAACAAAATCAACCGTCAGCATCCCATGACCTATGTTACTAGTTTAAACCAGATGTTTAAGATGTCAACCTGTATGTCTTGACCCCCCCCCATATGTGTACACCTCCCAACATTTTGAGATGGGAATGAGGGACACCTACTAACAAATGTATGTAGGCATAGGACACGCCCCCTACCACACACTCTTAAAGGAGAATTAACCAAAAAAAGGTTAAAGGGTTAAGGTGCTTTTTTTTATCACTACTGTTCCTTTATATTGGCTTTAAAAAATGTACAAATGCAGCAATTTAGAAATTGGATGAAAGGTTTAGCACTGGGAAACACTTTTTGAAAGATAAAAAGTGCATTTTATATAGAACTATATGGATCAGACCAGAATGAGGGACAAGTGAGGAGGAAAGAGGGACAGAGGGACATTGGTCCAAACCAGGGACAGTCCCTCCTAATCAGGGACTATGTACAGTATCTCACAAAAGTAAGTACACCCCTCACATTTTTGAAAATATTTTCTTCTATCTTTTCATGTGACAACACTGAAGAAATGACACTTTGCTACAATGTAAAGTACTGAGTGTACAGCTTGTGTAAATTTTTTCTCCCCTCAAAATAACTCAACAGTCAACACACAGCCATTAATGTCTAAAACGCTGGCAACAAAAGTGAGTACACCCCTGCAGGAAAATGTCCAAATTGGGCCCAATTAGCCATTTTCCCTCCCCGGTGTCATGTGACTCATTAGTGTTACAAGGTCTCAGGTGTGAATGGGGAGCAGGTGTGTTAAATTTGGAGTTATCGCTCTCACTCTCTCATATTGGTCACTGGAAGTTCAACATGGCACCTCATGGCAAAGAACTCTTTGAGGATCTGAAAAAAAGAATTGTTGCTCTACATAAAGATGGCCTAGGCTATAAGAAGATTGCCAAGACCCTGAAACTGAGCTGCAGCACAGTGGCCAAGACCATACAGCGGTTTACCAGGACAGGTTGTACTCAGAACAGGCCTCGCCATGGTCGACCAAAGAAGTTGAGTGCACATGCTCAGCGTCATATCCAGAGGTTGTCTTTGGGAAATAGATATATGAGTGCTGCCAGCATTGCTGCAGAGGTTGAAGGGGTGGGGGGGTCAGCCTGTCAGTGCTCAGACCATACGCCGCACACTGCATCAAAATTGTCTGTATGGCTGTTGTCCCAGAAGGAAGCCTCTTCTAAAGATGATGCACAAGAAAGCCCGCAAACAGTTTGCTGAGGACAAGCAGACTAAGGACATGGATTACTGGAACCATGTCCTGTGGTCTGATGAGACCAAGATAAACTTATTTGGTTCAGATGGTGACAAGCGTGTGTGGGGGCAACCAGGTGAGGAGTACAAAGACAAGTGTGTCTTGCCTACAGTGAAGCATGGTGGTGGGGTGTCATGGTCTGGCTCTGCATGAGTGCTGCCGGCACTGAGGAGCTACAGATCATTGAGGGAACCATGAATGCCAACATGTACTGTGACATACTGAAGCAGAGCATGATCCCCTCTCTTCGGAAAATGGGCCTCATGGCAGTATTCCAACATGATAACCACCCCAAACACACCTCCAAGACGACCACTGCCTTTTTAACCACCTCAATACAGTGCATTTTCGCCCCCTTCCTGCCCAAGCCATTTTTCAGCTTTCAACGCTGTCGCACTTTGAATGACAATTGCGCGGTCATACAACACTGTACCCAAATGAAATTGTTATCATTTTTTCCCCACAAATAGAGCTTTCTTTTGGTGGTATTTGATCACCTCTGCGTTTTTTATTTTTTGCGCTATAAACAAAAGAAGAGTGAGAAGTTTTAAAAAAAACAATAATTTTTATCTTTTGCGATAATAAATATCCAATTTTTTTTTCTTTAAAACAAATTTTTTCTCAGTTTAGGCCGATATGTATTCTTGTACATATTTTTGGTAAAAAAAAATCGCAATAAGCGTATATAGATTGGTTTGCGCAAAAGTTATAGCGTCTACAAAATAGGGGATAGATTTATAACATTTTAATTTTTTTTTATTTTTTTACTAGTAATGGCGGCAATCTGCGATTTTTATTGTGACTGCGATATTGCGGCGGACACATCGGACACTTTTGACACCTATTTGGGACCATTCACATTTATACAGCGAACCGTGCTATAAAAATGCATTGATTACTGTATAAATGTGACAGGCAGGGAAGGGGTTAACACTAGGTGGTGATCGAGGGGGTAACTGTGTTGCTAGGGAGTGATTCTAACTGTAGGGGGAGGGGACTCACTAGGGGAGGAGACCGATCGGTGTTCCGCTGTGCTGGGAACACACCATCGGTCTCCTCTCCTCTGACAGGACCGTGGATCTGTGTGTTTACACACACAGATCCACGGTCCTGCTGTGTTACCGGTAATCGCGGGTGCCCGGCGGACATCGCGGCCCCCTGGTGGCCTAGGAATGCGAGGCCGTCAATAGACAGCCGGCGGTCAGCTAGCGGTTAAAGAAGCTGGGGGTAAAGGTGATGGACTGGCCAAGCATGTCTCCAGCCCTAAACCCTATTGAGCATCTGTGGGACATCCTCAAATGGAAGGTGGAGGAGCGCAAGGTCTCTAACATCCACCAGCTCTGTGATGTCATCATGGAGGAGGGGAAGAGGACTCCAGTTGCAACCTGTGAAGCTCTGGTGAACTTCATGCCCAAGAGGGTTAAGGCAGTGCTGGAAAATAATGGTGGCCACACAAAATATTGGACACTTTGGGCCTAATTCTGACATTTTCACTTAGGGGTGTACTCACTTTTGTTACCAGCGGTTTAGACATTAATGGCTGTGTGTTGAGTTATTTTGAGGGGACAGAAAATTTACACTGTTATACAAGCTGTACACTCACTACTTTACATTGTAGCAAAGTGTCATTTCTTCAGTGTTGTCACATGAAAAGATAGAATAAAATATTTACAAAAATGTGAGGGGTGTACTCACTTTTGTGAGATACTGTATATGTCACGTGACTTCTTTTGTTCCAGTTTGCATAAAAACTAAGCTCACGCTGCCAATAAACTGAACATTCTTTGAACTTATCCTGTCTTGTGTGCATTGAATGTTCCCAGGGCTCCGGGATCTCACTGATTGTCCAAGTGTCTGAGCAGAATTAACCCTAACATCAGTGGGAGCCAGGACTAGTGCCCCATCATTGGTTTCAGTGGGAGGAATAGAATGGTGGGAATTATGCCCCACTGTTGCTGACAGCGGGAGGAATAATGCCCCAAGGGCCGGATAAAAGCAAGCGAAGGGTCATTTGCAAACATCTGGCCCCCGGGCCCCAGTTTGGAGATCACTGTTCTAGAAGATAAGCACTGGTATATGATTGGCAGCAGCATTCCCTCTGGGGTCCCCGGCACAGAATGACATCTCATGTATTATGGATGATGGATAAAAGTACAGTGAAGGGTCTCCTCACCACACCAGCCCGCAACACACAGAGATCCTCCGGAGACGTGGCGTACGGAACAGGTCGATGTAAGAATAGGTATGAGATGAGGGTTCAGCTTCTGCCAGTGCCTGGATACTCTGCCCAGGAGAGATAATATGGTTAGTATTTTGCACCATTATTATTTCATAGACAGCAGAAGACATGTTACTGGCCCCCACGCACTCCCCGATGTGGGACCATCTACATGAGGTGGGATACCCACCTACAGGTCCTGCAGGAAACCAACCCTTGTGTAGTTCTGCAAAGCAGCAAATATGACTCCCCCATGTGCACATATACAAAGTAGGGTTACTGATACTGATACTGATACTGATACTAAGCATTTGCACGAGTACTTGTACTCGTGCAAATGCTCCAATACCTAAAACTGATACCTTTGCGGTGCGATTTGAGCCCATACACAATGTGTCAATGCAAAGGGGAATCGTTTTCATATTCCTAGAGTTGGACTTTAAAGAACATCAGGAGCCACTTAAAGCCCTTACATACATAACCTCAATAATTTCACCTTCTCTTTTAACTTTAATGCATTTCCTCTACCAGCAAAATTTCTCCTAAAAACTGTCAGTTTCACTCATGCCTAACCTAGGGCACTGCAGAGCATCTCACCTCACTGTTCTTTCTGAATGCATCCAAACTGCAACCATTCGCGGCAGCACACTGCATCAGCACTGCTTCAGCCTCCTTAGCACGACCCTTTGCCAACAGCCAGCGTGCAGATTCAGGAACCCACCTGGAAAAAAAAACATGCAGAGCATTCATTACACCATCACATTGTAATTTATATCACTATGTATGGGCATCATGCCAGCACTGCAGCATATTGCACCATGTGGTCATCCAACATTATCCTGCCGTACAGAAAAACAGTTTGTCTCTGGGGGGATTTTTTATTTTCTGATATTAATATCATCATCGCCACAGAGAGACACAGAGCATCGCAGCACAGAGATGCAACACATTATGCAGAATGTTAGATCATGGAGATGAGCAATACTAGAGACAAATGCAGAGCATTGTGTTATGAATATTTTCTACACCTGCAGAGAATTTCTCCTTTAGGAGCCTTGACCTTGTGGAGAGTTGTACAGCGCATTGAAAACATCCTACACTCACAGAGTGTTAGACTCTGGGGAGATGTGATTCTGTGAAGAGGTTGCAGAACATTGCACAAAGAAGATGTACTACCCCTTTAGAACGTTGCACTATGCAAAGTTAGTACAGTTGCTGGCAGTGTTCTCTGGGGGATCCAAGGATTTTTCAACTGGAGATGATAAGTGAGAAGAGAGCATATACTGTCAAAATTTCCGTAATCTCACCAGACGCTGATAACAGCCGGGACAAGGGGGGCAGTGATGGCCACCAACAGCCAGCGCCAGTCTCTCAGGAGATACGCCAACAGTGCCAGGACAGAGCTCCCAATAGACCAGCAGAAGCCAGTAATTATTCCAGCGTCAGTGCGATGCCGTACGTCCACCCACTCCACACCTAAGGGGTTTAGAAAATAACCATCAGATAACTGGCCTTCCTGCCAGGTCTGACCCACCACATACTTAATGACCCCACCAAATCCCTCCTGAGCCTACCAACTCCCCTCTGTCCACACCAAATCCCCATAACCCCACAAAAGCCCCTCTGACCCACCATATTCCATTTGACCCATCCGAATCCTCCTGGCCCAGCAAACTCTCCATGACTTCACTAAATCCCCCTGATCCCATCAAATCTCCCCTGACCCAACCCCCCCCCCCCCTTCCTCGTCCCACCAAACTCCCTTGTTCCAACCAAATCCCTCTTGACCCACCAGATCTTGAAAATCTTGCATCTTCCCTCATTCTTCCTCACCTCACCAGGTCTTCCTTATAAACCTCATCCTCCATGCCACCTATCCACCTATGTCTCTCTCTCAGTCCTGGAGTACTTACTTAAGGAAATGATATTGATAGTGAGTCCTGAAAAAGTGAATCCAGAGAGGGCCGTGCAGACAGCAAACATAGAGTATGATATGGAGCCGGCAGACATTCCCCCAAACACTATCGCCAGGAGCATGGAGACCAAGAGCATCACTCTGCGGCCATATCTGAAACATAACGATAAATTATAGGCTGAAATTCCTGACCAAAATCATGATATGCAACCTGGCATCCAAGGTTTACTTTCAAACAGCCTTCATTATGGCTGCCCACATTTTTATTGCCTACACACACACCTATCCATCCACCCTACAGTCCCAATTCATCAACCTTACAATCTAAATGCATTCACCAAAACTTCCCCATCCATCTACCCTACATTCATTTTCCATCCACCCTACACTCCCCGTCCATCCACTCTACATTCTCCATCCATCCACCCTACACTTCATATGTACATCCATCGTATAGGCCTCATCCATCCACCTTAAACTCATAATTTTTTCACACTACACTCCTGTCCATCCACCCTACACTCCTCGTTCCTCTATCCTGCACTGCCTGCCCTTCCAGCGTACACACCCCATCTATCCACCCTACAGTCCCAATTCATCCACTCTAAATGCATTCACCCAAACTTCCCCATCTATCCACCCTATATTCATTGTCCACCCACCCTATACTCCCTGTCCATCCACTTTACATTCTCCATCCATCCATTCTACACTTCCCATGACCATCCACCCTACAATTCCCATGTCCATCCAGAATACAGTCCTCATCCATCCACCCTAAACTCACCATTCTTCCACACTACACTCCCTATCCATCCACCCTACACTCCTCGTCCCTCTATCCTGCACTGGCTGTCCTTCCAGCCTACACTCTTCATCCCTCTATCTAGCACTGCCTGCCCTTCCAGCCTACACACCCCATCTATCCACCCTACAGTCCCAATTCATCCACCTTACACTCTAAATGCATTCACCCAAACTCCCCCATCTATCCACCCTATATTCATTGTCCATCCACCCTATACTCCCTGTCCATCCACTTTACATTCTCCATCCATCCATTCTACACTTCCCATGTCCATCCACCCTTCAATTCCCATGTCCATCCACCGTACAGTCCTCATACATCCACCCTAAACTCAACATTCTTCCACACTACACTCCCTATCCATCCACCCTACACTCCTCGTCCCTCTATCCCACACTGGCTGTCCTTCCAGCCTACACTCCTCACCCCTCTATCCTGCACTGCCTGCCCTTCCAGCGTACACACCCCATCTATCCACCCTACAGTCCCAATTCATCCACCTTACACTCTAAATGCATTCACCCAAACTCCCCCATCTATCCACCCTATATTCATTGTCCATCCACCCTATACTCCCTGTCCATCCACTTTACATTCTCCATCCATCCATTCTACACTTCCCATGTCCATCCACCCTTCAATTCCCATGTCCATCCACCGTACAGTCCTCATACATCCACCCTAAACTCAACATTCTTCCACACTACACTCCCTATCCATCCACCCTACACTCCTCGTCCCTCTATCCCACACTGGCTGTCCTTCCAGCCTACACTCCTCACCCCTCTATCCTGCACTGCCTGCCCTTCCAGCGTACACACCCCATCTATCCACCCTACAGTCCCAATTCACCCACCTTACACTCTAAATGCATTCACCCAAACTCCCCCATTTATCCACCCTATATTCATTGTCCATCCACCCTATACTCTCTGTCCATCCACTTTACATTCTCCATCCATCCATTCTACACTTCCCATGTCCATCCACCCTACAATTCCCATGTCCATCCACCGTACAGTCCTCATCCATCCACCCTAAACTCACCATTCTTCCACACTACACTCCCTAGCCCTCCACTCTACACTCCTCGTCCCTCTATCCTACACTGGCTGTCTTTCCAGCCTACACTCCCCATCCATCCAGCCTACAGTTCCCATCTATTCACACTACACTCCTTGTCTATCCACCTTACGCTCCCCATCCATCCAGCCTAGAGCTCTCATCTATTTGCACTACATTCTTCATCCATCCACCCTACAGTCCTTGTCTATCCAGCCTACCCTCTTTGTCCATTCATTCTACGCTTGCTATCCTTTCAGCATGGCCTGAATTCAAACTCACCGGTCAGATAGGTCTCCAAAAATGATAGCGCCAACCGTCACTCCAATAAAGAAAAGAGTGGCCAGAGCTTTACTCAACCCTCTGCGGCTACACACCAGATCCCACTGCAATATAAAAAACACTAGTGACACCAGGGACCTCATCATTTCCATATTTCTGACCATCACCTTTTAACCTGAGCCGATAGAATATGTCTGGTCTATAGTGCTGGGTGGACTCATTTTGTGTCAGTTTTTCCCAATAAGGTAAAAAAACATAGAGCTGCTCCAATATTTATAATCAATGTAGTTTACATGAATGATGTGAATGACACAGAACCTGTATTTAAAGATGGATAATTCTGGAGTCATCGGGTACATTGTCTCATTATGAGTATGCACAGACAACAGCCTATTGATCTTCATAAATTACCCCATATTCCATAGATCAGACACCTTCAGGAAATTTAGTGCAAGTGTACATATTACCCTGCTACTTTTACCCATAGGTAATTCTTGTTTGGCTTAGTAGATTAGAATATTAAGTTTGGGACCCAACATAACTGAGTGCCAGAACGAGCCCCATGCAACACCTCTGACAAACCTCACATATTTCTGGGATGGGTGGGGGGTATCTCATCTACTGGGAAAATTGATGCCATTTTTATTCTGTGATCCAAAGTATCACTATTTTATCTTCTGATGGAATCAACATATCCATTTTCTGCTCCCCAAGAAAAAAGAAGCCTAGATTGTAGAAATTCTGGGGCCCCCAAACATTTATTGTGGTGCCCTATTTGGGATCCTGACAGGGAAAGACTGGACTGGAGGGCAAGATGGTATCCCCCCCCCCCCTGGGCAAGTACTAATAAACTATATGTTGGGCTGGATGCTTTGAGTGGAGGTACTTCGCCATTCAGAAGTCAATCAGAGTGGCACCCTCAGTCAGTGACAATTCTGGGGCATTATATAGATACCCGCACACCACCAGACCTGCAATCACAGCACCAGGCCGGGTTGCCAGTCCTCCCCTGGATCCTGCAGGTTATAGTTATTTAATTGCAGCTATTAATGAAGAGATTTAATTATGACTGGGGGCTACAGATATACAAAATAGAGCCATGTAGAATTCCAGACTACAGCTCTAGATAATTATTTGGGTGGGACTAAGCCCCTTATACTCTTCATATTCTAAATACATTATATTGCTTATATCCCAATAATCCATGATTAGCATTAGAGTGACCTTACCACCCTGAATGCTTTTCTGTGGAAGTTCAAACTATACTATAGTTTGAACTATTGAACTATTTGAACCAAGTTCAACTATACTATAGTTAGAAACTATACTATATGACTGTATTCAGGGGAGCTCTTGGGCTTCATGTGGTTGCTCATACCCTAGCTAAGCTTTACAGTTGTGCAAATACCATGTCTATGTGAAAGTTTTTTAGTTTTATTTTAAATCCAGGCAATAAGCACCCAATAGTTGCACTGACAAAATCTCTAACACTTTAATTCCTGAGAAAACAAGATCATACCCGAGTAACGGTGGTGGAGGAGAAGGTGGACAGGTCATATTCCCAACCCTGGTTACAGCTCTGCACATGAGACCCATTGATGGTCTCCTGGGATCTGTTGAGGATCAGGTGAGGCTGTGGCTGAGAGTACATCTTACAGGAGCTGAAGGTCCCATCTGGTTCTTGGGGGATGTTGATGAAGAGAAGGTCCTCTTTGCTCAGATTCCCAGGGTTCCTGTGGGTAGAGATGGCACAGTGGTGCTGTGGCACGGCTGAGATGAAGACATGCTGTAGAAAGTGGAGTGGGACGATGAGCCGAGGGATACAAAGAATCAATAAAACCATAACCTGAAATCTTCCGAATCCCCCGGCCTCAATGAGAAGATCATCAAAAGTAATTTTTCGGGAGGCAGTCACTGTGTCGGAGGGTGATGTGAGAGAACCCATCTGTCTGTCCAAGGGATGAACACTCTGGTCAATGGAATTTGAGTGCAAAGACACCACATGGAAGGATTATCCAAAAATTAGGACTTCAGTTATGATGGTATCTGGTACCTCTCTGTGGTCTCTTAAAAGTTTGAACTTCATCAGCTTCAGCCTGTAGACTCCAGCACAATCTTACAAAGCTTTGCCCCCGGGCATTCCAGGTTGTGTAAGCTTCTTAGTGGAAATAATTGCATGAGGTGCATCCAGTCCTAAAGAAGTGGGTCTGGGAGGTTCCCCCGATGGGTGAGGGCGTTGAAATGTTTTAATGGAACAGACCCTCTTTTTACTGAGCATTAATCACAGATACTGGCAGAGAATTGATTTGAACTGGTGATCTGGGGAGCTCATCCTACACAGTCATTTGACAAGAGTCAAGTGAGGGTTACGTGTGTTGTAACAAAACCTTGAAGAACAATTTCAGGAACGGTACAAGTTACCTAAACTGTTCTAGCCTGCAGGGAGAAGCATGAGGACACACGTGTCCATATACAAAAACACACCAGCAGTTTTGTACAGATTATAAAGGGTCTTTATATCCCAGTTCATTTCAACAATATTATCATTAATATTATTTTCTTATTTTTTTGCTGGGAAAAACCTCCTAAGTACAAATCTTGTCCTGAAAATCGCAGACAGGCATGGTCTATATATCTATCATGTAAACAGAAATTCATCGCGCCCTATTAGGTGTAAACACATATGGGTGAAAACATACAGTGTGTGGATCCCGTTTTGTAGTTCTGATGAAGTAGGAAGCGATTGTAAGCTTTCATGCCCTGATCACCAGGAAATCAGCTGTGTGCAAGAAAATGTCTGCCCCTCAGGATCAGATCACAACCTTATCTAAAAAAAAATATACCGTATATACTCGAGTATAAGTCGAATTTTTCAGCACATTTTTTTGTGCTGAAAGTGCCCCCCTCGACGAGTCAAGCACTTTTCTGCAGCAAAAAATTTCATTTTCCGAACCGATTTTTGGGCCCCGTATCTCAGGGCCACTTAGTGCTAGGAACCCCAAATTTAGTGTGCAAACCCAGTGGAACTGGTACCATAACATATACAAAGCTGGGGTTCCTAGCATCAAGTGGGCCTGAGATACGGGGCCCCAAATCCGGTTCGGAAAATGTCATTCTCTGCTGCAGAAAAGTGCTTGACATTTTCTGAACTGATTTTTGGGGCCCTGTATCTCGGGGCCACTTAGTGCTAGCAACCCCAGCTTTGGATCTTTTATAGTGCTAGTTCCACTGGGTTTGCACACCAAATTTGGGGTTCTTAGCACTAAGTGGCCCTGAGATACGGGGCCCCAAATTCGGTCAACTGTGTCCATCTGCAGCAATGTCATTTCGGGACCCTTTGGGTTCAGAGACCCCAAATTTTGGCTGCAGCTAGGGGGCATCTAGGAACCCTTAACTACCGAGTTTGAAGTTCAGGGGACCTATGGCTGCAAATGGGCACAGTGAGGCATGCAAATGGGCACAGTGATGCTGCAAATGGGCATTGTTGACCCTCTTTTCCACTTACAGTAGCTGTGCATTTCTCACCCTCGTCTTATACTCGGGTCAATAAGTTTTTCCCATTTTTTTGTGGTAAATTAGGGCCTCGACTTATACTCGGAACGACTTATACTCGAGTATATACGGTAAATATAAATATATTTGCAAACATTTTAGGCAGGCAAAAATGCTGTAACTGAAGAATGCTTTCAGAAATAGAAGTGTTAATAGTTTATTTTTTATCAATTAACAAAATGGAAAGTAAATGAACAGAAGAGAAATCCGAAATAAATCAATATTTGGTGTGACCACCCTTTGCCTTCAAAACGGCATCAATTCTTCTAGGTACACTTGAAGGAACCCGGCAGGTAGGTTGTTCCAAACATCTTGGAGAACTAAGCACAGATCTTCTGTGGATGTCGGCTGCCTAAAAATCCTTCTGTCATAGTTACATAGTAGGTGAGGTTGAAAAAAGACACAAGTCCATCAAGTCCAACCTATGTGTGTGATTATAGGTCAGTATTACATTGTATATCCCTGTATGTTGCGGTCGTTCAGGTGTTTATCTAATACTTTCTTGAAACTATCGATGCTCCCTGCTGAGACCACAGCCTGTGGAAGGGAATTCCACATCCTTGCCGCTCTTACAGTAAAGAACCCTCTACGTAGTTTAAGGTTAAACCTCTTTTCTTCTAATTTTAATGAGTGGCCACGTGTCTTGTTAAACTCCCTTTCGCGAAAACGTTTTCTCCCTATTGTGGGGTCACCAGTACGGTATTTGTAAATTGAAATCATATCCCCTCTCAAGCGTCCCTTCTCCAGAGAGAATAAGTTCAATCTCTTCATGTCATCCCAGACAGACTCCATGATCAGGGCTCTGTGAGGGCCAACCCATCACTTCCTGGACTCCTTGTTCTTCTTTACTCTGAAGATAGTTCTGAGTACCCATCGCATCTAAGAATTGGTAAGCTGCAATATAATAAATGTTGATTTTTGGGTTTAATACTGCTTTAAGTAATTGTACTGATTTATAGGTAATCCAGGCCCCACTTTTTCCATGTCTCCTTTTTTCCGTGCTGAATTTCTAAGGTTACAGCCAAAAATTGCTGGGTAGGCCATCACTGAAGGCCTTGTTGTGAAATGCATGGGCCGCTGCTGATGTATATATAATACATACAGTATATATTATGCTGTATATAATAATACAGTGCCTTAAAAAACTATTCATAACAGATATGACGCGCCACTGATAGGCCAATTATTTACACACACATACAGTGGGGTGACGGAAAGTATTCAGACCCCCTTAAATTTTTCACTCTTTGTTATATTGCAGCCATTTGCTAAAATCATTTAAGTTCATTTTTTTTCCTCAGATTTCCTGAGATTTTCCTCAGATTTATTAAAAAAGAAAAACTGAAATATCACATGGTCCTAAGTATTCAGACCCTTTGCTGTGACACTCATATATTTAAGTCAGGTGCTGTCCATTTCTTCTGATTATCCTTAACATGGTTCTACACCTTCATTTGAGTCCGGCTGTGTTTGATTATACTGATTGGACTTGATTAGGAAAGCCACACAGCTGTCTATATAAGACCTTACAGCTCACAGTGCATGTCAGAGCAAATGAGAATCATGAGGTCAAAGGAACTGCTTGAAGAGCTCAGAGACAATTGTGACAAAATTCTGCTGCACTTAAGGTTCCTAAGAGCACAGTGGCCTCCATAATCCTTAAATGGAAGACGTTTGGGACGACCAGAACCCTTCCTAGAGCTTGCCGTCCGGCCAAACTGAGCTATCGGGGGAGAAGAGCCTTGGTGAGAGAGGTAAAGAAGAACCCAAAGATCACTGTGGCTGAGCTCCAGAGATGCAGTCAGGAGATGGGAGAAAGTTGTAGAAAGTCAACCATCACTGTAGCCCTCCACCAGTCGGGGCTTTATGGCAGAGTGGCCCAACGGAAGCCTCTCCTCAGTGCAAGACACATGAAAGCCAGCATGGAGTTTGCTAAAAAAAACACCGGAAGGACTCCAAGATGGTGAGAAATAAGATTCTCTGGTCTGATGAGACCAAGATAGAACTTTTTGGCCTTAATTCTAAGCAGTATGTGTGGAGAAAACCAGGCACTGCTCATCACCTGTCCAATACAGTCCCAACAGTGAAGCATGGTGGTGGCAGCATCATGCTGTGGGGGTGTTTTTCAGCTGCAGGGACAGGACGACTGGTTGCAATCGAGGGAAAGATGAATGCGGCCAAGTACAGGGATATCCTGGACGAAAACCTTCTCCAGAGTGCTCAGGACCTCAGACTGGGCCAAAGGTTTACCTTCCAAAAAGACAATGACCCTAAGCACAAAGCTAAAATAACGAAGTAGTGGCTTCACAACAACTCTGTGACTGTTCTTGAATGGTCCAGCCAGAGCCCTGACTTAAACCCAATTGAGCATCTCTGGAGAGACCTAAAAATGGCTGTCCACCAACGTTTACCATCCAACCTGACAGAACCGGAGAGGATCTGCAAGGAGGAATGGCAGAGGATCCCCAAATCCAGGCGTGAAAAACTTGTTGCATCTTTCCCAAAAAGACTCATGGCTGTATTAGATCAAAAGGGGTTCTACTAAATACTGAGCAAAGGGTCTGAATACTTAGGACCATGTGATGTTTCAGTTTTTCTTTTTTAATAAATCTGCAAAAATGTCAACAATTCTGTGTTTTTCTGTCAATATGGGGTGCTGTGTGTACAATATGGGGTGCTGTGTGTACAATATGGGGTCCTGTGTGTACAATATGGGGTGCTGTGTGTACAATATGGGGTGCTGTGTGTACATTAATGAGGAAAAAAATGAACTTAAATGATTTTAGCAAATGGCTGCAATATAACAAAGAGTGAAAAATTTAAGGGGGTCTGAATACTTTCCATCCCCACTGTATACTGTACTATACATACAGTGCCTTGAAAAAGTATTCATACCCCTTGAAATTTGCCAAATTTTGTCATGTTACAACCAAAAACGTAAATGTATTTTATTGAAATTTTATGTGGTAGACCAACACAAAGTGGCACATAATTGTGAAGTGGAAGGAAAATGATAAATGGTTTTAAATTTTTTTTACAAATAAATATGTGAAAAGTGTGGCGTGCATTTGTATTCAGCCCCCTTTACTCTGATACCCCTAACTAAAATCTAGTGGAACAAATTTCCTGTGTCCACCTGTGTGTAATTTAATCTCAGTATAAATCCAGCTGTTCTATGAAGCCCTCATAGGTTTGTTGGAGAACCTTAGTGAACAAACAGCATCATGAAGGCCAAGGAACACACCAGACAGGTCAGGGATAAAGTTGTGGAGAAGTTTAAAGCAGGGTTAGGTTATAAAAAAAATATCCCAAGCTTTGAAGATCTCACTGAGCACCGTTCAATGGAAAGAGTATGGCACAACTGCAAACCTACCAAGACATGGCCGTCCTTAAACTGACAGACAGGCAAGGAGAGCATTATACTGGTTGTATACTGTTGGACATTTTTTTTACTTCCCCCTGCAAAGTAAAGTAATAATGTGCTAGTATGCATCGCATACCAGCACATTATGTGAAACTTACCTGAAAATGAAGCTGTTCCAGCAGTGCGATGTCAGCGCTGTAGCTGCTTCCATTTTCACCCGTCTTGCTTCCAGGTTTGCGGACTCTGGCTCTGTGATTTGCCAGAGCCGCGATGACGTCATTCCCGCAGTTTACGGTACGGGGCTCGGAAGGAAAGGCACCCGTGGCCGTTCCTTCAGTGCGCATGTGCCAGTGATGTCACTGGCTGCATGTAATGTAAATATCTCTTAAACGGTGCAAGTTTAGGAGATATTTACAGTACCTATAGGTAAGCCTTATTATATATAAATGTTAGCAGAGGAAGTTTACTTCCTCTTTAATCAGAGAAGCACCCAAGAGGTCCATGGTAACTCTGGAGGAGCTGCAGAGATCCACAGCTCAGGTGGGAGAATCTGTCCACAGGACAACTATTAGTCGTGCTCTCCACAAATCTGCCCTTTATGGAAGAGTGACAAGAAGAAAGACATTGGTGAAAGAAAGTCATAAGAAGTCCCGTTTGCTGCTTGTGAGAAGCCATGTGGGGAACACAGCAAACATGTGGAAGAAGGTGCTCTGGTCAGATGAGACCAAAATTGTACATTTTGGCCTAAAAGCAAAACGCTATGTGTGGCGGAAAACTAACACTGCACATCACCCTGAACACACCATCCATACCGTGAAACATGGTGGTGGCAGCATCATATTGTGGGGATGCTTTTCCTCAGCAGGGACAGGGAAGCTGGTCAGAGTTGATGGTAGATGGATGAAGGACAGGACAATGACCCTAAACATACAGCCAGAGCTACAATGGAATGGTTTGATCAAAGCATATTCATGTGTTAGAATGGCCCAGTCAAAGTCCAGACCTAAATCCAATTGAGAATCTGTGGCAAGACTTGAAAATTGCTGTTCACAGACGCTCTCCATCCAGTCTGACAGAGCGTGAGAAATTTTGCAAAGAAGAATGGGCAAAAATGTCTAGATGTGCAAAGCTGGTAGAGACATCTCCAAAAAGACTTGCAGCTGTAATTGCAGAGAAAGGTGGTGACTCAGGGGGGCTAAATTACAAATGCAGGCCCCACACTTTTCACATATTTATTTGTAAAAGACTTTATCTATCACATAAAATCTGAATAAAATACATTTACGTTTTTGGTTGTAACATGCCCAAATGTGAAAAAATTCAAGGGGTATGAATACTTTTTCAAGGCACTGTATGTATAGTACAGTATATGTGTGTGTAAATAATTGGCCTATCAGTGGCGCGTCATATCTGTTATCCTCGCTCTGTCTGCACTGTGTGTCAGTCGACTGCCTGGAGGCTTCTCTGATCTGCACATGATAGGAAATGTTCTTTCCGCCAAGTCATTTCACTAAAGTATGACCGTTCCAAGTCACGGCTTGTGCATGTGAATGTAGCTACCCCTTCATGCTTGTTCCCGGGATGGACTAGTACTACATATCAACATGCCAACTCATTCAGAGCTAGGGGAGTTGTAGTACACATCAATCACAGCGTGTAACCAGAAATAATGGGCTCTACACAAGTAGTGTTGAGATGTGCAGCATCGAGAGCACACACAGGACAAAAAAGAAGCTGGAAAATGGCCAAAGGTTAAAAAAAAAAAAGAGAAAGGAAAAACAGAGCAGTCGTATACCTAATATTTGGAACGATTGATTTTAAAAAATAATAATTTGGGGTCAAGATAACACAACAGTTTACATTTATATTACCTGTTGATCCGGTCAGTAGGTAATCTGATCATTTTCTTTCACAATATTTTTATAGAAAAAGTAGATTAAAAGTGAACGGCATACAGAACGTACAAAAATAAGGCTCAGCCAAGCATGCATGTAAAAAGTTTCACAGTCTTACGATCGTTACAAAAGCAGGACATAGCATGGGAAACAAAACTATTGATTCCCTCCACCTCAGAGGTAGTGAGCAACATATGATACTAAGTAGTAGTCGAGAAATGTGTGCGATCAAATCAACCCCAAAGCCCCCTCCCCATTTTGAGGGCATGTGGCCTGGTATGGTTCAGGAGGGGGGCTGCTTGCTCACTCGTCCCCCCCTTTCCTGGCCTGCCAGGCTGCTTGCTCAAATAAGGGTCTGGTATGGATTTTGGGGGGACCCCACGCCAATTGTTTTTACATTTTGGCGTGGAGTTCCCCTTAAAATCTATGCCAAACCCGAAGGGCCTGGTATGGATTTTGGAGGTGACCCCATGCTTTTTTTTTTTTTTGGCGTAGCGTTACCCTTAAAATCTCTACCAGTCTCAAAGGGCCTGGTATGGAATGGGGGGGGGGGGACCCATGCCATTTTTTTCTTAATTCTGTCACAGGTTTCCTCTTAACTAGTTCAATACACTATATTATATACTCTGCACTGCACTATATACCCTGCATTAATATATACTGCACTATATGTTCTGCAGAAAAATTGGGCCTTAGGTGTTGGTGGTACCAGAACACTATAACCCCTCACAGTTACTCTTGTTGGGGCGCAGGAACGGGCCCTGCTGTTAAATATTATTTTCAAAAATTGTAATTACATGCCCCAGTCAAACAGGTGCAGAAAAATTGGGCCTTGGGTGTTGGTGGTGCCAGAGCAATGTAACTCCTCATAGTTACTCTTATTGGGCGCAGGAGTGGGCCTTGTAAACAATTATTTAAAAAATTGAAATTACATCCCCCAGCCAAACAGGTGCAGAAAAATTTGGCCTTGGGTGTTGGTGGTGCCAGAACACTGTAACCCCTCACAGTTACTCTTGTTGGGAGCAGGAACGGGCCTTGTTGTAAACAATTATTTAAGAAATTGAAATTACATGCCCCTGTTAAACAAGGGCAGAAAAATTGCCTTGGGTGCTTCAAGGGATCCCAGATCCCTAGCAAATTCAATCAGTTACATCAGCATCATTTTTATAAATGTGAGCCTATCAACGGAGTCTGTGGACCGGCTCACTCTTTGATCCATTACAAACCCTCCAGCAGCTGAGTGAACTGAGTGTCCATTCAGAAAGCACGCTGGATGCAGGACAGGGCAGTAGCTTGATTGCATATTGAGCAAGTTCTGGCCAGTGGTCCATCCTCAAGACCCAGTAACCCAGTGGATGCTCTGTTGGAAAGCTCTCCAGGTCTGCTCTTGCCCCTAGATATTCCTCCACCATATAATGCAGACGCTGGCGATGGTTGCTTGAACTTATCAGCCCTTGGTGCTGAGGACTGAAAAATTGTTTAAAGACATCGGTCAGCTGGTAACATTCTCCACCGCTCTTCCTCTGACCGAACAAAACACCAGGAAATGGTAACTTTCCAGGGTCTGGAAAGGCATTACATAAACTTTTCTTCAAGGCCTCCTAAAGATGTTTCATCCTCTGCTCCCTCTGCGGAGGCAGGATGAGTTCTGCAATGTTACCCTTGTAATGTGTATCAAGAAGAGTTGCCAGCCGGTAATGATCCCTCTCCTTGATACCACGAATCCTAGGGTCCTTTTGCAGGCTTTGCAGAATCAGGGAGCCCATGCAGCCCACATGTTTCGTTTTGCCCCGGAACTTCGTTCCTGACAAAGTTCTGGGGGCGGAACAAAACATGTAGATAGGCCAGACATAGGAACGGACTCTCCCCTCCATCCCCTGCAGCACTGCTTGCTCTGGCTTTATAGCCATCCACAGAAATCCATAGTGACTCTCAATATATCGTTCCTTATAGAACTCTCCAATATGGGACTTTTTTGATCATTTGGCACTTATCAGGTAATAGTCTATACCTCCACTCTCCTGTCACGCTGCATGGCTGTTTGGCTGGAAAATCCCTCTCTCTACGCGGGAGTTTGATTCAACATGGGAACTGTGTGTAATTGGCATTCACAGAGGAATCAGCTGCACTGCATCAGCTGACTAACACACAGCACCGTGGTTTTCATCTATGTCCAGCAAGTAGATATCTGATCCTGGAACTGGAGGACTTCAATTCACATTGTGTCTACACTGGAGGAGGCGGGACAGTGAGTACTCCCAGCCATTGCAGACCGATCATATCGTCAGTTGCTTCAGGGGTACCCAGAGTGCTGGGACCCAGTTTTGCACTTGCTGGATCGGATGTAATCCATTGTGTTTGTTGTTACACACATGCATACTCGCTGTGCTTAAGAGCCCAAGCTCCTCACTGAATGTGTGATCTGAAGTGCTATAGTGTTGAATCATTAGCGGTTTAACCAGCTTACAGTGTGGGCTATTATACCCAATTCAGAAGTATATGGACATTTGAGCTCCAACCCACTTCTCTTTCCAAGGGCACATCAGCATCCAGGTATACACACACAGTTGGGATCAGGACATTACTGAAATACATGTGGGATTTTATAGTTGTACATAGCGGTGTGTGGGACTGATCTCGAGGCATACCTAGAACGGAGTTGCTCATTACATTCGCCTATTGAGGTTTTAAGGTGTAGAGCTCTCCGGGCATGGTTTCAAGGGATCACCTCTACTGCCCCCTTAATTGAATATAATGGTAAGGTGCAGGTGCATTTCAGGGGTACCACCTGGGGAGATTGTCCGTGGTAGTGGTTGCACTGTCCCAGCTCCTAGGGGAGGCTCTAGCTAATACTATTGGGGTGGGTAACTCTCGGGGGGTTTTTCATGGGAGGGTTGGGTCATGGATTTTAGAAGGCTATATGTGTTTCCAGGGGAAGAGTGCACTCTCTGTGGAGACGGCCACTTCATTTCCGCATGCATACCTTTGATGCTGTTTTATTCCAATAAACTAGTTTTGGGAGATAGCCTTTGGGTGTTCACGTTTTCTTTTTGTTTTATTTTTCAATAACTACCTCCTCCCAGCCACGTAGAACTCCTTGGGTTTCTGGGGACTGAAAACCATCCCTTGATGACTGCTGCATGTTATTCTCCACATCCATGCTGACACAATCCTCCTCCTCTTCTTCCTATGTGTTTGGCGGCTCCGCAGGAATGCTATCTGCATAAAGGGCGCATTGAGAGGAAAGGAAGTCCTCTTCCTCCCGCTGTTCTGCCTCAAGTGCCCTGTCCATTATTTCACGAAGTGTGTGCTCCAGCAGGAAGACCAGAGGGACAGTGTCACTGATGTATGCATTGTCGCTGCTCACCATCCTTGTGGCCTCATCAAATGGTGACAGGACAGTGCATGCATCCTTAATCAGTAGCCACTGGTGTGGCGAAAAGAAGCCAAGCTCCCCTGAGCCTGTCCTGGTGCTATACTCACACAGGTACTCATTTATGGCCCTCTGCTGTAGGCGCAGCTGCTGCAGCATTGCCAATGTTGAGTTCCACCTGGTGGGCATGTCACAAATGAGGCGGTTGGTGGGCAGGTTGAATTCCCGTTGAATGTCAGCCAGCCGAGCACTGGCATTGTATGACCGCCGAAAATGGCCACGGACTTTTCTGGCCTGCCTCAGAAGTACCTGTAAGCCTGGGTACCTGGTCAAGAAACGCTGCACCACCAAATTCAGGACGTGTGCAAAGCATGGAACATGGGTCAAGTGTCCCTGTTGGAGGGCGTAGAGAAGGTTGGTGCCACTGTCACATACAACCTTTTCTGGCTGAAGCTGCCGTGCCATAAACCACCTCTGAGCCTGCCCCTGCAGAGCTGGAAGAATCTCTGCCCACTGTGGCTCCTGTCCCCTAGGCAGACCAACTGAAGCACCGCATGGCATCTTTTAGCCTGACTGCTTGCGTAGCCCCTTAAATGCTTAGGGAGCACTGCTGGTTCAGAGGACAATTCTGCAGAAGAGGCCATAGAGGAAGAAGAAGAGGAGGGGGTGGAGCAGAGAGCTGTGGCAGAATCACCACCTGCTTTTTGGAGGCGTGGTGGCGGAACGAGCTCCAACACTGAACCCTGTCCTGCATCCTTCCCAGCTGCCAGCAGAGTTACCAGTGCGCTGTGAAGGAAAGGTAACGTCCCTGACAATACCTGCTGGACCATGAGTCAGCGGTAATATGAACCTTGCTGTTGAGCGCCCTGTTTAACGAGGCCAAAACATTGCCTTCCACATGACAGTAGAGAGATGGAATGGCCTTACGTGAAAAAAAAAATAGTTTTGGAACCTGCCACTGTGGTACAGCACATTCCACAAATTCACAAAAGGGGCAGAGTCTACCAGCTGAAAAGGCAGCAGTTGCAGTGCTAGCAATTTGGCCAGCCTAGTATTTAGATGCTGAGCATGTGGATGGCTGGGACAGTATTTTTTTTATGTTTCAGCAACTGGGGTAGCGAAATTTTCCTGCTGATACCAACTGGTGGTGTGGTGGTATACTGCTAGAAGATTGGCTGCAAGTACTTGTGACACCTATTGCTATACCTTCATTCCTCTCAGTGCAGGTTTTTGAGAGGACTGGCAGTATATTAGGGGTTGAGATCACAGATGAGGAGCAAGGAGAAGTCTGCCTTTTTTATTATGTGGGTTTTTCAGGTGCTGTTGTCAATGGACTGCATGGCAGGTCGTCATATGTCTTGTCAAGCATATGGTGCCCAAGCGGGTGCTGTTCTGGCCACGCTTGATCCGCTTCAGATATAGATTGCAAACAGCAATGGTGCGATCTACTGCACATGTGTCAAAAAAAGCCCACACCAATGAATATTTGTAAGTTAGCGGGGAGTCAGCAGTGCCCTGCACCTGTGGAGCGCTGTGGTGTGGTGTGCCTCCTCCTTCTCGCTTTCCTCCTATCTTCTCTCAGGCACCCAAGTACAGTCAGTGACCTCATCATCCTCTCCCTCCTCGTCACTGGAGCAAACTTGGCAGGATGCTGCAGCTGGGGGAACATGACTGTAAGTTTCTTGTCCTTCTGTGGCACCCCCTCTCTCTAGCCTCACCTTACTCCCTTCCTCAACCTGGAACAAACATCGGAGCCTTTAAATTGCTGCCTTCATCAGCATGTAATTGACACTATGGTCGAATAATTCTGGTGACTCCTCCATGCATGATGATGGGGCTAGGGAAGGAGTAACTGTGGACAAGAAGCTGGTGGAATAGGCCGCTTTGGCAGCTGCGTTGGAAGGCAAACTAGTATGAGCCTGGGTGACAGAGGATGAGGAGGATGAGGACAGCTTAGTTATCCATTCCACCAACTCTTCTGCACGTTGTGGCTCAATAACACGGCCAGCAGCAGAAAAAAAGGACAAGCGTGCCCCACCTGCAGAAGATGCACCATGTCCGCTCGCCACCACCACTTTTCACTGTAGACACAGAGGCTGCTTGCCCTCTTTTAGTGGCCCGTGAGCATCTGCCTCTCCTTGGTGGCCTTCCAGACATGATGGGGATTTTTTTTTCACACCACACTATACTGTATTATATACTGTGTGCATTGCCTGAAGTGTATTAGAAACTAGATAAACTGTATTATATACTGTGTACACCACCTGCACTTTATTATATGCTGTGTACACCGCCTAAAGTGTATTAGAAACTGTACACACTGTATTATATACTGTGTACACCGCCTGCACTGTATTATGTACTGTACACTGGCTGCACTGTATTATATACTGTTTACACCACCTGAAGTGTATTAGAAACTGTACACACTGTATTATATACTGTGTACACCGCCTGCACTGTATTAGAAACTGTACACACTGTATTATATACTGTGTACACCGCATGCACTGTATTAGAAACTGTACACACTGTATTATATACTGTGTACACCGCCTGCACTGTATTATATGCTGCGTACACCGCCTGAAGTTTCTTAGAAACTGTACACACTGCATTATATACTGTGTACACCGCCTGCACTGTATTATGTACTGTACACTGGCTGCACTGTATTATATACTGTTTACACCGCCTAAAGTGTATTAGAAACTGTACACACTGTATTATATACTGTGTACACTGGCTGCACTGTATTATATACTGTTTACACCGCCTGAAATTTATTAGAAACTGTACACACTGCATTATATACTGTGTACACCGGCTGCACTGTATTATATACTGTGTACACCACCTGAAGTGTATTAGAAACTGTACACACTGTATTACTTACTGTGTACACCGTCTACACTGTATTATGTACCAGTTGTGCTCGGAGGTAGAGGGGAAAGCTGTCGCCACTAAGGGACCATCCACCTTGTTTACCAGAAACCACTGTGAGTAAGCTGGAGCCAGTACCAGAGCAGTCTTCTCACCAGCCAGGGACAGTGAAGAAGTGGGAAAACTTCAGCAAATGCCAAGCCAGGGACCCAGCGGGACAGCAGAGGTGATGCTGGAGCAGCATCAGTGAGTGCCAAGCCAGGGACCTAGCGGGTCAGCAGAGGTGATGCTGGAGGAGGATACCGAGTTATGGAAGTGGAAGAGCTCAGGGGATCCAGTGGCGATTCGTTCTGAGAGACTAATGAGAGACTGGGAGCTCAGTGAGTGAAGACCTACAGTGAGAGACTGTAGAGTGCGAGGAGAACCATTTGTGTTACCAATAGTTAAATACAACTACCGTTAGTGACTGTTACAAGATTTGTTGCCATAGGAGACAGCGGTCCTACCTATACAGAAGTGGTGTCCAGCTGGAGGCCTTCCACTGTATAGCTGTCTACCTATAGAAGTTTGAGTTTGCCAATTATCATTGCATCTACTTAAGGGTGTCCTGGCCCTAACCCTCTCTCCCACAGTCCTTGTTCACGAGACAATAAATCTCTTTGCATTCAAAAAGTGTCTGGCGCCAATCACTTACATCCACCATGCCTTGTAACTCACTCTACAAAGAAGGATGTCAGCGCTCCCTGACCACCATTAGGCCTCTAGAGGTCCCGGACCTTGCTAAATATATATATTAGACTGTATATATATATATATATATATATATATATATATATATATACAAATGCACTGCCTGCAAGCCACTAACTAACTGCCTACTCTAGCTCAAGTTATCTCTAGCTCCAACACACTACACGTAGCCCCCTGAGGCATGATTGGCTAAAAGCACCCTGCCTTTGGCCAATTATGGCTCTCACAGCAGAGTGCACTGTGATTGGCCAAAGCATGCAGGTTAGGTGCTTGCTTTGGCCAATCATCAGACATCAATGCACTGCGATCTTGCAATGCATTATGGGGCGTTCCGCGGCGCTCGAATTTGCCACGAATGCCCCATAATGTTCGCTATTCGGCGAAGGGACGAACACCCGATGTTCGAGTCGGACTTACGTTTGACTCGAACCGTGGGACCATCCCTACCTGTGGAGAGCAGGGGAAGCCGCCGAGCAGGGGAAGTTGTTGGTAAAGCCCGGGAGAAGTGCTGCCCACCATAGATGTGGTAAGTGCTCCAGACACGATCGACCGACCCGGGGGGGGTGGTGTTACTGTTTGCCCCGTCCCCCAAAAAAATTACCACCGGCCGCCACTGCTTAGTCCGTAGGGTTCATTATTGAGTTGGCCTACCCTTTGCAGCTATAACAGCTTTAACTCTTCTGGGAAGGCTGTCCACAAGGTTTAGGAGTGTGTCTATGGGAATGCTTGGAAAACTGTAAAAAGTTGATTAGGCGCCTGTTGAAGGGAATCAATAGGAGTGTTGATTTAAATGTCAGGCTTATGGATCATAGCTGCTGGGAATAAAACTCCTGGGAAAGAGTAACAAAGCTGCAAGAAATTTGACAAGGCGCAGGTGCGTGAAACATGTCATTATTGTGACGGGACTTCACCCACCAGCTTGCCCCACAAGTGCCCACACACCAGTGACTTCCGCCCGCAGTTCATCCGGCGATGCGATTGATGTCATCGCAAGTCATCGCACACGGGCGGCACCTTCACGGTCCCATAGCCTGGCTTACATCCCCCTGGTCACATCCATTGGCCCTGTGGTTCCCACGACAGCACCCCTTGTCTACTGGGTGGCTCCATGGTATAGATCCATTGCCCTGGAAACCAGTACTAAGGCTCACTAACCAGACACATCTTGGACCTCCTCTGTTGGATAACAGTAAGCAGGCTTAGCCACTGTAGTTGTTCTTATACATCTGACACTTGTCCTGGGTGAAGCTTTTTAACATGTACATATTTTAATAAAATTATGTTTTTTATAGAAGTTGATGTGTCACCAGGTCATGTATCCATCATGTCCTATCTATTCCAAGACACATAATTTGGATCCAAGTGCTATTAGGAACACTTTCTTGCAGCTTTCTATGGGAATGTTTGACCATTCTTCCAGAAGCGCATTTGTGAGATCAGGCACTGATGTTGAACGAGAAGACCTGGTTTGCAGTCTGCGCTCTAATTCATCTCAAAGGTGCTCTATCGGGTTGAGGTCAGGACTCTCTGCAGGCGAGTCAAGTTCCTCCACCCCAAACTCACTCATCTACACTATATTGCCAAAAGTATTGGGCCACCCCTCCAAATCATTTGGAGGGGGGATTATGTTGTGGGGTTGTTTTTCAGGGGTTGGGCTTGGCCCCTTAGTTCTATTGAAGGGGACTCTTAACATGTCAGCACATCAAGATATTTTGGACAATTTCATGCTTTGTTGGAACAGTTTTGGGGATGGCCCCAGGCCCGGATTTACTCCCTTTGCCGCCCCAAGGCCGGGTCCTTCAATGCCGCCCCCCCCCCCACATACACACACCACGTCCTTTCTCGATGACTTCTACAATAGATCAATTAAAAACATATCTCCATACACGAAAACACTGAAAATAACTGGCTTTAATTGTACAAACTAAAAATACTTCAGGGTAAGCGCGCGAGGGGTAAGGATTTTTCGCAGGCAATTTTTCAAGGCAATGGCTGGTGTTAGTGCTTCAATCATCCCCGGCACCATGGTTGTTATGGTGTCAGGATGATTGAAACACATTACTTCTATCATTACATTGTAATATAAACTGAAATAGTTCAACTCACCAGAATGCAGAATCATTGGGAGGCCTGAGCGTGTCACTTGCCACCATCTCTTGTCACTTGCCACTATGCCTGCCACCAGATGGGGATGTCACTTGCCACCATGCCTGCCACCAGATGGGGATGTCACTTGCCACGCTGCCTGCCACCAGATGGGGATGTCACTTGCCACCATGCCTGCCACCAGATGGGGATGTCACTTGCCACGCTGCCAGCCACCAGATGGAGATGTCACTTGCTACACTTCCTGCCACCAGATGGGCATGTCACTTGCCACGCTGCCTGCCACCAGATGGGGATGTCACTTGCCACGCTGCCTGCCACCAGATGGGGATGTCACTTGCCACCAGATGGGGATGTCCCTTGCCACCAGATGGGGATGTCACTTGCCACCAGATGGGGATGTCACTTGCCACCATGCCTGCCACCACATGGGGATGTCACTTGCCACCAGATGGGGATGTCCCTTGCCACCAGATGGGGATGTCACTTGCCACGCTGCCTGCCACCAGATGGGGATGTCACTTGCCACCATGCCTGCCACCAGATGGGGATGTCACTTGCCACGCTGCCTGCCACCAGATGGGGATGTCACTTGCCACCATGCCTGCCACCAGATGGGGATGTCACTTGCCACGCTGCCTGCCACCAGATGGAGATGTCACTTGCTACACTGCCTGCCACCAGATGGGGATGTCACTTGCCACGCTGCCTGCCACCAGATGGGGATGTCACTTGCCACGCTGCCTGCTACCAGATGGGGATGTCACTTGCCACCAGATGGGGATGTCACTTGCCACCAGATGGGGATGTCACTTGCCACCATGCCTGCCACCACATGGGGATGTCACTTGCCACCACATGGGGATGTCCCTTGCCACCAGATGGGGATGTCCCTTGCCAATGTTGCCATGCTGCCTGCCATCAGGAGGAGGGCAGAACAGCGGTGCGGGCAATAGGAGATGTCATATTTCTCCCATGCCGCCGCACCGCTGACACTACTAGCTAATCTCAATTTTTTTTAAAAATGGCGCCGAGCGGCGCAATCACGCTACTGCGCATGCGCCGCCCGGCCGAGCGCTTACGAGCTTTCCCGAGCCCGGCCGGCTTCGGAACGGTGCATGCGCAGTTGCGTGGTCGGCTCGCGGCCATTTTTTCTATGGGCACTGGTGCCCATAATAGACTTTAATGGGCAGCACGAAAGGGGGGAGGCCACAAAGTCGCTGCAGGAGCGGCGCCGCCCCTACACCACTGCCGCCCCGAGGCCTGGCCTCGGTGGCCTTGTGGCTAATCCGGCCCTGGATGGCCCCTTTCTATTCCAACATGACTGCGCACCAGTGCACAAAGCAAGGTCCATAAAGACATAGATGAGTGAGTTTGTGGTGGAGGAACTTGCCCTCAACCCGATAGAACACCTTTGGGATGAATTGAAGCGGAGACTGCTGGCCAGGCCTTCTCATCCACAACAGTGCCTGATCTCACAAATGCGCTTCTGGAAGAATGATCAAACATTCCCATAGACATGCTCCTAAACCTTGTGGACAGCCTTCCCAGAAGAGTTGAAGATGTTATAGTTGCAAGGGTGGACCAACTCAATATTGAACCCTACGGACTAAGACTGGAATGCCATTAAAGTTAATGTGTGTGAAAAGGCAGGTGTCCCAATACTTTTGACAATATAGTGTATTTGCAACAGCAGCCAAGCACAGGGACCGCATCCCAGGTGAAATACCCTATTCTTTAGCGTCAGAGGGACCTCAATGAGCTCTTGGCAGGTGTCAGCTGGGCTGCCTAGGAGGGCAGCAGCCCTCCAGGCTGGGAACCTCTCCTCCTGGACAAGAACCAGGCTGCCTCGAGCTCCAAACTATTTATGCACTCACCTGGCCACCTTTTGGGCACCCTCCCCCAGGGATTAGCTGGAACAACATAAATATTCAAGCTGCCTATTTGACTCTCCCAGCCCATTATATTCCTGAAGCCTCCAGAAAACAGAGGAAAGCAATCAAACCTGCAGCCTGCAGAGCCCAGAACAGCCCAAAGCAATCACAAGCTGCTCAACTTATTACAGGAGTGCCGCAAGAACTAAATTTACCTAACCTAGCTAAAACCTGTCTAGGGTGGTGCTACTAAATCATGGATGGAACTTTCTAGAGTTGACCTGTCAATGTCAGAATTTTGTTCCAATTGCTTATTACTGTAATCAGTACAGCTTCGAAATTCCTGTTCTGGAGATGTAAACAAAGCGCAGTGTGCATGCCGCCTTTTTCTAAGTCATGCATGCTGTGCCCTGCATTCCCGAATGCCAGAATAGGAGGAGGAGGAAGAGAGAGGAGGGAAAGCTGTGCAGGAACAAAGTGGGTGCGGTGGGGACAAGCTGCCCCCAGCATGGTCGGAAGCATATAGGCCACTGCTGCCCCCAGGCTTTTCTGTCAGCAGGAGCGAGGACACAGGGAGCTGAAGATGCGAGCAATACCACCAGAAAGGTTGCACATTCTAAGGCTATGTTTAGTAATGCATCTAAACACACCACTCCTCTGAAAATCAATCCAAGTTTGTATCGATTTTCAGAGGTTATATGACACCTCACCACCTTTTTTAACCCCATTTTGCCAAACAAATGTGCAGCAACCGGGTGCAGTGCACATGGTTTTGGGGCATTTGCACTTTTTTTTTGAATTGGTCTCGTTCGGTGGGCTTGCCGATCTGCTGATCACAACATATTGGATATTTTTTTTTACCAAGGACATAAAGCAAAGCTTTTGCAGCTTAAGGAGGGGGAGCTAAAAACATACCTCAACTGCACTTTTTTTTTAAACTCTTTTTATTGCAAGAGATAAAAATGCGATATATAAAGTCAGACAATGCTTATTATCCATAAAAGGTACTGCAATAACAAGACAAAATAATGAAAACAATATGTTTCAAAACATATAAAACAGACCAATCAAACATAAAACAGGTCAGGTGCAATGATAGGTGTAGGTGGTGATTGCATACATGACATACAATGACTACAGTTAGAACTTTAATAACATTGAGTATTGGGAAAGAAAATTCCAGATCATGGCAAGTAAATCTATATAGTCAGGATGGAAGAGCTCCAAATATCCCAAATTTTGTTGTACTTTTTTGGACATCCCCTGTGTTCGAACCCCAATTTCTCATAGGGCAGAATTTGATTAACCGATTGTATCCATTGGCAAACTGAAGGATGGGTAGGCTGAATCCACTTAAGAGCAATGGATTTCCTAGCCAGGAAAAGTGTTTCTCTCAATAATGTTCTCATATATCGGGGCCAGATCTCCCCATCAAGGAAACCCAGGAGACACACCTCTGGTGTTGGGGGCACTGGGATTGACAACACGGCAGACAGAATCTCTACCACCTTTTGCCAAAACCTAACAATATTTGGGCACTGCCAAATTACATGAGCAAAGTCAGCTCTAGGGCAGTTACATCTTGCACGGTTTGGTGAAGCTATGCAATGCATAGCCTGCAGTTTAATAAGAGTTAGATATGATTGATGAAACATATACAGTTGGGTCTGCTTATTGTTGATTGCAGATCACACAAACAGGTGGGAAAAGCATGCTTCCTCCCAATCTTCATCTGAGAGGTTAGGAATGAGTGCTTGCCACTTAGTTCAGACCTCTAGTGGAGTAATTGTCAAGGTGGCATGTACCAGGTGGGAATAGATGTCTGAGATCAGACCCCTAAGACCTTGTGATTTTAAGATCCCTATTATCGGGTAGTTAGAGAATCTGCTGCCAGAGTTACCAAATTGTGCAAACCGTGCATGACGAAGTTGCAGATATCTAAAAAAGGTTGTGCATGCCAACTCATATTTACCCTGTAAACCTGCAAATGAGTGTAAGACATTATTGTCATATATTGCAGATGGAGTAAGTAACCCTTTTGCTTTCCCAAAAGCGATAGTGTGATTATTGTCCGAAATGTTGGAACATTTGTGTGACGGACCCCCCGTACTCAAGATGAGTCTGTCCGCCATATCGCTCCTCTGTCCGGTACCACACAATCCAAGACCCCTTAGCTTTCCCATTCACTAGTCATAGCTCAGTGTAGGGTAAAACATCAGACAGTTTATTAGAACAAGAATACAGTCTTATATACAGTTAAAGAGGACTTTCCCCCTTTCTGCTCATATTACTCTAACAATACACCTGTAACCAGAAACATAAATTAACATGAGCTAATTAACTAATCCCTTAAAGCAGCCAATGTGACTCCCTAACTACAATACACATTATCATACATATAAACACAGAACTCCTTCATACAATTGCAGGGTTAATTAGCACAAACAACAATGGGGGAAAGACTCGTAGAAGCTGTGGCAAGCCATACTAGACTCATTTACATTATAGCAGACAACAGACAGACAGGTGGCTGGAGTTGACATCAGCATCTCCTAACAGTATGTGTCCCAACATTATGAATCAGTCACTATTTCTAATATGGCATATACAGGCTTCCCAGAGTCTGTGTGTCTTGGGGGGACTTGGACCTGAATCCAAAGTAACACCACCTCAAGGGTCCCCAGGCATACAGCTCACAAAGAGCACCGTTCCCCCAAATGCCAGGGCCCATAATCACAAGGCAAGAGGCTAGCATTCAGTCCTCTCCAAAAGTCTCTGTCCCAGCTAGGTCTGTCACAATTCGATTTCAGCATAGCGGGATGCCTATATTAATATCCGTGAACTTGTCTGTTTGTTTAGCCTCTCGCCACACTGCACGAGCCAATGTTAATAACAATATGTTTCTCATAGAGGGGAGTACTACAGGCATCTCCAAGGCTATCAAAAGGTGGTCAAGACCTAATATATGTGCCACATGGGGTTCTACCACCAATGGTGTGACGGGAACAACTCAGTCTCTTAGGTTCCTGAGTTGGCCGGCAAGGTAAAATAAACGTAAATTAGGAAGTGCCATGTCAACTTCAACTTGGTCTTTGCAGGACCGA
Organism: Lithobates septentrionalis; assembly: GCA_037952835.1. Lineage (NCBI taxonomy): Eukaryota > Metazoa > Chordata > Amphibia > Anura > Ranidae > Lithobates > Lithobates septentrionalis. The sequence goes on from JBBDGP010000810.1 coordinate 87,221, forward strand.
TAGTTTTAGTTTGTGTCTATTCTTGCCCCAGATGAAGGTAGTGAATAAAGCATCTAGGGTTTTAAAGAAGGATTTAGGTACAGGGGCTGGCATATGTGACATAATATAAAGGCATTTAGGCAGAAGGACCATCCTGAGTAAATTAATTCTGCCAGCCACAGATAGTGGAAGCTTAGCCCACGTAGCCAACTTAGCTTTAATTGTTTGCAGTAGTGGATCTAGATTTGCTTTTAGGGCCTCAGTGGCCACAGCATTAATAATAATTCCTAGGTATTTGAAAGACGAGACCAGCTTAAGGGGACTCGGCATTACTCCATAGAAAAAAGTGCATGCATTTAAAGGCATTAAAATAGATTTTTGCCAGTTGATCTTGAGGCCCGAGTAACATCCAAAAGTTTCTATAAAGTGAGTCCTGCAGCAGGGGAACGAAGAGATCAGCGGAGGGACAGCATGACATGTGCGGACTGCACAGTCACGCTGTTAGGTCTCTTTAAGAAAAGGGGAGTGGTCCGGACAGGGGAGGCGCTCAGTGGGAATTAGCCAGGAGTACAGGGGAAGTGACGTCAGTGTCGAGCGGCGGGGAAGAAGATTCCCACCCACCCGCCCTGGTTGGTATAGGAGAATGGGGGGCCCAAATAGGGGGACTTAGGCAGTGGTTTGGGTCTGTGTGGAGGAGGAGTTGTGTGCTATATTTGAGATATAGCATGGTTTGTACCCATATGTAATATGGGAGTTATCTGGTACCTTCCGGTTACCCGTGGGTAAACAGGAAGGGGTAAAGTTAGGTCACTGCGAAGGTTGGGTACTGTCTCGCTGTCCGGGAGTTGCGACTCGAGGCCTATAAAAGTTTATTGAAGTTTATCGCAGTGACCAGTGGTTGTGTTCCCCTTTAAGACCCCAAGTGAATACGAACGGTTATTTAAAGTTATTTAAATTATTAAAATGTTATTTATTTAGTTATGGTTATTATAATAAAAGGCCGTTAAGGCCATTTTACTCCAATACCTTGTTGAGTCGTTTGTGGAAGGTATGGAGGGTGGAGAACAGGGGTAAAGGGGTATGCCAGGACTGGTAAGTAAGTCCTTCACATGTCATGTGCATGGCCACTTGTAAGGAGGCCTGAGCATCATTCAAGTAAAGAATTAAATCATCTGCATATAGCCCAACTATATCAGTTATATTGCCCAATTTGATGCCTACGAGAGAGGGAGAATGCCGAAGTCTTATTGCCAGGGCCTTAATAGGCACCACAAACAGAAGCGGGGAAAGAGGGCATCCTTGGCGTGTAGCTGTATGGGAGGAGACAACAGACCGTTAACTAAAGATATAATGTAGGGTTTAATTTAGAAAATTTCTCTCCAAAGCCAAAAGACCGCAGAGCAGCTTGCAAGAATGGCCATCCAATGGAATTAAAAGCCTTAGCTATGTCGAGGGAGGCCAGTACACAGGTAAGTGGTCTTTAAGTTGTGTGATAATTTGGGTCCTACAGAGAAGAATGGAGGAGGACTTTCCAGGCATGAAGCCAGTTTGATCAGGGTGAATGATGCTAAGGATCACAGTATTCAGATGTTTGACCATCATTTTTGTGAGTATTTTATCATCTATGTTCATTCATGATATGGGGCTGTAGAATACACAGCCGGTTAAGTCCTTATCAGGCTTAAGTATAAGTACAACTGTATCAGAATGCATTGACACTGGCAGTCTCCCCTCCTGGAAGGCATTAGAATACACCTGGACCAAAATTGGTGCCACAATGTCAAAATAGCGATATAAAACTCCAATGGAAGACCGTCTGGACCTAATGCTTTGCCAGCAGCCAGAGAAGCAATGGCCTCTTGGACATCATCTTCAGTGAAGTCTACCTTCAAATATAGTAATCTGGTCTGCTGTCAAAGAGGAGAATTGTAAATCTTGCAAGTACACAGCTATGTCCTGGTCAGTATACTGTAAGTGAGAGGTAGCATACATTTGGGTATAAAACTTATGAGAACACGACGATATTTAACCGCACATTTTTAACGTTACCCAATTGCTAATCTAAATGAGGCCTAACAGTTAAATACTCCTGCCCCCCCCCCCCTCCGCACTATTAGCACAATTTTCCACATTCACCTCCCTGCTCCCCACCCACCACTTTACCCCCCCCCCCCCATTCTCTGGAATTGTGTTTTTCAAAAGTTCACAGGTAAAGTTATAGCCCTTACTCTATTCAAAAATAAATTGCTCTGTTGAAGGAAGTTGAAGAATAACAGACTTATTGCCCAGATCACCAGGTAACATAAAAGAAAAAAAAAGCCTAAAGAAGGAAAACGAATGCAGCCACAACATTTAAAGAAGAATTATCGCTTTTATTTTTGACAAAAAAGTGACCAGTACTCAAGAAACAAAGTGCTCAATGCTGTGCTTCTTCCACTCGGCCACTCTCCTTCTTCATCCAACAATAACTATACTCTGTGCTCCACACCCTGTGTCATCCTTCACCCCCACACCACTCACCAGATCTCCATGATGACCCCTTAGTTTCCAGTGGGTCATAAAGTGCTTGTATCCCTCAGGGATTAAACCATCCAGGACCACCTCCACTCCTCTGACAATTGTCTCATGCCACATGTGTCTTAGAAAAGGACAAAATGCCTCCATAGCATATTATAATTTATTAATATGAAATTGCTTGGTAAAAACATATAAAAAAACACCCATTTACGTACTGTGCCTTGAAAAAGTATTCACACCCCTTGAAATTTTTCACATTTTGTCATTTTACAACCAAAAACGTAAATGTATTCTATGTGATAGACCAACACAAAGTGGCACATAATTGTGAAGTGGAAGGAAAATGATAAATGGTTTTCAACATTTTGTACAAATAAATATCTGAAAAGTGTGGGGTACATTTGTATTCAGCCCCCTTTACTCTGATACCCCTAACTAAAATCTAGTGGAACCAATTGCCTTCAGAAGTCAACTAACTAGTAAATCCACCTGTGTGCAAGGCCATCTTTAAGGCAGGGCAAAAGGGGCAGCTGCTCTGGGCCCTGTCATTGTTGTGGGGCCCAAAGCAGCTACTTCATCCTTGTCAACTATCCTGGTTTAAATTCCCTTGTCCCTTGAAGTTTTAGTCCTGTGCTGTGTCCCGATATCTCAGTGTGAAGTGCTGCTACTAATGCTGCTCAGCTCTCTCCTATTGTGTACAGACGACTCACCTACAGACCGTGTTTACATGTCAATAACCTGCATTGATATGTAAATAGCGGTGGCATTCAATTACATTACATACATACTATGTAAATAGCATGTGCCCTGAGGTCATATCCACCATCACCTATACTGAATGCTGCCCACTGGGGAGATGAAGGGGCATGCTTAAAAGTCCTGCCTGCAACTGTGGTTATTCAGCCTAACATCAGCCTGTTCTGCAAAGGTAAGCAAATTGGGGGGGGGGGGGGGAGAGGGTAGTGTGGGGTGTGCCGAGATAGGCAGAGAAGGAATTACAGTTTGGGGTGTACAGGTGAGCAAGGAGGGGATGTATAGAGGTAAGGCAGAGAAGGCAGGTAGAGTTAAAGGAGGGGGGGGGGGTTGGAGTGGATAGGATGGGGGAGGTTTGGGGTGCAGAGGTTAGCAGGGGTTTTAGGATGCAAAGGTGTACTGACAGGGTGGATAAAGATGTAGGTCACGTGTAGGGCAGCCCATTCATTTCACTGGGCTGCTCTATGCGCTAGAAATGCGGAAGAAAGTCCCAAACGCTTTAGCAAAATCTCAATGAATGGCACTGCTGGGCAACAATTAATGGCACTGCTGTGTATCTGCTAAAGGGCAGCAGGTTTCTGTGGTGTCAGGAAAGCGATTTTGCATGCATTCCCAACATACACGAATTTGAATGCAGGCTAAATGTCTCAGGTACACTGGTGGTCAGTGTAAATCATCTCATTAGATTGGGGCTTGGTGTAGAATCCTTACATTCACACTAGTGGCCAGTGTGAAGGCCCCCCTTACATTGGTGGTCAGTGTAAATCCCTCCTTACATTAGTGGTTACTGTTAAAAGGGTTGTAAAGGTTTTATGTTTTTTCACCTTAATGCATCCTATGCATTAAGGTGAAAAAACATCTGATGATTACCACCCCCCCCAGCCCCCAGTTTACTTACCTGAGCCCTCGAAAGTCCCGTGCTCAATCCTCGCGCTCGATCGTTACCCGGGCTTTTTGGCTCTTCATTGTATAGGTTAGTGGCAGCGCAGCCATTGTCTTGCGCTGCTGTCAATCAAATCCAATGACGCGGGTGCCGGGGGGCGGGGCTGAGTTCTGCACTCGGCGGCTATGGATGCCGAATGCAGGACACAGGAGTGCGCCCGCAAGGTAACCCCCCCGGGAGAGCGCTTCTCCCAGGGGGTTATCTGAGACGGGGAGGAGCTAGGAGAGCCACCGGGGGAACCCAGAAAACGCCATTCGGGGCCACTCTGTGGACAAGCTGGACAGTGGAGGTAAGTATGACAAGTTTGTTATTTTTAAAAAATAAAAATCGAACCTTTAGTTTCACTTTGATGCTTCTATTACATTAAGGGTCAGTGTAAACCCCAATTTATTGGTGGCCAGTGTTGAAATTCCTCTTTATATTGATAGTCGGTAAAAAAAAAAAATCATCTTTGCCATTGATAACACCGTCATCTCCACCCAGCACTGCCACTGATTTCGGGAATCCTAGGATCCTTAGGAGTTTTCTGTCTATTGATGGATCCGCTCACCTCCCCAGTCCATGGTGTGCAGGCAGTGAGGAGATGATGTGCTGTAACCTCTAGCAACCAATAAGTGAGCAGTAATGATGTGCAGTAACCTCTAGCAACCAATCAACAAGCAGAAATCATGTGCTGTAACCTCTAGCAACTAAGCAGTGAGCCGTAATAGGTGCTGTAACCTCTAGCAACCAGTCAGTAAGTGGTAATGATATGCTGTAACCTCTAACAACATGTCATTAAGCGGTAATGACGTGCTGTAACCTCTGGCAACCAGTCGCAATTGCTGTCTGAGCTGATTCAGTAAACTGGTTTTGAGTCTAGCTGGTATTTATTGTATGTCTCAGAGCAGGTGGAGAGCGAAATTGCATGGGGACCCCAAGAAAATGTTTGCCCAGGGTCCCATAAATATTAAAGATGGCCCTGGAGAGATCGCTGTTCCCAATCACTAGGAACAGCAGATCTCTCTCTACTTCCCTGACAACGGGGCAATTCTGGATACTGTATATTTTTTAAATCCAGCGCCATCAGCAGTCGAGTAAACAGGAAGTGACGTTGTGACGCCGCTTCCGTGTTTACATTCAGGAGACTGGAACGAAGTCGTTTCCGGCTTCGTGCCAGTCTGTCTCTAGCCACCGGAAGTGACGAATCGAGGATCGGGTCTCCCGGTGGGGCGGGAGGCCCGGTCAGAGTGGCGGGAGGCGGCGGGAGGGGGGGGGGTCCCCTCCTGCTCTTCCGGGATAACAGTGCAGATGGACAATGACCCGAAGCATAATGCGAAAGCAACCAAAGAGTTTTTTTAAGAGAAAGAAGTGGTATGTTATGCAATGGCCAAGTCAATCACCTGACCTGAATCCGATTGAGCATGCATTTCACTTGCTGAAGACAAAACTGAAGGGAAAATGCCCCAAGAACAAGCAGGAACTGAAGACAGTTGCAGTAGAGGCCTCAACAAGACAAAATAATGAAAACAATATGTTTCAAAACATATAAAACAGACCAATCAAACATAAAACAGGTCAGGTGCAATGATAGGTGTAGGTGGTGATTGCATACATGACATACAATGACTACAGTTGGAACTTTAATAACATTGAGTATTGGGAAAGAAAATTCCAGATCATGGCAAGTAAATCTATATAGTCAGGATGGAAGAGCTCCAAATATCCCAAATTTTGTTGTACTTTTTTGGACATCCCCTGTGTTCGAACCCCAATTTCTCATAGGGCAGAATTTGATTAACCGATTGTATCCATTGGCAAACTGAAGGATGGGTAGGCTGAATCCACTTAAGAGCAATGGATTTCCTAGCCAGGAAAAGTGTTTCTCTTAATAATGTTCTCATATATCGGGGCCAGATCTCCCCATCAAGGAAACCCAGGAGACACACCTCTGGTGTTGGGGGCACTGGGATTGACAACACGGCAGACAGAATCTCTACCACCTTTTGCCAAAACCTAACAATATTTGGGCACTGCCAAATTACATGAGCAAAGTCAGCTCTAGGGCAGTTACATCTTGCACGGTTTGGTGAAGCTATGCAATGCATAGCCTGCAGTTTAATAAGAGTTAGATATGATTGATGAAACATATACAGTTGGGTCTGCTTATTGTTGATTGCAGATCACACAAACAAGTGGGAAAAGCATGCTTCCTCCCAATCTTCATCTGAGAGGTTAGGAATGAGTGCTTGCCACTTAGTTCAGACCTCTAGTGGAGTAATTGTCAAGGTGGCATGTACCAGGTGGGAATAGATGTCTGAGATCAGACCCCTAAGACCTTGTGATTTTAAGATCCCTATTATCGGGTAGTTAGAGAATCTGCTGCCAGAGTTACCAAATTGTGCAAACCGTGCATGACGAAGTTGCAGATATCTAAAAAAGGTTGTGCATGCCAACTCATATTTACCCTGTAAACCTGCAAATGAGTGTAAGACATTATTGTCATATATTGCAGATGGAGTAAGTAACCCTTTTGCTTTCCCAAAAGCGATAGTGTGAGTATTGTCCGAAATGTTGGAACATTTGTGTGACGGACCCCCCGTACTCAAGATGAGTCTGTCCGCCATATCGCTCCTCTGTCCGGTACCACACAATCCAAGACCCCTTAGCTTTCCCATTCACTAGTCATAGCTCAGTGTAGGGTAAAACATCAGACAGTTTATTAGAACAAGAATACAGTCTTATATACAGTTAAAGAGGACTTTCCCCCTTTCTGCTCATATTACTCTAACAATACACCTGTAACCAGAAACATAAATTAACATGAGCTAATTAACTAATCCCTTAAAGCAGCCAATGTGACTCCCTAACTACAATACACATTATCATACATATAAACACAGAACTCCTTCATACAATTGCAGGGTTAATTAGCACAAACAACAATGGGGGAAAGACTCGTAGAAGCTGTGGCAAGCCATACTAGACTCATTTACATTATAGCAGACAACAGACAGACAGGTGGCTGGAGTTGACATCAGCATCTCCTAACAGTATGTGTCCCAACATTATGAATCAGTCACTATTTCTAATATGGCATATACAGGCTTCCCAGAGTCTGTGTGTCTTGGGGGGACTTGGACCTGAATCCAAAGTAACACCACCTCAAGGGTCCCCAGGCATACAGCTCACAAAGAGCACCGTTCCCCCAAATGCCAGGGCCCATAATCACAAGGCAAGAGGCTAGCATTCAGTCCTCTCCAAAAGTCTCTGTCCCAGCTAGGTCTGTCACAATTCGATTTCAGCATAGCGGGATGCCTATATTAATATCCGTGAACTTGTCTGTTTGTTTAGCCTCTCGCCACACTGCACGAGCCAATGTTAATAACAATATGTTTCTCATAGAGGGGAGTACTACAGGCATCTCCAAGGCTATCAAAAGGTGGTCAAGACCTAATATATGTGCCACATGGGGTTCTACCACCAATGGTGTGACGGGAACAACTCAGTCTCTTAGGTTCCTGAGTTGGCCGGCAAGGTAAAATAAACGTAAATTAGGAAGTGCCATGTCAACTTCAACTTGGTCTTTGCAGGACCGATAGTTTTAGTTTGTGTCTATTCTTGCCCCAGATGAAGGTAGTGAATAAAGCATCTAGGGTTTTAAAGAAGGATTTAGGTACAGGGGCTGGCATATGTGACATAATATAAAGGCATTTAGGCAGAAGGACCATCCTGAGTAAATTAATTCTGCCAGCCACAGATAGTGGAAGCTTAGCCCACGTAGCCAACTTAGCTTTAATTGTTTGCAGTAGTGGATCTAGATTTGCTTTTAGGGCCTCAGTGGCCACAGCATTAATAATAATTCCTAGGTATTTGAAAGACGAGACCAGCTTAAGGGGACTCGGCATTACTCCATAGAAAAAAGTGCATGCATTTAAAGGCATTAAAACAGATTTTTGCCAGTTGATCTTGAGGCCCGAGTAACATCCAAAAGTTTCTATAATGTGCATAGCCACTTGTAAGGAGGCCTGAGCATCATTCAAGTAAAGAATTAAATCATCTGCATATAGCCCAACTATATCAGTTATATTGCCCAATTTGATGCCTACGAGAGAGGGAGAATGCCGAAGTCTTATTGCCAGGGCCTTAATAGGCACCACAAACAGAAGCGGGGAAAGAGGGCATCCTTGGCGTGTAGCTGTATGGGAGGAGACAACAGACCGTTAACTAAAGATATAATGTAGGGTTTAATTTAGAAAATTTCTCTCCAAAGCCAAAAGACCGCAGAGCAGCTTGCAAGAATGGCCATCCAATGGAATTAAAAGCCTTAGCTATGTCGAGGGAGGCCAGTACACAGGTAAGTGGTCTTTAAGTTGTGTGATAATTTGGGTCCTACGGAGAAGAATGGAGGAGGACTTTCCAGGCATGAAGCCAGTTTGATCAGGGTGAATGATGCTAAGGATCACAGTATTCAGATGTTTGACCATCATTTTTGTGAGTATTTTATCATCTATGTTCATTCATGATATGGGGCTGTAGAATACACAGCCGGTTAAGTCCTTATCAGGCTTAAGTATAAGTACAACTGTATCAGAATGCATTGACACTGGCAGTCTCCCCTCCTGGAAGGCATTAGAATACACCTGGACCAAAATTGGTGCCACAATGTCAAAATAGCGATATAAAACTCCAATGGAAGACCGTCTGGACCTAATGCTTTGCCAGCAGCCAGAGAAGCAATGGCCTCTTGGACATCATCTTCAGTGAAGTCTACCTTCAAATATAGTAATCTGGTCTGCTGTCAAAGAGGAGAATTGTAAATCTTGCAAGTACACAGCTATGTCCTGGTCAGTATACTGTAAGTGAGAGGTAGCATACATTTGGGTATAAAACTTATGAGAACACGACGATATTTAACCGCACATTTTTAACGTTACCCAATTGCTAATCTAAATGAGGCCTAAAAGTTAAATACTCCTGCCCCCCCCTCCGCACTATTAGCACAATTTTCCACATTCACCTCCCTGCTCCCCACCCACCACTTTACCCCCCCCCCCCCCATTCTCTGGAATTGTGTTTTTCAAAAGTTCACAGGTAAAGTTATAGCCCTTACTCTATTCAAAAATAAATTGCTCTGTTGAAGGAAGTTGAAGAATAACAGACTTATTGCCCAGATCACCAGGTAACATAAAAGAAAAAAAAAGCCTAAAGAAGGAAAACGAATGCAGCCACAACATTTAAAGAAGAATTATCGCTTTTATTTTTAACAAAAAAGTGACCAGTACTCAAGAAACAAAGTGCTCAATGCTGTGCTTCTTCCACTCGGCCACTCTCCTTCTTCATCCAACAATAACTACACTCTGTGCTCCACACCCTGTGTCATCCTTCACCCCCACACCACTCACCAGATCTCCATGATGACCCCTTAGTTTCCAGTGGGTCATAAAGTGCTTGTATCCCTCAGGGATTAAACCATCCAGGACCACCTCCACTCCTCTGACAATTGTCTCATGCCACATGTGTCTTAGAAAAGGACAAAATGCCTCCATAGCATATTATAATTTATTAATATGAAATTGCTTGGTAAAAACATATAAAAAAACACCCATTTACGTACAGTGCCTTGAAAAAGTATTCACACCCCTTGAAATTTTTCACATTTTGTCATTTTACAACCAAAAACGTAAATGTATTCTATGTGATAGACCAACACAAAGTGGCACATAATTGTGAAGTGGAAGGAAAATGATAAATGGTTTTCAACATTTTGTACAAATAAATATCTGAAAAGTGTGGGGTACATTTGTATTCAGCCCCCTTTACTCTGATACCCCTAACTAAAATCTAGTGGAACCAATTGCCTTCAGAAGTCAACTAACTAGTAAATCCACCTGTGTGCAGGGCCATCTTTAAGGCAGGGCAAAAGGGGCAGCTGCTCTGGGCCCTGTCATTGTTGTGGGGCCCAAAGCAGCTACTTCATCCTTGTCAACTATCCTGGTTTAAATTCCCTTGTCCCTTGAAGTTTTAGTCCTGTGCTGTGTCCCGATATCTCAGTGTGAAGTGCTGCTACTAATGCTGCTCAGCTCTCTCCTATTGTGTACAGACGACTCACCTACAGACCGTGTTTACATGTCAATAACCTGCATTGATATGTAAATAGCGGTGGCATTCAATTACATTACATACATACTATGTAAATAGCATGTGCCCTGAGGTCATATCCACCATCACCTATACTGAATGCTGCCCACTGGGGAGATGAAGGGTCATGCTTAAAAGTCCTGCCTGCAACTGTGGTTATTCAGCCTAACATCAGCCTGTTCTGCAAAGGTAAGCAAATTGGGGGGGGGGGGTAGTGTGGGGTGTGCCGAGATAGGCAGAGAAGGAATTACAGTTTGGGGTGTACAGGTGAGCAAGGAGGGGATGTATAGAGGTAAGGCAGAGAAGGCAGGTAGAGTTAAAGGAGGGGGGGGGGGGTTGGAGTGGATAGGATGGGGGAGGTTTGGGGTGCAGAGGTTATGCAAAGGTGTACTGACAGGGTGGATAAAGATGTAGGTCACGTGTAGGGCAGCCCATTCATTTCACTGGGCTGCTCTATGCGCTAGAAATGCGGAAGAAAGTCCCAAACGCTTTAGCAAAATCTCAATGAATGGCACTGCTGGGCAACAATTAATGGCACTGCTGTGTATCTGCTAAAGGGCAGCAGGTTTCTGTGGTGTCAGGGAAGCGATTTTGCATGCATTCCCAACACACACGAATTTGAATGCAGGCTAAATGTCTCAGGTACACTGGTGGTCAGTGTAAATCATCTCATTAGATTGGGGCTTGGTGTAGAATCCTTACATTCACACTAGTGGCCAGTGTGAAGGCCCCCCTTACATTGGTGGTCAGTGTAAATCCCTCCTTACATTAGTGGTTACTGTTAAAAGGGTTGTAAAGGTTTTATGTTTTTTCACCTTAATGCATCCTATGCATTAAGGTGAAAAAACATCTGATGATTACCACCCCCCCCAGCCCCCAGTTTACTTACCTGAGCCCTCGAAAGTCCCGTGCTCGATCCTCGCGCTCGATCGTTACCCGGGCTTTTTGGCTCTTCATTGTATAGGTTAGTGGCAGCGCAGCCATTGTCTTGCGCTGCTGTCAATCAAATCCAATGACGCGGGTGTCGGGGGGCGGGGCTGAGTTCTGCACTCGGCGGCTATGGATGCCGAATGCAGGACACGGGAGTGCGCCCGCAAGGTAACCCCCCCGGGAGAGCGCTTCTCCCAGGGGGTTATCTGAGACGGGGAGGAGCTAGGAGAGCCACCGGGGGAACCCAGAAAACGTCATTCGGGGCCACTCTGTGGACAAGCTGGACAGTGGAGGTAAGTATGACAAGTATGTTATTTTTAAAAAATAAAAATCGAACCTTTAGTTTCACTTTGATGCTTCTATTACATTAAGGGTCAGTGTAAACCCCAATTTATTGCTGGCCAGTGTTGAAATTCCTCTTTATATTGATAGTCGGTAAAAAAAAAAAATCATCTTTGCCATTGATAACACCGTCATCTCCACCCAGCACTGCCACTGATTTCGGGAATCCTAGGATCCTTAGGAGTTTTCTGTCTATTGATGGATCCGCTCACCTCCCCAGTCCATGGTGTGCAGGCAGTGAGGAGATGATGTGCTGTAACCTCTAGCAACCAATAAGTGAGCAGTAATGATGTGCAGTAACCTCTAGCAACCAATCAACAAGCAGAAATCATGTGCTGTAACCTCTAGCAACTAAGCAGTGAGCCGTAATAGGTGCTGTAACCTCTAGCAACCAGTCAGTAAGTGGTAATGATATGCTGTAACCTCTAACAACATGTCATTAAGCGGTAATGACGTGCTGTAACCTCTGGCAACCAGTCGCAATTGCTGTCTGAGCTGATTCAGTAAACTGGTTTTGAGTCTAGCTGGTATTTATTGTATGTCTCAGAGCAGGTGGAGAGCGAAATTGCATGGGGACCCCAAGAAAATGTTTGCCCAGGGTCCCATAAATATTAAAGATGGCCCTGGAGAGATCGCTGTTCCCAATCACTAGGAACAGCAGATCTCTCTCTACTTCCCTGACAACGGGGCAATTCTGGATACTGTATATTTTTTAAATCCAGCGCCATCAGCAGCCGAGTAAACAGGAAGTGACGTTGTGACGCCGCTTCCGTGTTTACATTCAGGAGACTGGAACGAAGTCGTTTCCGGCTTCGTGCCAGTCTGTCTCTAGCCACCGGAAGTGACGAATCGAGGATCGGGTCTCCCGGTGGGGCGGGAGGCCCGGTCAGAGTGGCGGGAGGCGGCGGGAGGGGGGGGGAGGTCCCCTCCTGCTCTTCCGGGATAACAGTGCAGATGGACAATGACCCGAAGCATAATGCGAAAGCAACCAAAGAGTTTTTTTAAGAGAAAGAAGTGGAATGTTATGCAATGGCCAAGTCAATCACCTGACCTGAATCCGATTGAGCATGCATTTCACTTGCTGAAGACAAAACTGAAGGGAAAATGCCCCAAGAACAAGCAGGAACTGAAGACAGTTGCAGTAGAGGCCTGGCAGAGCATCACCAGGGATGAAACCCAGCGTCTGGTGATGTCTATTGCCCCGTACACACGGTCGGACTTTGTTCGGACATTCCGACAACAAAATCCTAGGATTTTTTCCGACGGATGTTGGCTCAAACTTGTCTTGCATACACACGGTCACACAAAGTTGTCGGAAAATCCGATCGTTCTGAACGCGGTGACGTAAAACACGTACGTCGGGACTATAAACGGGGCAGTGGCCAATAGCTTTCATCTTTATTTATTCTGAGCATGCGTGGCACTTTGTCTGTCGGATTTGTGTACACACGATCGGAATTTCCGACAACGGATTTTGTTGTCGGAAAATTTTATCTCCTGCTCTCCAACTTTGTGTGTCGGAAAATCCGATGGAAAATGGAATTTCCGACAACACGCTCCGATCGGACATTTTCCATCGGAAAATCCGACCGTGTGTGGGGGGCATACGTGTTCCAGACATCAGGCTGTAATTGACTGCAAAAGGATTTGCAACCAAATATTAAAAAGTGAAAGTTTGATGGATGATTGTTAATCTGTCCCATTACTTTTGGTCCCTTAAAAAGTAGGGGGCACATATACAAACTGTTGTAATTCCTACACCGTTCACCTGATTTGGATGTAAATACCCTCAAATTAAAGCTGAAAGTCTGCAGTTAAAGCACATCTTGTTTGTTTCATTTCAAATCCATTGTGGTGGTGTATAGAGCCAAAAAGATTAGAATTGTGTCGATATCCCAATGAACCTGACTGTATATATATATATATATATATATATATAACCATTTTATATGATAGTGATTATTTAAAATTAAACTAATGTACACACCATCGGACTTTCCGATGGAAAATGTGCGATCGGAGCTTGTTGTCGGAAATTCCGACCGTGTGTAGGCTCCATCGGACTTTTTCCATCGGAATTTCCGACACACAAAGTTTGAGAGCTGGATCTAAAGTTTTCCAACAACAAAGTCCGTTCACGTAAATTCCGATCGTGTATACACAATTCTGACGCACAAAGTGTCACGCATGCTCAGAATCAGAAGCAGAAGAGCCGCACTGGCTATTGAACTTCATTTTTCTCGGCTCGTCGTACGTGTTGTACGTCACCGCGTTCTTGACGTTTCGGAATTTCCGACCAACTTTGTGTGACCGTGTGTATGCAAGACAAGTTTGAGCCAACATCCGTCGGAAAAAATCCAATGTATTTTGTTGTCGGAATGTCCGATCGTGTGTACAGGGCATTAACGTATTCTATATTAGACCGGTTACCAGAATACTTAAAGATATATATTTTTCTCACCAAAATACAAATACACATTATGAAAATAGAACATTTTATTTCCATGATAGTTCAGAACACATTTTTCTGCTCTCAGACATGCCTAGTGGTTGAAGGTGATATTACCTGAAACTCGCTAAAAAAGTAAATGATTAGATTTCTTTAACCAATGGAAAAGAAGCCATATCTTTTGGGCTGAGCCTATTATAATTTTTATGATCTTATTGTCTGAGATGGTATTTAGAGGGAGGAGAGATGCCATGAGAGGGACTCAAGAACATTCAGAAACACGTGATTACCATCAATCAGACACATACACCATTCATCTGCTCACACTTTTACATTCATGGAGATTCCTGAACACCTTATGCTTTGGAACTCGGAGGTCACAAGAAGTAATTCCTCTTTAAGAGTATCCATCTTGAAAGCCACGGCAGCCATTCTAAAAACTCTGATAACCAGCAATTCAGACCAGTAGCTGTTTTGGAACGGGTAATTACGTCGTGTTGATTTTATCTTATATTCATTTGTGTTCTCTTAAATATTGATCTATTGAATATTTTACAATTGATAATTTTTTCTCCCGAATCAATAACCGCCTTGTAGATTTTTCTCTAAAGATTCAATTTTCAACATATATTTGAATTTGTGATATATAGACGTTCTGTCTAATTGTCATTTTACAAGGTTATTGATTCTACAGGGAAGTTTATCACTATTGTATCACATCAAAGGTACTACACTCCAACTTAGCGGGTGTTTCTATTGATATTCAAGATTTTATGTAACGCAATCAGTATTTTAATTTTATGTAACGTTTGTTTATGTCAACCAATATATATAACTATTTTGTATGATTACATGTCTGGTGAATAAATTTCATATTTTTAGACTGTGGTCATAATAGATTGAATCTGTATCTTAAAAATATCATCGTTAAAAAATTACTTAATCATAAATACTGTGCATGAAAACGTTCCTTAACCACTTCCCGCCCGGCCTATAGCGGATTGACGGCCGGGCGGTGGTTGTGCTATCCTGACTGGGCGTCATATGACGTCCTTCAGGATAACATGCCGCCGCGCGCCCGCAGGGGCGCGCATCGCGGCGATCGGTGGATCGGTGTGTCAGTCTGACACACCGCTACACCGATCTTGGTAAAGAGCCTCCGGCGGAGGCTCTTTACCACGTGATCAGCCGTGTCCAATCACGGCTGATCACGCTGTCAATAGGAAGAGCCGTTGATCGGCTCTTCCTCACTCGCGTCTGACAGACGCGAGTAGAGGAGAGCCGATCGGCGGCTCTCCTGGCAGGGGGGGTCTGCGCTGATTGTTTATCAGCGCAGCCCCCCCGCAGATCACCACACTGGACCACCAGGGATCGCCACTAGGACCACCAGGGAAGGGAAACATGTGGATGGCCAGGTATGTACCCCATGGCCATCCACATGTGCCCAGTCAGTGCCAAATCTGTGCCAATCAGTGCCCACAAATGGGCACTGATTGGCACAATTATGTTGCAGTGATGCCCAGCAATGCCACACTTAGGGGCATCACTGCCATCAATCAGAATCATCAGTGCCACCCATCAGTGTCCATCGGTGCCACCTGTCAGTGCCCATCTGTGCCCATCTGTGCCCACCTATCAGTGCCCATCCGTGCCCATCTGTGCCAACTATCAGTGCCACCCATAACTACCCATCAACGCCACCTACGAGTGCCCATTAATGCCACCTACAAGTGCCCATCAGTGCCGCCTATCAGTGCCCATCGGTGCCACCTATCAGCGCCACCTACCAGTGCCACCTATCAGTGCCCATTAGTGCCACCTATCAGTGCGCATCAGTGCCACCTATCAGTGCCCATCATCAGTGCCCGTCAGTGCCACCTCATCAGTGCCACCTCATTGGTGCCACCTCATCGGTGCCCATCAGTGCCGCCGTATCAGTGCCCGTCAGTGCAGCCATATCAGTGCCCGTCATTGAAGAAGAAAACGTACTCCTTTACAAAAAATTTTAACAGAAACAAAGAAAAACGTGCTTTTTTTCAAAATTTTCTGTCTTTTTTTATTTGTTGCGCAAAAAATAAAAACCGCAGAGGGGATCAAATACCACCAAAAGAAAGCTCTATTTGTGGGAACAAAATGATAAAAAATTTGTTTGGGTACAGTGTGGCATGACCGCGCAATTGTCATTCAAATTGCGACAGCGCTGAAAGCTGAAAATTGGGCTGGGCGGGAAGGTGTCTAAGTGCCTGGTATTGAAGTGGTTAATAAGCACAACACGGTACAGTGAGTGAGCGTTATCATCCTAGGACAAGAGGAGTGTTACTGGCAGGATCACAACTTTAAAAATAATGGAAAAAAATTCTGAGGAAAAAACAAAAACAAATGCAGCCACCAAATATGAGGCCTGGTAAGCTGCAATATATACATTTTTCTGCACATAAACATAAACAGGAATGCTCCACCTGTATATGACATATAGGTCCCCAGTCAACATGTGCAATTTGTTTCATTCCGAATTCGTTTTTCGACAAATTCGTTAATTTGTAAATATTAGAATTAACGAATACCCATTTAACTAATTTTTCTGAAATTCGAAAATCCAAAAATTCGTAAATTCTGAAATTCGAAAATAAGAACGAAAATCCGAAAATTCAAAAGAACGAAAATCCAAAAATTGGAAAACCCAAAAATGTGAAAATCTGAAATATTAACTAACTAACTAACTAACTAACTAACTAACTAACTAACTAACTAACTAACTAACTAACTATTAAAGTATAGGTATTGGAATTTCCTTTCAAATTTGGCTGTTAGTGAATGTAACAAATGCCTCATCAAAACAAATGGAACGTAATGAATTATTAATAATAAATAATAATAGTAATAAAAACGTTTTATTATTATTTATTTTTAATAATTTGTTACGTTATATTTGTTTAGATACAGCATTTGTTATTTCTGATACCGTGTTTCCCCGAAAATAAGACATCCTCCGAAAATAAGGCCTACTTACAGTTTTGCCTCTCGTTGTAATATAAGGCATCCCCCCGATAATAAGACCTCCCCGATAATAAGACCTCCCCCGATAATAAGGCATCCCCCGATAATAAGGCATCCACCGATAATAAGGCATCCACCGATAATAAGGCATCCACCGAACATACATTAAGGTACCCCCCGAACATAAGGCATCTGACTCTAGACTCTCGTACAGTAGCGGCAGGCACCGCCGCACAGCTCACTGATTGGCCGCAGCTGTTCAGGAAGTGCGAGGTCTCTTCAAATCAGTGAGCTGCGGCGGGCTCTCTGGATGACGAGCGACGTCCCTGATGTTGCGCAGGGGAACGTCGCCCGTCAGAGAGCCCGCGCCGCCGCTGCCAGACACAGGAGTCGGGCACATTGTGTGTATCTCGCCGCCACAGGGGTGACTAAGGTGTGGGGGGGATGTCTGGTGAAGGTGGGAGGGGGGGGGGGACTAAACTGTCCACTGGCACAGGGGTGGGAAGAGGGGGGCTTAAAATGACTTAAAATGACACATGGTGGATTTGAGAGGGGGGAATCAAATCGGCACAGGGGTGACTGAGGTGTGGGGGGGATGTCTGGTGAAGGTGGGAGGGGGGAGAGACTACACTGTCCACTGGCACAGGGGTGGGGGGAGGGGGGCTTAAAATGACTTAAAATGACACATGGTGGATTTGAGGGGGGGGGGGAATCAAAATGGCACAGGAGGTTCTAAAATGGTAATCCCCCCTCTGATCCTCCTGTGCCATTTTTATTGATTCCCCCCTCTGATCCCCCCTGTGTCATTTTAAGTGATCCCCCCATTTCAATCCCCACTCTGATCCAGTGTGTCACTTTAGGGGGTGACTGCTTTTCTGCTGATACAAGAAATACTGGTAAACAGTGCTGGTATATTTTTACCCCTAGACATGAGCGCAAAAAGAAAGAGCTAATCCATGGAGTACAAGCAAGGAATCGTGGAAGACTCTTGGGGCCAAAATCTTACTGCTTTCTGCAAAGAGAAGATGTTGAATATCCGATTGGTCCGAAAATGGCGAGCAGAGTACGGTAACCTCATTGAACAAGTGGACAAGGGAAATGCTAAAAAGCGCAAGTGTGGATCAGGTCGGCAACCATTATTTTCCGAGCTGGAAGACCTAATCTGTGAATGGGTTGTTGACAGGAGAGCAAAGGCTTTGCTTGTGAATAGGGCTCAGATTCAAGAATTTGCCCTTGCAATGGCACCACAGTTTGACATAGCCCCCGAAGACTTCAAAGCATCACAACACTGGCTGGATAATTTCCTTCAGCGAAGTGAGCTGTCTTTAAGAAGATCCACAACACTGTTTAGGCTGGAAGATGCTCAAGTTATTCAGCGAGCACTTGCATTCAAGTCCTTTATTGATGATGCTGACTTCTCTAAATACAATCTTTCCAACATGATTGCTATGGATGAAACTGCAGTGTTTATGGGCCAATCCTCTCAAACAACAATTGAACAGCGGGGTGTCTCCTCAGTGTACATTCCCTCCACTGCTTACGAAAGTGCACGCGTTACCTGTATTTTGGCAATTCGTCTGGATGGCACTAAAATCCCACCTTTAATCATTTCTAAGGGCAAGAAGGAAAAGATTGAACGTGTTTCGGGCATTTTTATTCTTGAAACTGAAAAAGCCTGGGCCACACAAGCAGTTATAAGGAAGTGGGTCGATTTAATGCTGTCGCTTGTTATGCGAGGGAGCCAAAGAGGTCTGCTAGTCTGGGATGCAGCCAGCACTCACCGCGCTAAAGACATGAAGAAATTTCTTCACGAAAGAAAAATAGATCAAATAATGATTCCTGCAGGAATGACGGCCTATCTCCAGACTCTTGATATTGCAATAAACAAGCCATTCAAGGACAATTTGCGCATGGAAATTAACGACTACATTGAAAATAGAATGGAGAGAAATCAGCGTGGAAACTTTGTGAAACCTAAACTGCAAGAGGTTGTGACTTGGGTGAAGAATTCATGGGAGAAAATCACTGACAGTTGCATTGCAAATGCACTACGAGCAGGCTACCTTGACAAGAAGTACTCATTTAAGGACAGTGCTATTGCTAAACATGAGAGATTTGGTCCACTGATTCTGAAAGAAATGGAGTCACAAGAAATTCACCAGGAAATTCAGGGTTTGGATTGTTATGATGATGTTCCAGAAGATGATGACATGACTGTCATTGAATAAATCTTACTTTGTGTTCATACCAGTAAATATCAGTATCAGTAAATGTACCATAGATTGTTGTACATGGAAATGGTAGTAACAAGAAATTCTTGATACCGTAGGATTCACAGTTTGTCTGGTTATGCTGGTTTGTGATGACCACTACTACCGTACCGTATACAGGTAATAAATTTACTTTTTTTTGTTCAACAAAAAATGTGTACCGTATTCTTCTTCATTGAAAAATAAGACATCCCCTGAAAATAAGACCTAGCACATCTTTGGGAGCAAAAAATAATATAAGACACTGTCTTATTTTCGGGGAAACAGGGTAACTTGTAACTTCGAATAAATTCATATTTAGTTACGTTCACTAACAGACAAATTTGAAAGGAAATTCCAATACCTATAATTGAATAGTTAGCTTTTATTAGTTAGTTAGTTATTATTTCGGATTTTTGAATTTTCAGTTTTTCAAATTTTCATTCTTTCGGATTTTCATTCTTTTGAATTTTCGTATTTTCTTTCTTATTTTCGAATTTCCAAATTTGCAAATTTCTGAATTTTCGTATTTTCGTAGTTTAGAATTTACAAATTTTGTCGAAGTTACGAATTTATTAGAAATAACGAATTTCGGTCATAACGAAAGACCCGAAAAACGAATAATAAAAACAATTGAAACGAACACGAAAATGAACACATTTTTCTGCAGTGCACATGTCTAGTCCCCAGTACACCACACTCATGGGAAATGCCTAGAGGCAGGTCAGAGGAAAAGTCCACATTTACAGATCTGGATGAGTGCGCCCTCCTCTGGTCTCTGGGTCACCCGGTGCTTCTCGGTGCCAGGTCTGTGAGTGGGATATTGGCAGTATTCAGCACCTCGGAGTCCCTGTGGGTGAAGAACAGGAAATATTCAAAGCACATCCTAAGAAACAGAGATACCTTGGGATAGAAGCATCGTCAGTCAAAGGGGGTGGTGTTTAGCTGGACTAGCAGATTTAGATACACTAACAAATTGAAGCCAACTCTAGGTACAGCATTCAGTTCCTTTTTTTCTTTTGGGCTAGGTTCACACTGAGGAACAGAGCGGCTCACAGCAGGGGGTCCGGCGCATCTCCATTCACCGGTTCAGGTCCGATTTCAGCCTGAATTTTTGGCTGAATTTGGACCTGAAATGGACCAAAAAGACGCACAGGATTCCTGTGCGATCCACACGGGAGCCGCTCTGGAGATGTATGAAATGGCTCCATTATGAGCCGGTCACACTCTCCTACTACCCAAATTGGAATACAGGGAAACCCGCATCCAATTGCCAATAGTGTGAACACAGCCTCAAAGTGGTGGTAAAGGCAGAAGGTTTTTTATCTTTAGGCTGCATTCACACCTGAGCGTTTTCAGCTCATAAAACGCTCATAAAACACCAGAAAAAAGCCCAAAAAGCAAAATCCCATTAATTTCAATGGCATCTGTTCACATCTGAGCGTTTTGTCACCTGAAGCAAAACAAAGTGTGAAAAATTATTGCGCTAACCAGTGAAAGAATGAACAAATGCAGCTGCTACATACGAATGTGACAAAAATTCATAAGATAAAGGGATGTGGAAATGTAGCGCTAAAGAATGAGAAACAGTGATGATAAAACACTGACAACTCAAATCTACAACATTCTGACTCCCATCAGTGAATAAATAAAAGAACAAGTAGGTCAGTCCAAACAGAAGATGAGGTCCACACAGGCGGAATAGTTGTTCTCATATGGAAACAGATGGTGGGTTGAGTATGTATAACATCCAATGTAAGATAAGATTGAATACTCTTACCGGAAACAATGGACCTGGATGTCAGCGACACCAGGTCAATCAGGCATGGATATCAGGATCATCGGATCAACAGGAACGTTCCAAGAGGTCCGGACGGGTCCAGGGATCGATCAATGAAGTCTCCATGACGACACCAGCCACCGAGAAGTTGTTGACCAGGAGGAAATGCCAAAAAAAACCTCACATCCAAGGAGATACAGTTGTATTCAAAAGTTTAGGAACCCCTGACAATTTCCATGATTGTCATTTATAAATATTTGGGTGTTTGGATCAGCAATTTCATTTTGATTTATCAAATAACTGAAGGACACAGTAATATTTCAGTAGTGAAATGAGGTTTATTGGATTAACAGAAAATGCGAAATATGCATCAAAGCGAAATTAGACAGGTGCATACATTTTGGCACCCTTGTCATTTTGTTGATTTGAATACCTGTAATTACTTAGCACTGATTAATTGAAACACACAATTGGTTTGGTGAGCTCATTAAGCCTTGAACTTCATAGACAGGTGCATCCAATCCTGAGAAAGGGTATTTAAGGTGGCCAATTGCAAGTTGCTGTTCTCTTTGACTCTCCTCTGAATAGTGGCAACATGGGGGCCTCAAAACAACTCTCAAATGACCTGAAAACAAAGATTGTTCTACATTATGGTTTAGGGGAAGGCTACAAAAAGTTATCGCAGAGATATAAGCTGTCAGTGTCCACTGTGAGGAACATAGTGAGGAAATGGAAGACCACAGGCACAGTTCTTGTTAAGGCCAGAAGTGGCAGGCCACATAAAATATTGGAGAGGCAAAGGCAAAGGATGGTGAGAACGGTCAAAAACAGCCCACGGACCATCTCCAAAGACCTACAACATCAACTTGCTGCAGATGGTGTCACTGTGCATCCTTCAACAATTCAGAGCACTTTGCACAGAGAGAAGCTGTATGGGAGAGTGATACGAAAGAAGCCTTTTCTGCACACACGTCACAAACGGAGTCGCTTGAGGTATGCAAACGCACATTTGGACGAGCCAGCTTCATTTTGGATAGAGAGGAAGCGTCACCGCTCCAGGTGGGTCGAATCAAAGTAAAGAGTTTTCCCTTCAGCCTAGAAGTCCAGGTGCTGGCAATGCCATGATAGTTTAGACATCAAAAGAAATTCTGGACAGCCGCACTCCAGAAAATAAGTTACCCTTTTATTCAATGAAATGTCATCCAAAATATAGGTCACAGCAAAAGTGGAACAAAGCTTACGCGTTTCACACTACGAGGAGTGCTTAGTCATAGCTGACTAAGCTAAGCTATGACCAAGCACTCCTCATAGTGTGAAACGCGTAAGCTTTGTTCCACTTTGCTGTGACCTGTATTTTGGATGACATATCATTGAATAAAAGGGTAACTTATTTTCTGGAGTGCGGCTGTCCAGAATTTCTTTTGATGTCTAAGCTTCATTTTGGAATAAGGTGCTGTGGACTGATAAAGCAAAGATTGAATTATTTGGTCCTAACAAGGGGCGTTATGCATGG
Organism: Lithobates septentrionalis; assembly: GCA_037952835.1. Taxonomy (NCBI): domain Eukaryota; kingdom Metazoa; phylum Chordata; class Amphibia; order Anura; family Ranidae; genus Lithobates; species Lithobates septentrionalis. The sequence continues at coordinate 109,793 of JBBDGP010000810.1, forward strand.
CGACGAAAGAACACAGCATTCCAAAAAAAACACTTGCTACCCACAGTAAAATTTGGTGGAGGTTCCATTAGCCTGTGGGGCTGTGTGCCCAGTGTTGGTACTGGGAATCTGGTTAAAGTTGAGGGTCGCATGAATTCCACTCAACATCAGCAGATTCTTGAGAATAATGTTGAGGAATCGGTCACAAAGTTGAAGTTACGCAGGGGCTGGATATTTCAACAAGACAACGACCCAAAACACTGCTCAAAATCTACTCGGGCATTTATGCAGAGGAACAAGTACAATTTTCTGGAATGGCCATCCCAGTCCCCAGACCTGAATATCATTGAACATCTGTGGGGTGATTTGAAGCGGGTTGTCCATGCTCGGCAACCATCAAACCTAACTGAACTGGAGATGTTTGTAAGGAGGAATGGTCCAAAATACATTCATCCAGACACTCATTACAGGCTATAGGAAGCGTCTAGAGACTGTTATTTCTGCTAAAGGAGGCTCTACTAAATATTTATGTGCTTTTTCTGTTGGGGTGCCCAAATTTATGCAACTGTCTAATTTCGTTTTGATGCATATTGCGCATTTTATGTTAATCCAATAAACCTCATTTCATTACTGAAATATTACTGTGTCCTTCAGTTATTTGATAGATCAAAATGAAATTGCTGATCCAAACACTCAAATATTTATAAATGACAATCATGGAAATTGTCAGGGGTTCCTAAACTTTTGCATCTACAGGATCTGAGCAGGCTGCAGTACAAGCCCTTTTTTCTTTACAAACCTCCTTGGATGTGAGTTTTTTTTGGCCTTTCCTCCTGGTCAACAACTTCGCGGTGGCTGGTGGTGTCATGGAGACTTCATTGATCGATCCCTGGACCCGTCTGGACCTCTTGGAGCGTTCCTGTGGATCCAATGATCCTGATATCCATGCTTGATTGACCTGGTGTCGCTGACATCCAGGTCCATTGTTTCCGGTAAGAGTATTCAATCTTATCTTACATTGGATGCTATACTTGCTTGGATGTAATACATACTCAACCCACCATCTGTTTCCATATGAGAACAACTATTCCACCGGTGTGGATCTCGTCTTCTGTTTGGACTGACCTACCTGGGACTTGTTCTTTTATTTATTCACTGATGGGACTCAGAATGTTGTAGATTTGAGTTGTCAGTGTTTTATTATCACTGTTTTTCATTCTTTAGCGCTACATTTTCACATACCTGAAGCAAAACGCCTGACAAACGCCCTAAGCTCAAAAAAGAACATGAGCTTCTTTGGGGCACATTACAGGCGTTTTCCTGCCTTTTACATTGGTGACCTGAACAAAATTGCGGCAAAATCACGGTAAAAACGTGACAAAATCGCGGTAAAATCGTGGTTAAAAACGCGGTACTTTGAAACGCTCAGGTGTGAATGCAGCCTAAGGCCCCTTTCACACTTGTACGACTTGTCCTGCGACTTGGGACTGCAAAATCGCATGTCAAGTCGTACCCTATGATTTCCAAAGAGTACCATTTATATCTGTGTGACTTCAAGTCACACTGACTTCAAAGTAGTCCCTACACTACTTTGGTCTGACTTTGGTGTGAGTTGAGGTCCATAGACCTCAAGTCTACACAGGCATTCCCTGAAATCGCGCCAAAATCGCAGTAAAACTGCGACAAAATTGCACGACTTTGAAGTCGCGGTAGTGTGAAAGGGGCCTAAAACAGAGTTCCACCCAAAAATGGAACTTCCGCTTATCTGATTTCTCTCCCCCTCCGGTGCCACATTAAGCACCTTTCAGGGGGGAGCGGGTACCTGTTTTTGACAGGAACCCTGTCCCCACTTCCGTCAGACCTCCCTGTGGTGAGGTACGTCAGAAGTCTGGCCCCCTCCTCCTTCCTCCTCCTTCCCCTGCTGCCGGGCCAGTAAGAGAGAGCAGTGCACTTTGCGCAATGCGCAGTGGGGACCCGGCTGTGAACCCGCAAGGCTTCGCTGCTAGGTTCCCTTACTGGCAATGCCGGCGGCAGCACTTGACAGCTAATGGAAACATCGGCTGGGGTGCTGACATCGCTGGATTCCAGGACAGGTAAGTGTCCTAATATTAAGAGTCAGCAGCTACAGTATGTGTAGCTGTTTACTTTTAATTTTTGGAGGAGGGGGGAGGAACTCCGCTTGAATGCATTCTATGCAAAAGGATAAAAAACCTTCTGTGTGTAGCCTCCCTAATACTTACCTGAGCCCCATCTCTGTCCAACCATGTGCACGAATGCCTCGGCCATCCGGGACTCCCCTCCTCATTGGCTGAGACACAGCAGCGACACCATTGGCTCCCACTGCTGTCAATCAAATTCAAGTAGCCAATCAGGAGAGAGCGGGGGTGGGGTTGAAACGCAGCTCTGTGTCTGAATGGACACAGGGAGCTGCAGCTCGGCTCGGGTGCCCCCACAGTAAGCTGTTTGCTGTGGGGGCACTCGGTAGGAGGGAGGGGCCAAGAGCATCCGGGCTGTTCCATGCAAAACCACTGCACAGAGGAGGTAAGTATAACATGTTTGTTATTTTTAAAGAAAAAAAAACAGTATCACTTTAATGTTTTACATGACTAAATAAAAGACAGGTCAAATGTGCCTAAATCACAAGATTGGCTGAACAGAATTACAGCTCTTGTAGGTGCAGGTTAAACAGCTCCTTAACCCCTTGGCACCGAGGCACATGCAATATGTGGCCTCTCGGCAGCCGGGCCCTGGCTTTGTGTGCAATAGCGCCGAGAGTGCTGTGCCAAGAACGTGGGTCCTGCGTGCTCTCGGCACAGCTTGCGATCGGGAGTTTTCCAATCATGTGACCACGTGACAGCCAATCACGGCAGTCACATGGTCACAAGCCCCGCCCTGCCTCACAGCATTCCAATCCCCTTAAAGGGCCGGCGGGAGCCGGCGCCAAGGAGTTAAAGTGGTTGTAAACCCTTACATATACCCAGCCAAGTGACTGACCTCAGGTGATACACGATGAAACATATATATATATTTTTTTTTCTAGCAGAGGCTGTAGAAAAAAAAAAAGGTGGGTTTTGCCATTTTTTATGTCACATGGTATTTGCGCAGCGTTTTTTCGAACACATATTTTTTGGAAAGAATACATTTTAATGAATTATAATGCACATAAACACAATATAATACCCAACTTTTTTGGTAAAATATAAAAGATGGAGCTACGCCGAGTAAATAGATACCTAACATGTCACACTTTAAAGCTGCGCACGTTCCTAGAATGGCGCGAAACGATGGTATTTAAAAATCTCCATGGGCAACACTTTAAAGGCCTTCACAGGTTTCCAGTTTAGAGTTACACGGGAGGTCTGGTGTTAGAATTATTGTTCTCACTCTGACATGTGTTGTGCGATCGCCGTTTACGTACTGAATTGATGCAGGACCAACGCATGCGTTCGCCTTTGTGCACGGGCGCAGTGGGAAGAGATGATGAAGGAGCTACATAACAGGAGATCTTGGGGTGAGCGAAGTGGATGATGCAGTATATTGAGATGAAGTTAATGATAAAGCTCTGAGCACGGTTGTGGATGGTTTTGTATATTGTTCCTTTTGCCCATACGCCAGCTGGCATTTTCATAGATGTATTGATGCCTAGCAACTGCAGCAAAAGTTCAGGCAAACATTTGCTCTGGTGAAAGACTGCAGAACACTCAGAGTGACAACACTTCCCTAATACCGGTCTCTGCCTTTGACTGTAGGTCTATCTCAGGCATGTAAAAGGCAGCCTATCCGACCAAGGCAGACTTTTCTGCAACTATCTTAGACTTTTTGGGACCATTAACACAGACCTCCTGCTCTCAAGCTCTCTTGTCACCTCCTCCCATGCTCATCTCCAGGACTTCTGCAGAGCCTCTCCCATCCTCTGGAACTCACTACCTTAGTCTATTCGGCTATCTCCTACTCTAGCTGCCTATAGGCGAACCCTGAAAACTCATCTCTTCGGGGAAGTCTATCACACCTCTAACTAACTGAACTTTTATCACTTCCATCAGCTCATCCCCCACAGTTAAAACCTTATGTGCCACTTTCCCCAACCTATTAGATTGTAAGCTCTTCTGAGCAGGGCCCTCTTAACCCTCTTGTATTTTATTGTATTGCAACCGTACTGTCTCCCTTTATATTGTAAAGTGCTGCGCAAACGGTTGGCGCTATATAAATCCTGCAGTGGTGGCAGGTGCTCAAAATGTTTGGGGGGTGCAAACAAACTGAAAAACTCTGAAAAAAAAAACATCAATTGCAGCCTCAGTGTGCCCATCAAATGCAGCCACTGTGCCCATCAATTGCAGCCACTGTGCCATCAAACACAGCCACTGTGCCCATCAAATGCAGCCACTGTGCCATCAAACGCAGCCACTGTGCCTATCAAATGCAGCCACTGTGCCCATCAAATGCAGCCACTGTGCCATCAAACACAGCCACTGTGGCCATCAAACGCAGCCACTGTGCCATCAAACACAGCCACTGTGCCCATCAAATGCAGCCACTGTGCCATCAAACGCAGCCACTGTGCCTATCAAATGCAGCCACTGTGCCCATCAAAGGCAGCCACTGTGCCCATCAAACACAGCCACTGTGCCATCAAATGCAGCCACTATGCCATCAATTGTAGCCACTGTGTCCTCAAATGGTGCCACTGTGCCCATCAAATGCTGCCACTGTGCCCATCAAATGCCATCATTGTGCCCATCAAATGCCGCCACCGTGCCCATCAAATGCTGCCACTGTGCCCATCAAATGCCGCCAACGTGCCCATCAATTTCCGCCACTGTGCCCATCAAATGCCGCTATTGTGCCCCATCAAATGCAGCCACTGTGACCCCCGTCCGCTGTCTGACCGGCAATTACCCCGTCTTGGTGGCGGGTCAGGCAGTGGCAAGCTGTGTCCTCCATGTGTCTCATCTTCCTGCTTCCTGCTAGGCGTCCAATAGCAGTGCCTGTCCTTTCAGCCAAACAGGTGACAGGTATCAAACGCAACCACTGTGCCCATCAAACGCAGCCACTGTGCTCATCAAATGCAGCCACTGTGCCCATCAAAAGCAGCCACTGTGTCCATCAAACGCAGCCACTGTGCCCATCAAATGCAGCCACTGTGCCATCAAATGCAGCCACTGTGCCATTAAATGCCTGTATTGTGCCCATCAAATGCCCCCATTGTGCCCATCAAATGCCGCCAAGGTGCCCATCAAATGCTGCCATTGTGCCATCAAATGCCTCCATTGTGCCCATTAAATGCCCCCATTGTGCCCATCAAATGCCGCCAAGGTGCCCATCAAATGCTGCCATTGTGCCCCATCAAATGCAGTCAATGTGACCCCTGCCCGCCTGCTGTCTGACCGGCACTTACCCCATCTTGGTGGTGGGTCAGGCAGCAGCGAGCTGTGTCCTCCATGTGTCTCGTCTTCCTGCTAGGCATCCAATAGCAGCACCTGTCCTTTCAGCCAATCAGGTGAAGGTATCAGACCCGCGCTACCTGATTGGCGGAGACGCGGTTCAGTGTTAGAAAAGCAAATATTAATTTGCTTGCAATGCTCTGCACTCCGAGTCCACCTTTTTTGAAGCCTATTAGATCCTATGGCTCTAATCAGGTGCTTCAAAAAAACACCAGAGCCGTTGTAATTCAAGCGCCCGAAGTCCTAAAAGGGGTCGGACGCCTGAATAGGGGGTGGCGGCGGCCATGGATAAATTCATGCAATGCATGAATCTATCCATTCTACATAGAGGGGGTGGCTGTAGAGAGGGGGCGGCGCCCGTGTGCCCTTAATGGACGCACCGCCACTGAAATCCTGTATAAAAATAATAATCACTGGCCAGAGCACAAAAGCACCAAGCTCCTTCTCCACCCCCGCTGTTCTGCCAGAGTCAGAAAGTGAAATGGTTCTACTAAAGGACTCATTAGAGGACATTGAGAGGAATGAAGAGAATCCAGAGGCAGGCTTTTTCTAAGTCTTCAAACAATATGCGTGCCTTTGTAGATATGCTCACTTTTGCTGTGCCCTGGCATTGTCACATTCGACTCTACCCATCTTGCCATGCCTCTTTTGGTACTAAGGGACCTGCTTAATCAAAAAAGACATTCCCCATCCATGAAAAAATTGAATGGGCAATCTTTGATGATTGGAATAACCCTGAAAAGATTTTCCCCCTTCCAAGAATCAATGACAAATTCTATTCAGTGGAAAAAGAGTTAACTATAAAGTGGTCTGTTCCAGTAGCAGACCCAGTCTTAAACAAACATCTTAGTGTAGTAGTAGAAGACGTTCCTAATTTAAGGATTCTACAGTATTGCACATTTGAAACACTTTTAAAGACTTTTTTTTAACCTTGCAGACCCTGCTCTGCAACCGGCTATTGCTGCAACCGCAGCTAATTGGACTAGGGCAATGAACAACCCGGAGGATCCTGTCTTCCATGATCGCACCTTGAAGGAGCACTTGTAGACACAGCCCTCTGCCTTACTCTTTTGTGTTAATTTCCTAGTCATGACGCAGATCTCCAGAATGGTACTAATTTCTATCTATATGCACAAAATTTAACGGCTGAAAGGCTGGTCAGCTGAAGCTGATAGAAAACAATGCCTCACATGTATGTCCTTTGATGGAGGACATCTCCTTGGTGAGGCACTTGACAAATTTATCAATGATGTTGCAGGAGTAAATGTGCCTTCCACAACAGAAGATTCCAAGACTCCCTTTCTCAGGGGCTTCTACCTCCTCAAAAAGAGTGCCCCATCACTGTCCTCAGGCTTCATCTTCAAAGCCATCACGTTCCTTTCTGCACAAGACTTGGAAAACAAAACTTACCGAGTCCACCCCAAAACCCTTTTCACAATGAAGGGGCAATAGGATCTGTCATGGCCTTTTTCAGTAGATCATGTGAAATATCCTGGGAATACTGGGCACAGGGAAGCTTACAGTTGCCACCCTTTGCTTAGCTATAAGCCCCCTGTGGGACTGGTGGGTAACTGGTGGCCTCTAAACTCAATGAGGTTCCACACAGCTAACCGCCTGCCTACCTTTTACATTCCACATCGGCGATGGTCTCTGGTAAAGGCACGTTTATTGTCTCTGGCAGCAGACCGGCCACAAAGCTACAAGTCACAGCAGTTACACAGAAGATGGTCTGAGGAAGAAGGTGCCAGATGTCATCCAGCAGGAATATCAAAGGAGCCACAGAGGCCCCAATTCGTCCTACGAAGGAAGTGTATCCAATGCCATTCTGCCTGGGGGAGAGAGAAAAGGACACGTCAACTCCATGGGGGCCCATCATAACTGTGGGACCTCCAATGATCTATGCCATACCTGGTCACAGTGGGGAAGAGCTCGGCAGTGTACAGGATGAGGCCTGTAAATGCGGCTTCAGAAAATCCTTTTCCAATGATGGCCACTGCAGTGCGGAATGGGCCCAGAGCTGAGGAGAAAATACTGTAAGATTCTGAGATGTAAAAAATAATTATTCTATACCATGCCCATTGCATGGAGACTAGGAGGGCCAGAGATCAGACCTGTACTTACCCATCACTTGGAGACCAGAAGGCCCTGAGCTTGGACCTGTATCGACTCATCACATGGAGACCAGATTTTCCAGACTTTGGACCCTTACCAATCACTTGGGGCAAATCAAACCTGTACTGCCCCATTACATGGAGACCAGGAGGGCCAGAGATTGGAATTATACTATCAAATCATCAGGGGTAAATTAGAACCATATTGGACATTCACAGGAGACCGCACAATGGACAAGATGTGGTACTGTACAGATATTGAGAACTACACCCAACGTACAAGACAAGATAAGTGGTACTATGCAGAATCCATACAGAATAAGAACATATACTGTCTGAGAATTATACCCAGCATACAGGACAAGAGAGGTGGCGCTGTGCAGAATCCATACATACAGTACAGAAAAAGAACCAATATATGAATAATAATGAATAATGACTAATGCTCGTCCTTTGCACATCTCCCATACTGGAAAATTGTGCTCCCCAGTGCTACTTACATGGAGGTATCCCAGCAGACACTCCGATGCAAACTCCGGTCATGAGCATGGTGAGGAACAGTGACCAGCGGCGGCCCAGATGGTTCATGAGGAAATAGACACCCAGCTTGCCAGGAAATTCCACCAAGGAGTAGAGCAAATGGGTGAGATAGATGTCAAATCCCAAACCAGAGACATTCAGAATGATGCCGTAATAGGAAAATGCCACGCCAAACCTGTTGATGACAAGAGACGAGAGTTCCGTGAGATGACCAACCTCCTTTGAGCCATGCACCAGAGATGTACCAAATAGGCACCAGAAAAGCTGGCGCAGAATATGTGCTGGAGGCACATACTGAGGCCATTGTGCCAGGACAGTGGCTTGGTGGTTAGGACTTCCACCTCTCAGCACTAAGGTCCTCAGTTTGAATTCTGGTCAGAACATTACCTGCTTGCATGTTCTCCCTATGCAGTGCTTGCCTGGATTTCTTCCAGGTACTCTGCTTTCTTCTCACGCTCCAAAGGTATGCTGGTAGGTTAATTGGCTTCTGTCTAAGGCAGGCCATAGATTATGTAATTTTCATTTTCTTCCATTACAGGTGGAAGAGAAGAAAACTGCTTAATTCCCCCATCAGCACAGTTCCTCCCACAATGCTATCGTGTTGTGACAGTGGGGAGCCATCACTGCCGGGACACCACAATGTATTGTACAACAGGCTGGTTGTACACAATCGATAGATCGACTTGTGAACAACCAGGGTGCCCATACATGGATGGAAAATTTGTCTGGTTCCTGCTGAACCGGACCCATTTCGATCCATCAATGGTCAGCTTTAATTAACCCAAGTGTGTGTATGTAAGATAGAGACCTTAAAATGCAAGCTCCTTGAGGGCAGGGACTGAGGTGAAGGAACAGTATGCAAAGCATTGTGTAAATTGATGGTGCTATATAAATACCCATAATAATTCATATTAAAGATCAGTGATTGGCCTGACCTCTACTGCCAGTCAGCGTGTGGGTGGGTGAGTTCACGTCAGTCCCTGCCCTCAAGGAGCTTACAGCATATATAGTACATTTCTTCGATACAAGCAATATTTTGGTCTAAAGGGTTAGTGATATACTAGAAGACACGCAGTGGTATGTGATTGGCAGCACCAATTCCTCAGGGGTCCCTGGCACACGCTGGCACAATATGGCCTCTCATGTATAATGAATGATAGATTCAGTGGTTGGGTCTCCTTACCACACCAGCCCGCAGCACACAGAGATCCTCCGCAGACGTGGCGTTCGGAACAGGTCCAGGTAAGAATAGGTCTGAGATGAAGTTCCATTTTCTGCCAGTGCTTGGATACTCTGCCCAAGAAAAATAACATGGTTGGTATATCGCACCATTATTAGCTAACAAACCGCAAAAGATATGTGACTGGCCACCATGAACCCCCAATGAGGTACTATCTACATGGGGTTGGATATCTGCCTACAGGTTCTGTAGGTACACAACTTTGGTGTCTTTAATAACTCCCCTCCACCAGGATCGCAGTCATGGTCATGCCCCCAACCTGGCTTAGAATATTGTGCAAATGAGTGCCAAGCCAACCCCGTGAACTCCTCATTCCAGGCACATAAGTCTATGACCAGCAGAGCTGAGTGATGCCTCTGACCCTGGACTTCTGGATACAGCTGTATAAGGGGACCAAACAGACTAGAGACAGAACTCTCCTCCAATTAGAATTTCTTTTTAAATTAACACACCTGTTAATGTGATTCCACGGCCGACAAATCTTATATTCCTTTGGTTGGTTCTATGCAATATATGCCAACAGTGGTCTCCAAACTGCGGCTTGGGGGCCGAATGTGACCCTTTGCTTGCCTTTATCTGGCCCTAGAGGCATTATTCTTGCCACTGACACCAACGATGGGGCATAATTCCTGCCACTGACACCAACAATGGGGCACTAGTCCTTCCACTGACACCAATGGTGAGGGCACTATTCTGCCCACTGACACCAAATATGGGGCATAATTCTTCCCACTGATTTCAATGAGGGGTCACTATTCTGCCCACTGATACCAATGATGTTGCATAATTCCTCCCACTGACACCAATGATGGGGCATTGTTTACTCCCACTGGGCACAGTCAGCCCCCCCCCCCCCCCTAAAGTCTGAGGGACAGCAAACTGGCCTTTTGTTTAGAAAGTTTGGAGACCCCTGTATGCCAATAACTGACACCAAAAATAGGGCATAATTCCTTCCACTGACACCAACGATGGGGCACTATTCCTTCCACTGACACCAATGATGTGGCACTATTCCTTCTACACATCAAAGATGGGGCACTATTCTGCCCACTGACACCAAATATGAGACATAATTCCTCCCACTGACTTCAATGACGGTTCACTATTCTGCCCATTGACACCAATGATGTGGCATAATTCCTCCCACTGACACCAATGATGGGGCATTGTTTATTCCCACTGGGCACAGTCCGCCCCCCTAAAGTCTGTAAACTGGCCCTTTGTTTAGAAAGTTTGGAGACCCCTGTATGCCAATAACTGGATGAGAGTCCTAAGTCCATTCTGTCAGTTCCACTGGGGCCCAATAAATGTACAGAACAGGATATAATTGGTGAATGTGAGTTATTATCGCAGCGTTTACCCTAAACCATGTGATATCACTTTTTATACAAGCTTCTTCCTTCTTTTTTTTTTTTAAGTGGTTGTAAATCTCAGACATGAAATATGAACAAAGCATATCCCTCTATAGTGTGTTTGTCTCGATCCAGAGCACTAATGCCGCGTACACACGGTCGGACTTTCCGGCATACTTGGTCCGGCGGACCAGAGTGTGCCGGACAATCCGCCCGTGTGTAGGCACCGGCGGACTTTTCCGGCGGACTTTTTCCCAAAAGCCCGCCGGACCTAGATTTGAAAAAAGTTTTAAATCTTTCCGCCGGACTCAGTTTCGGGCGGAAAGTCCGCTCGTGTGTGTGCTTGTCCGACGGAAAGCCCGCTCGTGTGTATGCTGGTCCGACGGACCAGATGCAACACGAGGGCAGGGTATTGCATCTCGCGCTCGCTGCAATAGGAAAAACAAATTTTCCTATTGCGGCGAGCGCGGGGCATACCAGGCCCTTGGGTCTGGTATGGATTATAAAGGGGAACCCCCTACGCCGAAAAAACGGCGTGGGGTCCCCCCTAAAATCCATACCAGACCCCGATCCGAGCACGCAGCCTGGCCGGTCAGGAAAGGGGGTGGGGACGAGCGAGCGCCCCCCCTCCTGAACCGTACCAGGCCGCATGCCCTCAACATGGGGGGTGGGTGCTTTGGGGGAGGGGGGCGCCGTGCGGGGCCCCCCCCACCCCAAAGCACCTTGTCCCCATGTTGATGAGGACAAGGGCCTCTTCCCGACAACCCTGGCCGTTGGTTGTCGGGGTCTGCGGGCGGGGGCTTATCGGAATCTGGGAGCCCCCTTTAATAAGGGGGCCCCCAGATCCCGGCCCCCCACCCTATGTGAATGAGTATGGGGTACATGGTACCCCTAGCCATTCACCTAGGGAAAAAGTGTAAGTAATAAAACACACTACACAGGTTTTTAAAATATTTTATTAAACAGCTCCGGGGGGGGGGGGATCTTCCTCCGGCTTCGGGGGTCTTCTTCCGGCTTCTGGGGTCCCTCCGCTTCATCTTCTCCCAGCGTCCGGTTGGTTCTTCTCCGCTCTCTTCTCTCCAGTTCTTCGGCCGGCTCCTCTGCTGTCTTCAGGTAGCTCTCTTGCCAGCAGAGGTCCGGACTTCTAGGCTTCTTGTCTTCTCTTATCCAGATGTTGACACGACGCTCTCTCCGGCTGGACTGCTCTCCGAGGGCTGCGTTGTGACTTGTATAGGCGGAGACCCCGCCCCCTTTTGATGTCACAGTCCCTGGGCATGCTGGGACTGTGACGTTTTAGGGGGCGTGGTCAACATCACCCAGTGACCACGCCCCCTAAACGTCACAGTCCCAGCATGCCCAGGGACTGTGACATCAAAAGGGGGCGGGGTCTCCGCCTATATAAGTCACAACGCAGCCCTCGGAGAGCAGTCCAGCCGGAGAGAGCGTCGTGTCAACATCTGGGGAAGAGAAGAAGCCCAGAAGTCCGGACCTCTGCTGGCAAGAGAGCTACCTGAAGACAGCAGAGGAGCCGGCCGAAGAACTGGAGAGAAGAGAGCGGAGAAGAACCAACCGGACGCCGGGAGAAGATGAAGCGGAGGGACCCCCGAAGCCGGAAGAAGACCCCCGAAGCCGGAGGAAGATCCCCCCGGAGATGTTTAATAAAATATTTTAAAAACCTGTGTAGTGTGTTTTATTACTTACACTTTTTTCCTAGGTGAATGGGTAGGGGTACCATGTACCCCATACTCATTTACATAGGGTGGGGGGCCGGGATCTGGGGGCCCCCTTATTAAAGGGGGCTCCCAGATTCCGATAAGCCCCCGCCCGCAGACCCCGACAACCAACGGCCAGGGTTGTCGGGAAGAGGCCCTTGTCCTCATCAACATGGGGACAAGGTGCTTTGGGGGGGGGGTGCAGGGCGCCCCCCTCCCCCAAAGCACCCACCCCCCATGTTGAGGGCATGCGGCCTGGTACAGTTCAGGAGGGGGGGGCGCTCGCTCGTCCCCACCCCCTTTCCTGACCGGCCAGGCTGCGTGCTCGGATCGGGGTCTGGTATGGATTTTAGGGGGGGCCCCACGCCGTTTTTTCGGCGTAGGGGTTCCCCTTTATAATCCATACCAGACCTAAGGGCCTGGTATGCCCCGTGACGGGGCTCGCAAGGTGTCAATCTCGCCGATAAAAGTGGCAAGATTGACATCCTTTTCTAGTCCCGTCGCACCTGAGTCACGTTCAAAATGAACGGACTTGTCCGTGTGTGGGCAAGTCCGTTTATTCTGAAAGTCCGCCGGAACTCCGGCGAAAGTCCGTCGGAAAGACGGGCGGACTTAGCCCGCCGCAAAGTCCGGGCGTGTGTGGGCAAGTCCGTCCGTTTTAAAGTCCGGCGCACCTGGCGGACGAAGTCCGTCGGAAAGTGTGCCGGACCAAGTAGGATAGAAAGTCCGACCGTGTGTACGCGGCATAAGTGTCATTTCTGTCCCCTGCTTTGTTCTGCTGCTATCAACATGAGTCACTTCTGAAAAGGTTTTCTGACACCATGAGATAAATGGTGACGGGGGGGGGGGATCTCCAGCTGATTGTCAGCCTCAGCTCTGTTCGCGCTATAGTCAAAGGACGGCTACAGCACGGGCCTTAATTGCTGGGATGTTCGTCCTCCCGTACTCGAGCAGGGCGCGCGTGGCACGCTCTGTGATCAGCGAGTCAAGGAGACTCGGCTGATCATAGATCACAGTAAGGGGCCGATCCCGAAGCCCCTTACCATGTGATCAGCTGTCAGACAATGACAGCTGATAACTTCATGTAAACAGAGCCTGTAATCAACCCGATCACCGGCTACTGTCAGAGGGACATAAGTCCCTCACACAGAGTAGGGTGACCACGTGTCCCGGATTGCCCGGCATTGTCCCTGAATTCATATTTGTGTCCTGTGTCCCGGGCACCTTCATTCCGGGACAATGCAGTGTCCCGGAATGAAATAAGGACACACAGCTACACTAATAAACGGCTCAGCTTGGGCTGGTCCACTCTGCTCCGACAGGGAGCATGTCCTCTCCGCTCAGACAAGCTACACAAGCCGCCTCCCCCACCACAGTCATCTCTATGGAGGGCCCCGTGTGCCACGCTGCACGCTGGGAAGTGTAGTTTCCAGCACAGCCCCACGCGGATTCACTTCTCACTCACATGGCAGACAGGAGGCGTGGAGGGGACGCTCGCCTTGTCCCAGGACAGCGAGGAGGAAGAAGAGTCTGACAGGGAGAGCGCAGGCTTCAGGGAACAGCCTACTAGGAACAAGTGAGAACCGAGAGGTCGGGGAGACAGTCAGGGGCAAGTCCTTATGTGTAAGTGTCCCCCTGTCCATCCCACAGTCCCCCTGTCCATCCCACAGTCCCCCTGTCCATCTCTCTGTCCCCTGTCCATCCCTCTGTCCCCTGTCCATCCCACAGTCCCCCTGTCCATCCCACAGTCCCCCTGTCCATCCCACAGTCCCCCTGTCCATCCCTCTGTCCCCCTGTTCATCCCTCTGTCCCCCTGTTCATCCCTCTGTCCCCCTGTCCATCCCACAGTCCCCCTGTCCATCCAACAGTCCCCCTGTCCATCCCTCTGTCCCCTGTCCATCCCTCTGTCCCCCTGTCCATCCCACAGTCCCCCTGTCCATCCCTCTGTCCCCTGTCCATCCCTCTGTCCCCCTGTCCATCCCTCTGTCCCCCTGTCCATCCCTCTGTCCCCCTGTCCATCCCTCTGTCCCCCTGTCCATCCCTCTGTCCCCCTATCCATCCCTCTGTCCCCCTGTCCATCCCTCTGTCCCCCTGTCCATCCCACAGTCCCCCTGTCCATCCCACTGTCCCCCTGTCCATCCCATTGTTCTCCTGTGCATCCCGCTGTCCTTCTGACTACTCTGCGCCCCCCTGACCAGTCTACAGCCTCCACCCCACTGCCTCCCCCTGTGCATCCCGCTGGTGTGGGGTTCTTTGGAGTGCTGTGGTTAGGGTGGTCCACTTTGGGGTGCCTTAGATATGATGGACTGATTTGGAGTGTTGAGATAGAATGGGCCACTTTGGTGTGGTGTTGATAGTGTGGGTTGCTATAGGTAGGATGGGCTACTTTAAACTGTCAGTGGGAGGGTGCAGTGGATAGAAAGGATTGTTGTAAGGTAGGGTGGGTTTTAAATTTAGGCCCCTTCCACGGTTAACACAATGTGGCTACACCCTCTGTTTGCTACACCCGCCTTTAGGCCAATATTTAGCGCACTTTAAGACATGTCCACTGTTCACCACAATCTTTTTTCATACGCCCCTGCCCCAAAAATCAGCAAAAAAAATGTCAAAAATCATCTTTTTTTTTTTTGGGGGGGGGGGGGGGTCCCTGTATGGCAGTTTAGAAATGTGGTCACCCTAACACAGAGAGCCACCGCCACCTCATCTGTGCCCACCATTGCCACTTGCCAGTGGCCACCAGTGCCACCTACCAGTGCACAACAGTGCCACCTATGAGTGCCGATCAGTGCTGCCTATCAGCGCTGCCAATCAGTGCCTCATTATCAGTGCTGCCTATCGGTGTTATCTATCAGTGCCGCCCATCAGTGCTACCTATTAGTGCCACCCATCAGTGCCACCTATCAGTGCCCCTATCAGTGCCCACCAGTGCCACCTCATCAGTGTCGCCTTATCAGTGCCCATCAGTGCAGCCTATCAGTGCAGCCTATTAGTGCCCATCAGTGCCTCATTATCAGTGCTGCCTATCAGTGTTACCTACCAGTGCCACCTATTAGTGTCACCTATCAGTGCCACCTATCAGTGCCGTCTCATCAGTGCCCATCAGTGCAGCCTATCGATGCAGCCTATTAGTGCCCATCAGTGCAGCCTCATCAGCACACATCAATAAAGGAGAAAAAATACCTGTTTGCAACATTTTAGAACAAACTATGAAAAACTTTTTTTTTTCAAAAATGTCGGTCTTTTTTCGTTTGTTTAGCAAAAAAATTAAAACCCAGTGGTGATTAAACACCACCAAAAGAAGGCTCTATTTGTGTGAAAAAATGATAAAAATGTATTTTGGTTACAGTGTTGCATGACCGCACAATTGAAAGCTGAAAATTGGCCTGGGCAGGAAGGGGGTAAAAGTGCCCGGTAGGCAAGTGGTTAATGTAAAGCTTTTCCTCTGGAGCATCAATGCTTGACAAATGCTGAGATCAGATATCAGACTCACGGGGAGTACTTTTTTTTTTCAAGCAGGTTGGCTGACTTCTAGACTTACATAGATACAATGACAGAATAATCCATAAGATTATTTGCTTGATTCTTTTTTTCTATATTTAATCATCAAATTCAAACTTCCCTAAAAGTAGCTTTGCCTGGAGCTATTGTGGCCCTTTTTCACACTTGCTCAAAATACTAAAGCTGAACAAACTCACCTATAGTATTAATGTGCGTTGTTTGGTGCGTTTGGCGAGTGTATAATGCGTGTTAAACATGCGTTGAAAATACTCCCCAAACACCTTATGAGGATTTGACACACATACGCCGCTTGCTGACCACCCTATTGCAGTTTTACTACTACAGGGTGGCAGCTCTGTGCAGGATCACGTATATATACACCTGATCCTGCACTTCCGCCTGAAGGGGGCGCACATGCGCTCCATCGGCAGGCCGCTTCTTCTGTAAAGCGGATCTGTGGGCACTCAATGTCCTCCGGCACCCGTCGATCATCAGTAAGCAACACAGAACAGGGATTTGCCTATCTAAAAAAAGCAGATCGCCGTTCTGACAGAGGGGGGGGGGGGAGGGATGGATTCTGTGTTCCTGCAAAGCAAGGACTAGAATCCATCTTTTCCCCTAGTGAAAACAACACACATAGTAAACACTGGTTGGGCACACTTTTAAACCCCTGATTGGCCCTGATGTTTAACCATAGCTCCCAACTGTCCCGGATTTCGAGGGACTGTCCCGGATTTCGAGGAACTGTCCCTCTGTTCCTCATTGCTCCTCATTTGTCCCTCATTTTGGTCTGATCTATATAGATGTATATAAAATGCACTTTTTACCTATTAAAAAGTGTTTTCCAGTGCTAAACCTTTCATCCAATTTCTAAATGGCTGCATTTGTAAATTCCAAAAGCCAATATAAAGGAATAGTAGTGGTAAAAAAAAGCACTTGTGGGTTTAACCAATCTTGTTTTTTTGTACAATTCTCCTTTAAGGGGGTGTGGCAAGGGGTGTGTCCTGTGCCTGCATACTTTTGCTGATAGGTGTCCATCATTCCCATTTCAAAAAGTTGGGAGGTATGGTTTAACCCCTTCCTAGCCAGTGTCATTAGTACAGTGATCACTGTATTAGTGTCACTGGTTCCTGAAAAGTGTCAAAAGTGTCAGTTAGTGTCTGATTGTCCACTGCAATATCGCACCCCCGCTATAAGTCGCTGATCACCGCCATTACTAGTATAAAAAAAAAATTCCATAAATATATCCCATAGTTTGTAGATGTTATAACGTTCGCATAAACCAATCAATATATGCTTATTGGGATTTTTTTTTTACCAAAAACATGTAGTAGAATACATATTGGCCTAAATTTATGAAAATTTTAGATTTTTTTTTACATTTTTTTTTTTGGATATGTTTTATACCAGAAAGTAAAAAATATTGTTTTTTTTTTCCAAGAGTGTCGGTCTTCTTTAGTTTATAGCACAAAAAATAAAATACACAGAGGTGATCAAATACCACCAAAAGAAAGCTCTATTTGTGGGGAAAAAAATGACATAAATTTTATTTGGGTACAGCGTCACTTCTCAGGGGGTCGCTCCTCACCTTCGCTGCCATTGTGCTATTTGCTGGTTGTCCAGTACGCCCCCTGTGCCTTTAACCGCTTCAGCCCCTGGAAGATTTGGCTGCTGAATGACCAGGCCATTTTTTTGCGTGTCGGCACTGCGTCGCTTTAACTGACAATTGCGCGGTCGTACGGCGCTGCACCCAAACAAAATTGACGTCTCTGTGTGTCACGAGCGATCGCGGGAGCCAGGTGGTCATTACGCCCGTCGGGCATTAGCATCGGCTCCAGGGGGTGGTGAGCGGCAGGCGAGTGCGCGTTGCCCCTAGTGGCCACAGGGAAAAGCGACCTTACATAACATTGTTTCACCCAGCCATGCCATTCTGCCGCAGTATATCTGTGATGGCTGGTCGGCAGGTGGTTAAGCAGGAGTGGGCTCCCTCCAGGCTTACCTGCCCTCTATCTATCCATTATTATATATGTGCTCCTAAAATGGAGGCTCTCAAAATGTATAGAGTTAGGACTGCATATAATAATGGGGCGCCTTGTCGCGGCCTCTGCAGCTTACGCATGTATTTGCAAATGTATGCAAACTAAGCCCCTTGTCTTTAAAATGAACTGTTAGACAGGATATAATAAAACGAAGGGTTCGCCCCGGGACTTTAAATGAAGTGTAGCGTAGCGTTTCCGTCAGTAAACAAAACAGTAGTAAATACAGTATATGGTTTATTCAAGTAAAATTGTTTACATGCATAGATATCACCAACAGTTGCCAATTTAAAAAAGATACATAAACAAGGAATATTGATACATTGATGTAATAGCAGTCATGGTACACGGGCATCATACTACCCGACGCGTTTCGCGAGATCCAGCTCACTCTTTAGGGGTGGATGCGCCTAGGATGAAAGAGTATATATTATAAAGGCACAGGGTAGGAGGGGTTATGGGTCCCCATACTCACCACTGAGCTTGACCATGGCTACAGGTGTGCAGCACCCTCCTCCCCTGTGCCTTTATAATTAATACTGTGCCATACTGCCAAATTGGACAAAATTGTCCAATTGTCTATATGTATATTATCTATATGTTTATGGATTTTAGCTTTTGTATATAAAAAATATATACGCTTTAATACCAACCTTTTTGGTGGACTTAAATGGCACCTGAAAAATCCCATTCTATCTTTGTCAAATTTTGTCACCTATAGCAAGGACATTATCCAACTTTGGTCAAAGCTGTGCAGCTTGGTGTTATCTACAGACAGCCCTTACCTGCATAGGGAGTTATTTGGTAAAGGCGAACTATGCCTTTAAACTACCTTATAACCCGCATCAAATCACCTGCTTCTCCATTGACAAGGGGGAATTGTTTTCATATTCCTGGAGTTGGGCTTTAAGGAACATCAGGAGCCAATACATACAGTTGTGCTCATAAGTTTACATACCATGGTAGAATTTGTGATTTCTTGGCCATTTTTCAGAGAATATGAATGATAACACAAAAACATTTCTTTCACACATGGTTAGTGTTTGGCTGAAGACATTTATTATCAATCAACTGTGTTTACTGTTTTTAAATCATAATCACAACAGAAACTACCCAAATGACCCTGGTCAAAAGTTTACATACCCTGGTGATTTTGGCCTGATAACATTCACACAAGTTGACAAAATGGGGTTAGAATGGCTATTAAAGGTAACCATCCTCACCTGTGATCTGTTTGCTTGTAATTAGTGTGTGTGTATAAAAGGTCAATGAGTTTCTGGACTCCTGACAGACCCTTGTATCTTTCATCCAGTGCTGCACTGACGTTTCTGGATTCTGAGTCATGGGGAAAGCAAAAGAATTGTCAAAGGATCTGCGGGGAAAGGTAGTTGGACTGTATAAAACAGGAAAGGGATATAAAAAGATATCCAAGGAATCGAGAATGCCAATCAGCAGTGTTCAAACTCTAATCAAGAAGTGGAAAATGAAGGGTTCTGTTGAAACCAAACCACGGTCAGGTAGACAAACTAAAATTTAAGCCACAACTGCCAGGAAAATTGTTCGGGATGCAAAGAAAAACCCCACAAATAACTTCAGGTGAAATACAGGACTCTCTGAAAACATGTGGTGTGGCTGTTTCAAGATGCACAATAAGGAGGCACTTGAAGAAAGATGGGCTGCATGGTCGAGTCGCCAGAAGAAAGCCATTACTATGCAAATGCCACAAAGTATCCCACTTACAATAGCACAGAGACAAGCCTCAACCCTTTCTGGCACAAAGTCATTTAGAGTGATGAGACCAAAATTGAGCTTTTTTGGCCACAACCACAAACACTACATTTGGAGGGGAGTCAACAAGGCCTATGATGAAAGGTCCACCATTCCTCCTGTGAAACACGGAGGTGGATCGCTGATGTTTTGGGGATGTGTGAGCTACAAAGGCACAGGAAATTTGGTCAAAATTGATGGCAAGATGAATGCAGTATGTTATAAAAAAATACTGGAGGAACATTTGCATTCATCAGCCAGGAAGCTGCGCATGGGACATACTTGGACATTCCAACATGACAATGATCCAAAACACAAGGCCAAGTTGACCTGTCATTGGCTACAGCAGAATAAAGTGAAGGTTCTGGAGTGGCCATCTCAGTCTCCTGACCTCAATATCATTGAGCCACTCTGGGGAGATCTCAAGTTCATGCAAAACAGCCCAAGAATTTACAGGAACTGGAGGCTTTTTGCCAAGAGGAATGGGCAGCTTTACCATCTGAGAATATAAAGAGCCTCATCCACAAATACCACAAAAGACTTCAAGCTGTCATTGATGTTAAAGGGGGCAATACACGGTATTAAGAACTGGGGTATGTAAACTTTTGATCAGGGTCATTTGGGTAGTTTCTGTTGTCATTATGATTTAAAAGAGTAAACACAGTTGATTGATAATAAATGGCTTCAGCCAAACACTAACCATGAGTGAAAGAAATGTTTTCGTGTTATCATTCATACTCTCTGAAAAATGACCAAGAAATCATAAATTCTGCCAGGGTATGTAAACTTATGAGCACAACTGTACATAACCTCCATAATTTCTTTTTCTCTATTGACTTTAATGCATTTCCCCTATTTGCAAAATTTCAAAAAATTCCGGTTTAGCTCATGTTTAATTCAGGGAACTGCAAAGCATCTCACCTCGCTGTTTTTCTTGAATGCATCCAGACTGCAACCATTTGCTGCAGCACATTGCATCAGCAGAGCTTCAGCCTCCTTAGTGCGACCCTTTGTCAGCAGCCAGCGTGCAGATTCAGGAACCCACCTAGGAAAAAAAACATAGCA
Source organism: Lithobates septentrionalis (assembly GCA_037952835.1). NCBI lineage: Eukaryota > Metazoa > Chordata > Amphibia > Anura > Ranidae > Lithobates > Lithobates septentrionalis. The sequence goes on from JBBDGP010000810.1 coordinate 130,534, forward strand.
GAGCATTGCACCACCACATTGGAATTTTTATCACTATGGATCACACAAAGCACTGCAGCATATTGCACCACGTGGGAAAGCTCAGACTGTATAACAAGACTAATCTCTTAATAAGCACCCAACAATATCCTGCCAGAGAGCATGACAGATTGTCTCTGAGGGGTTTTCATATTCTGATATTAAAATCACCTGTGTATGCCACAGAGAGGCACACAGTGGATTGCAGCAGACTATGCAGAATGTTACACCCTGGCAAGGAGTGATACTGGAGACAACTGCAGAGCATCGCGCTGTGAAGATATTCTACACCTGTGGAGAATTGCACCCAGTGGAGTCGTGACACAGTGGAGAGGTGTACAAAGCATTGCACATAGGAAATGTACCACACTTGCAGAGCATCGCACACTGGGGAGGTGAGATGCAGTGAAGAGGTGGCAGAACCTTGCACCAAGGTGATGTACTACATTTGCAGAGCATTGCACAATGCACAGTCAGGACAGAGCCTGGCAGTGTTCTCAGGGGGATCTAAGGATTCAGAACTGGAGGGAATGAGTAAGGAGAGAGCATATATTGTCAAAATATTATTTCCAGTCATCTTACCAGATGGTGATAACGGCCGGAACAAAAGGGGCAGTGATGGCCACCAACAGCCAGCGCCAGTCTCTCACCAGATACGCTATCAGTGCCAGGACACAGCCCCCGATAGACCAGCAGACGCCAGTAATTATTGCAGCATCTGTGCGATGACGCATGTCCACCCACTCCACACCTGAGGGAAACAGGAATTGACCATCAGATAACAAGCCTTCCACCAAATACTCCAAGACCCCACCAAAATTACTCCAATCTTCATCGGGTCACATTGAGCCCACCAAATTTTCCCTGACCCCATCAAATCTCCCATTACCCTACAAAACCAACTCACCAAATTTCCTCTGACCCAACAGAATCCCACCAAATCCTCAATAAATCCCACTGACCCCATAACCTACAAAACCTCCTTTTCCCCACCAAATCTTCTTTACCCCTCCAAATTCCACCTGACCCACCAGTTATTCTCCTAAATCTTGCATCTTCTCTCAATCTTCCTCACCTCTCCAGATTTTCCTTATAAACCTCATCCCCCATGTCACATATCCACCTATGGCACTCTCCCAGCTCTGGAATACTTACCTAAAGAAATTATATTAAGAATGAGTCCTGAAAAAGTGCATCCAGAGAGGGCCATGCTGACAGCGAACATAGGGTATGATATGGAACAAGCAGATAAGCCCCCAAACACCATCGCCAGGAGCATGGAGACCAAGAGCATCATTTTGCGGCCATATCTGAAACATAACGATAAATCATAGGTTGAAATTCCTGACCAGAATCACCAGATGCCACCTGGCATCTGAGAATTTACTTTCAAACATTCTATATTATCATTGTCCACATTTTTATTGTCTACGCCATTTTTATTGTCCCATCCATCCACCTTACACTTTCAATGTATTCACACAAACTTCAACACCCATCCACTCTCCATTCAACCTCCACCCATTCTACATTCTTCAACCATCCCCTCTATAGTCCCCATTCACCCACCTTACACTCATTATTCTTCCACTCTACACTCCTCATCCATCCACCCTCCACTCCTTGTTCCTCTATTACATACTGCCTATCCATTCAGCCTTCACTTGCCATCCATTCACTTTACACTCTCTATCTATCTACCCAAAACTCCTCATCCCTCTATCCTACACTCCCTATCCATTCAAACTACAGTTCCTGGCTATTCACACTACATTCTTCATCCCTCCAATCTTTACTCCCCATCCATCCACCCTTCAATCACAATCTATCCACCCTCTACTCCCCATCCATCAACCCTTCAATCTCCATCCACCACTCCCCATCTATCCATGCTACAGTTCCCGGCTATTAACACTACATTCTTTATCTCTCCACCCTCTCACTCCCAACCCATCCACCCTTCAATCTTCATCCATCCACCCTACACTCCCTGTCTATCCAGCCTACACTCTCCATCCATTCTCTCTACACTTGCTATCCATTCAGCATGGCCTGAACTCATACTTACCGGTCAGGTCTCCATCCATCCACTCTCTACTCCCCATCCATCCACCCTTTAATCTCCATCCATCAACCCTATACTCCCTATCTATCCACCCCTCAATCTCCATCCATCAACCCTATACTCCCCTTCAATCTCCATCTATTCACCCTCTACGCCCCATCCATCCACCCTTCAATCTCCAGCTATCCACCCTCTACTTCCCATCCATCAACCCTTCAATCTCCATCCATTCACCCTCTACACCCCATCCATCCACCCTTCAATCTCCATCTATCCACCCTCTACTTCCCATCCATCCACCCTTCAATCTCCATCTATCCACTCTCTACTCCCCATCCATCAACCCTTCAATCTCCATCCACCACTCCCCATCTATCCAGGCTACAGTTCCTGGCTATTAAAACTACATTCTTTATCTCTCCACCCTCTCACTCCCAACCCATCCACCCTTCAATCTTCATCCATCCACCCTACACTCCCTGTCTATCCAGACTACACTCTCCATCCATTCTCTCTACACTTGCTATCCATTCAGCATGGCCTGAACACATACTTACCGGTCAGGTCTCCATCCATCCACTCTCTACTCCCCATCCATCCACCCTTTAATCTCCATCCATCAACCCTATACTCCCTATCTATCCACCCCTCAATCTCCATCCATCAACCCTATACTCCCCTTCAATCTCCATCCATTCACCCTCTACGCCCCATCCATCCACCCTTCAATCTCCAGCTATCCACCCTCTACTTCCCATCCATCAACCCTTCAATCTCCATCCATTCACCCTCTACACCCCATCCATCCACCCTTCAATCTCCATCTATCCACCCTCTACTTCCCATCCATCCACCCTTCAATCTCCATCTATCCACTCTCTACTTCCCATCCATCAACCCTTCAATCTCCATCCACCATACACTCCTCATCTATCCAGGCCACAGTTCCTGGCTATTAAAACTACATTCTTTATCTCTCCACCCTCTCACTCCCAACCCATCCACCCTTCAATCTTCATCCATCCACCCTACACTCCCTGTCTATCCAGACTACACTCTCCATCCATTCTCTCTACACTTGCTATCCATTCAGCATGGCCTGAACACATACTTACCGGTCAGGTCTCCATCCATCCACTCTCTACTCCCCATTCATCCACCCTTTAATCTCCATCCATCAAACCTATACTCCCTATCTATCCACCCCTCAATCTCCATCCATCCACCCTCTACTCCCCATCCATCAACTCTACACTCGCCATCCACCATACACTCCCCATCCATCCAGGCTACAGTTCTCGGCTATTACCACTACATTCTTTATCCCTCCACCCTCTCACTCCCAACCCATCCACCCTTCAATCCTCATCCATCCACCCTCTACGCTCCATCCATCCACCCTTCAATCTCCATCTATCCACCCTCTACTCCCCATCCATCAACCCTTCAATCTCCATCCACCATACACTCCCCATCCAGGCTACAGTTCCCGGCTATTAACACTACATTCTTTATCCCTCCACCCTCTCACTCCCAACCCATCCACCCTTCAATCACCATCCATCCACCCTACACGCCCTGTCTATCCAGCCCACACTCTCCATCCATTCTCGCCTACACTTACTATTGATTCAGCATGGCCTGAACTCACACTTACCGGTCAGATAGGTCTCCAAAAATGACAGCGCCCACCATCACTCCAATAAAGAAAAAAGTGGCCACAGCTTTACCCAACCCTCTGTGGCTACACACCAGATCCCACTGCAATATAGAAAACACCAGTTACTGTGTGGCCCCAGGGACCACATCATTTCCTTATTTCTGACCATCACCTTTTAACCTGAACCCAAATAATACCTCTGGTCTATAGTGCTGGGTAGACTCATTTTGTGTAATTTTTTTCCTAATACGATAAAAACACTGCTCCAAAAGTCATAACTGATGTAATTTAAATGATGCGAATGACTCAGAAGCTGTATTGGAAGATGGATAATTCTGGAGTCATTGGGCACATTGTCTCAGTGCAAGTCTGCACAGGAAACATCTTCTAGTTATCTTTTGAGTGCAAAGAAGAGTGCCCTGAAATACCCTTCGACTTTCATAAATGACCCCATACTGCATAGTTCAGACATCTTCATGTGATTAAGTGGCTTATTACCCTGAGACCTAAAGTTATCCTAAACATTACATGACTAGGTGGCAGAATGAGCCCCATACAATACCTATGACAAACCTCACATTGCATATTTCTGGTGGGTGGTATTTCATCCAGTAGAAAATTAATGTGCAGCCTTTTTCATTTTCTGATACAAAGTATCAGTTTTATATTCTGGCAGAACCTTAGTCATTGTGTGTTCCACAAGAAAAATAAGCCATTTATTGTGGAGCCCCATTTTGGATCCTGGCTGGAGAGGACTGGGCTGAAGGGCAAGGAGGCTTGTTCTGACAAGTTCTACTAAAATATGTTGGGTTGCCATACCCTCCCTCCGTCCATACCCTCCCTCCGTCCATACCCTTCCTCCGTCCATACCCTCCCTCCGTCCATACCCTCCCCCCGTCCATACCCTCCCCCCGTCCATACCCTCCCTCCGTCCATACCCTTCCTCTTACCCAATTAATCCTTACCGATCATACATAGGCGATCTCCACACCCTCTCAACCTGATACCAACATAACTCCTTCACTGTTCCGGCAGGAGCCCACACCCTAACGGTTTCTGGTCTCCTTACTCCCCCCCCCACTCCTAAACAACATATTATTATTACGGAGCTGCCTCTCAATCATATGGGTACCGAATAGGTTTAAAACCACACACATTACTACACATGGCCCCCACCCATTCACAGTTAGAACCCTTTAGGGGTGAATGGGTTTAAGGGTGGCTTTGATCGGTACATAACATTACCCCGATTGGACCCCTACCCCCACATCAACCCCTTCTCCCTCACACGGAGATGCTTAATGATCCTTAGTTTATACACTTGTTAATTAGGGTATTCCCGCTTTACCATAGGAATACTTTACTGGGTCAGAACTTCACCTCCATCACTAATACAGAAGTGACCTAGTAAGAGGCTCAGTTGGCCATATTTTGAACTCGTTCTTACATTTCTGCTTTATTTATCAATTGTATGACTTATTGATTGTATGACTTATTGATTGTATTAACAGCTTCTGTTTCAATGTATACCCGATAACTGTGACTTTATGTATGTCTGAAAAATTTTAATAAACATTTATTGAAAAAAAAAAAATATGTTGGGTTGGAGGCCTCAAGTGGAGGTACTTCACCAATCAGACATCAATCAGAGTGGCACCCACAGTCAGTGACACATCCTGGGCATTATATAGCTTTTTGCTCCCCACCAAACCTAAAATCACAACACCAGGCCGGGTTTGGCAGTCCTTCCCTGGACCCTGCAGGTTATACTTATTTATACGAATATATGATCATAAATATATGAATATATATATCATTCTCAGTACGCCAAAATGAGCCCCAGCAGTGCCCTACAGTGATGCCAGTCTGTACTCATCAGTGCCACTAATCAGTGCCTATCAGTGATGCCAGTCAGTGCTACCTTTCAGTGCCCATCAGTTCTACCCATCAGTACCCATCCGTGCCGCCTATCAGTGCCCATCCGTGCCACCTATCAGTGTGGCATATTAGTGCCTCCTCATTAGTGCCCTTCAGTGCCGCCTTATCAGTGCCACCTCATCAATGCCCATCAGTGCAGCCTATCAGTCCCCATCAGTGCCACCTCATCAGTGCCCATCAGTGCCACCTCATCAATGCCCATCAGTGCAGCCTATCAGTCCCCATCAGTGCCACCTCATCAGTGCTCATCAGTGCCACCTCATCAATGCCCATCAGTGCAGCCTATCAGTCCCCATCAGTGCCGCCTCATCAGTGCACATCAGTGAAGGAGAAAAATTACTTATTTACAAAATTGTATGACAGAAACTATAAAAAACTTATTTTTTGCAAAATTTTCGGTCTTTTTTTGTTTTTGTTTAATCACCCAGAGGTGATTAAATACCACCAGAATAAAGCTCTATTTATGCGGAAAAAATGATAAAAATTTCATTTGGGTACAGTGTTGCATGACCGCGCAATTGTCATTCAAAATGTGACATCGCTGAAAGCTGAAAATTGGCCTGGGCAGGAAGGGGGTATAAGTGCCCTATATTGAAGGTTTAAGGCAAACTTAGTCTTTAATTGAAACTATTAGTGGATAGATGTGATTTTGGCTGGGGAGGGGGCTCGGACTACATATACAGTATACAGAGCTATGTAGGATATTTTAAGGAAAGACTAAGCTCTTTACGCCCTTCATAATCCAATAAAATTATATTGCTTTTTTAGGTGTCCTGGTCATGTTTGCGTCCCAATAATCCATGATTAGTATTAGGCCAGCCACAGACAGTTTGAATCCTGCTGAACCAAGATTTGAACCATGTATGGGCTGGCTGAATGTACCAGGTTGATTGATCAATCAACTTGGGTACAACCAGCCTGCCAGATTTTGCATGCGATTATCGCTAATGACTGGTATAGCTGCTAGCAATAATCACTGTCTTCTTCTGGTGGGGATGGCTTTGATGGGGGAATAGAGGAACCCGTTGTTGCAGGAAAGAAATTCGCTACATGTATGGCCTGCCTTAGAGTGACATTACCACCCAGAATGCTTTAGGCTCCATGCAAACTAGCTTAAAAAAAAATGCTAGTGCTCTTGGTAGGAAAAAAACGCTAATTTTGAGCATTTTCTGTTCTAGCATTTAGGAGCATTTAGCGTTTTTTACTGCCAGAAAACCGCTCTAAAAAACGCAAAATAGAAGGGTTTTTTTTTTGCCTTTAAACGCTAAGCTTAAAAAATACCTCTAGACTACCCAATGTGCATGGACACATAGGATAGCATTAAAGGCTTCTACAGGCAAAACACTAAACTCCTAAGCCAGTGTGCATGGAGCCTTATTGTAGAAGTTCATTGTAGAAACTATACTATGTGATTGTATTACTCAGGTAAGCGTTTGGGTTTCATGTGGTTGATCATACCTTAGCCAAACTTTACATCTGTACAAATAACATGTCTATGTGAAAGTTTTTTTTTAACTAGGCAATACGAAAATAGTTACACTGACAAATCCCTAATACTTAATTAAAAGACAACAAGATCCTACCTGAGTAACAGTGGTGGAGGAGAAGGTGGACAGGTCATATTCCCAGCCCTGGTCACAGCTCTGCACACCAGATCCATTGATGGTCTGGGATTTGTTGAGGATCAGGTGAGGCTGTGGCTGAGAATACATCTTACAGGAGCTGAATGTCCCATCTTGTTCTTGGGGAATGTTGATGAAGAGAAGGTCCTCTTGGCTCAGGTTCCCAGGGTTCCTCTGGGCAGGGATGGCACAGTGGTGGGGTGGCACAACTGAGATGAAGACATGTTGTAGAAAGTGGAGCGGAATGATGAGCCGAGGGATACAAAGAATCAATAAAACAATAACCTGAAATCGTCCGAACCCCCCGGCCTCGATGAGAAGATCATCAAAGGTCATTTTTTTGGGGTCTGTCGCTATGTTGGAGGGTGACGGGAGAGGACCCATTGCCTGTCTACAGGATGAACTCTGGTCAATAGAATTTAGGTGCAAAGACACCAAAGTGACATAAAAATAGGACTTCAGTTGTGACGGTATCTGACACCTCTCTGTGGTCTCTTCAAAGTTTGAACTTCGTCAGTTTCAGGCTGTAGACTCCAGCACATTCCTCCAAAGCTTTGAATCCAGGCGTTCCAGGTTGTGTAAGCTTCTTATTGAAATATTAGCAGGAGGTACATCCAGTCCTAAAGAAGTGGCTCATGGAGGTAGTCCTGATGGATAAGGGCGCGTTGAAATGTTTTGCTGGACCAGAACCTCCTTTAATTTGTATTGTTCATAACTACCGGCAGGGAATTGATTGGATCTGGGGTGCTCATCCTACACAGTCATTTCGACCAGTCAACTGAGGGTTACTTGTGTTGGGACTTAAGCCTGACGAACAGTTTCAGGGATGGTTCAAGTTACCCAAAGTGTTCCAGTCTGCAGACAGACGCGTGAGGACACACATGTTCATCTCTGATATACAATGCACATCAGCAGCTTTGTACAGATTACAAAGGGCCTTTATGTTTCAGCTCATTTCAACATCATCATTATTATTATAATTATTATTATTATTTTCTTTCTTTTATTTCTTTCTAAGATAAACCTTCTAAGGACAAACCTTGTCCTGAAAATCACAGACATTAATTGTACTGCATTAGGTGTGAAATTGAACAAATATGGGTGAAAATATGTGGATCCCATTTTGTAGTTTTGATAAGTGACAGAGGAGAAAATGACTGCCCTTCAACATCACAACTTTACCTAAAACAATACAGCAACTTCAGGCATTCCTGCCCTTTTAATTACTAACTTGCACCATGAGGTACAAATGTAGATATGAGTGTTCAGGTCCTATATATTATAGGAGGGGATTCTAAAGCTGGACACATTATACATTTTTTTTGTTCAATTTCCTTTAGATTTACCTTCAACCAGGGTCGTTTGAAGGAATTTGGGGGCCCCAAGCAAAATGGACATGGAGGACCCCCCAACCCCCCCCCCCCCCCTCACGCACGCACGCAAAGCCTACAGGAATCACAGCATAGCGATACAGTTTAAGTTCACCAACACTCTATATAAATAAAAAAGGTTTAAACTGCAAATACTGCTTTTGCATATAATGTGCATAAAATTTGAACATTTTCAACAATTGAAGGGGAGGGAGGGGGACAGAAGCTGCGGACATACTACAGGAGGGGGACAGAGGCTGCGGACATATTAAAGGAGGGGGGACAGAGACTGCGGACATACTACAGGAGGGGGACAGAGGCTGCGGACATATTACAGGAGGGGGGACAGAGACTGCGGACATACTACAGGAGGGGGACAGAGGCTGCGGACATACTACAGGAAGGGGACAGAGGCTGCCTGCAGACATACTACAGGAGGGGGACAGAGGCTGCAGACATACTACAGGAGGGGGAAGGAGGCTGCGGACATACTACAGGAGGGGGACAGAGGCTGCCTGCAGACATACTACAGGAGGGGGACAGAGGCTGCAGACATACTACAGGAGGGGGAAGGAGGCTGCGGACATACTACAGGAGGGGGACAGAGGCTGCGGACATACTACAGGAGGGGGACAGAGGCTGCGGAAATACTACAGGAGGGGGACAGAGGCTGCAGACATACTACAAGAGGGGGAAGGAGGCTGCGGACATACTACAGGAGGGAGACAGAGGCTGCGGACATACTACAGGAGGGGGACGGAGGCTGCGGACATACTACAGGAGGGGGACAGAGGCTGCGGACATACTACAGGAGGGGGACAGAGGCTGCGGACATACTACAGGAGGGTGACAGAGGCTGCGGACATACTACAGGAGGGTGACAGAGGCTGCGGACATACTACAGGAGGGGGACAGAGGCTGCGGACATACTACAGGAGGGGGACGGAGGCTGCGGACATACTACAGGAGGGGGACAGAGGCTGCGGACATACTACAGGAGGGGGACGGAGGCTGCGGACATACTACAGGAGGGGGACAGAGGCTGCGGACATACTACAGGAGGGGGACAGAGGCTGCGGACATACTACAGGAGGGTGACAGAGGCTGCGGACATACTACAGGAGGGTGACAGAGGCTGCGGACATACTACAGGAGGGGGACAGAGGCTGCGGACATACTACAGGAGGGGGACGGAGGCTGCGCACATGATAGTGTCCTCCTCACCCCCTCACAGTAGCCTCCTCCTCTGTCCACCATCATATTACAGTCTCCACACCAGTGTGTGCTGCTCCTGTGCTGCTTCCCTTTCACCTCTCCACAGTCCACAGGGCAGCACATCAGTGTCCTTCACTGTCCCCCTGCGTGCCATTGCTTCACCCCCCCTCCCCCCAGTAATACCATGTCATCCTCTGTCGCCTGTCCCCAGACCCAGTAGTGTCAGCTGCTGTCCCCAGTAATGTCATCCTCTGCCCCAGTGTCACACTCTTCTCACTTACCCCCCCTCGACTCCTCCGTAGGAAGAAGTGTACTCTGGAATCTATTCAAAAATGGCGCCGGGTGGCGCCATTAAGTTACTGCGCATCCGCCGCCCGGCCGAGCGAGTACAAGCTTACTCGAGCCCGGCTGGCTTTGGAACGGTGCAGTTACATGGTCGGCTCGTGGCCATCTTTTTTACGGGGACCGCTGCCCCTAACGGACATTTACGGGCGGGCATGTCCATTTTGCTTGGGGCCCCCAACACTGGGAAGCGGCGGCTGGCGGCGCGGCTGGGGCCCCAGGCCAGCTCGGGGCCCCAAGCAATTGTTTGTTTTGCCTGTCCTGTCGTGACGGGCCTGCCTTCAACTACAAAGTGCAAGGGCCTGCCTGATTGCATATGTAGCGCACTACCCCCTTAGGAGCTACTGAATTAGCCAATCACCCATACTGCCATACACACCACAACCCATGAGATAGAAAGAGTCCATGTTGGGATTTTTTACTTGGTCTTTATTTGTGAGATTAACTTGAAGAGATCTAGAGATGTATGAGATGCCCATGAATGTTTCAGAAGAATAGGTTATCATCCACGGCCTTGGCCTTTTCAGTGGATTTCCCAAGTCCAGCCCTTACTGCAAACTATTGATTCCAGTTAACAAGACAAATCACTCTGAATGATTCCCCCGTATTGGTTCTCACTGCAGACTGTTGCTTCTTCTGTTATCAATCTGGCTGAAGAGTTACTACTCTGAATAGTTCCTCTGCCCGACTGGTTATGCTATCTTTGGGGTATTAATTCTTTAAGGTCAAATACCTGCACCGTCTTCTTCATGACCCGCATACCAACACCCTTTTTGGGGTATTAATTCTTTAAGGCCAAAGACCTGCACCGCCTTCTCCATGACCCGCATATCAACACCCTTCAGTCTCTAAAAGTGCTTGATACTGTATTCCTTGAATGCACAGTATAAAATTATTCCTTTAGCTCCTCTGGGTTTGTACTCCCTTTGCTCTCTCCCAATCAACAGTCCATGTTCTACTCACAGAAAGTCGATCACCCAGTTCTTCTTCATCCGCTTTGCTCCTACTTCCTCCTTCTCTGACCGGCACATTCCTGCCTGGGAAAGCCCGGTATCCTCTCTGCGACTACATGCTGACTTCTTCTCCAGGGCCTAGGCACTTGGCCCCCCTGGATTCTCCTCCGGCACCAGGGCACCGGGATCTCTGAACTCCCGGGCCACTGGGCCTCCCTCGTGGACTCTGAATCCCGACTCAAACTGCTCCTCCGACTCCTCCCAGAGCATATGACCTCCCCTTGACCATGGAAATGAACCATTGGTCAATCCTCTCACATGGGTTTCCTGCCACTCAGGTCTCAGCCCGTCCTCTCTTTCCAGCAGAATCCACTGTTAAAGCGGTAGTAAACCTGCTGACACTTTTTTTTTATTTTTATACACCTGTAAGGTAAAAGGCATAATGAGCTAGTATGCCCGCATACTAGCTCATTATGAAATACTTACCTTAGAACGAGGCATCGTTATCTCACCTGGTCCACGCTGAGGTAGCTGACATGTTGCCTCGGTGTGTCTTCCGGGTATCGCGGCTCCAGCACTGTGAGTGTCTGGAGCCGTGATGTCGTCACTCCCGTGCATATGCGCGGGAGACTTTTTTCCGGCAAGGACCGGCATCTGCTGGGCTTTCAGCCGAGAATCCCCTGTGCGCATGCGCCGCTGCAATCAGCGGCTCATTGCAAGGGGAATATCTCCTAAACCATATGGTTTAGGAGATATTTTTTTTACCTACAGGTAAGCCTTATTATAGGCTTACCTGTAGGTAAAAGTTAAAAATTTGACTATACAAATGCTTTAAGCAGAGAAGGGCTCCCTGACCCCAAGTGTAGGCGGCCACACTCCCTTCTATTCTGATACTTCCAACCCTGAATTATTCTCCAAGCCCAGTAAAGAACACAGGCCTGGCTAAATTTACCTGTCACTATATTCTACACCAGGGATATGCAATTAGTTGACCTCCAGCTGTTGCAGAACTACAAGTCCCATGATGCATAGCAAGACTCTGACAGCCACAAGCATGAAACCCAGAGGCAGAAGCATGATGGGACTTTGCAACAGCTGGAGGTCCGCTAACTGCATATCCCTGTTCTACACTATCAAAATAGGCAATAAAGCACCTACCTAAAGGTAGAGGGCGCTACACATACAATTTGAACATGTTTAGGTTTGACCTTACATTATATGGTTTTGGCCTTGGTTTGCATATATTGTAGTACATGTTCAAGCCCGCCAACTGCATCAAAGTGACCCCTCTCTGGCCAGTCCCTACTCTATCTTGTAGGGTGCCAACCTCTAATTTGCCAAAATAGCACACTCTTGAGAGTGTGGACATATTGGGGGTTATTTACGTTACGTAAATCCACTTTGCACTACAAGTGCACTTGTAAGTGCAGTCATTGTAGATCTGAGGGGAAGATCTGAAATGAGGGGAAGCTCTGCTGATATTATCATCCAATCATGTGCAAGCTAACATGCTGTTTTTTATTTTCGTTGCATGTCCCCCTTAGATCTACAGCGACCGAACTTCCAAGTGCGCTTGTAGTGCAAAGTGGATTTGCCTTTCGTAAATAACCCCCATAGTGCCACTATGGGGCAAACAGACACAGCTGGAGATTACGTGAGCTCTAGACAAAATTAAAGCAATGCACATGCACAATTCATCTTTCCGTTTGAAGATGCCCCACAGATGCTCAATAGGGTTTAGGTCTGGAGACACACTTGGCCAGTCTATCACCTTTACCCTCAGCTTCTTTAGCAAGGCAGTGGTCGTCTTGGAGGTGTGTTTGGGGTTGTTATCATGTTGGAATACTGCTCTGTGGCCCAGTCTCCTAAGGGAGGGGATCATGCTCTGCTTCAGTATGTCACAGTACATGTTGGCATTCATGGTTCCCTCAATGATCTGTAGCTCCCCAGTACCCGCAGCACTCATGCAGCCCCAGACCATGACACTCCCACCACCATGCTTGACTGTAGACAAGACACACTTGTCTTTGTACTCATCACCTGGTTGCCCCCACACACGCTTGTCACCATCTGAACCAAATAAGTTTATCTTGGTCTCATCAGACCACAGGACATGGTTCCAGTAATCCATTTCCTTAGTCTGCTTGTCTTCAGCGAACTGTTTGCGGGCTTTCTTGTGCATCATCTTTAGAAGAGGCTTCCTTCTGGGATGACAGCCATGCAGACCAATTTGATGCAGTGTGCGGCGTATGGTCTGAGCACTGACAGGCTGACCCCCCACCCCTTCAACCTCTGCAGCAATTCTGGCAGCACTCATACGTCTATTTCCCAAAGACAACCTCTGGATATGACGCTGAGCACGTGACCTCAACTTCTTTGGTCGACCATGGCGAGGCCTGTTCTGAGTGGAACCTGTCCTGTTAAACCGCTGTATGGTCTTGGCCACCGTGCTGCAGCTCAGTTTCAGGGTCTTGGCAATCTTCTTATAGCCTAGGCTATCTTTATGTAGAGCAATATTTCTTCTTTTCAGATCCTCAGAGAGTTCTTTGCCATGAGGTGCCATGTTGAACATCCAGTGACCAGTATGAGAGAGTGAGAGCGATAACACCAAATTTAACACACCTGCTCCTCATTCACACCTGGGACCTTGTAACACTAACGAGTCACATGACACCTGGGAGGGAAAATGGCTAATTGGGCTCAATTTGGACATTTTCACTTAGGGGTGTACTCACTTTTGTTGCCAGCGGTTTAGACATTAATGGCTGTGTGTTGAGTTATTTTGAGGGGACAGAAAATGTACACTGTTATACAAGCTGTACACTCACTACTTTACATTGGAGCAAAGTGTCATTTCTTCAGTGTTGTCACATGAAAAGATAGAAGAAAATATTTACAAAAATGTGAGGGGTGTACTCACTTTTGTGAGATACTGTAAACAGTGGATATAAAAAGTCTACACACCCCTGATAAAATGTCAGGTTTCTGTGATGTAAAAAAATAAGACAAAGAGAAATCATTTCAGAACTTTTTCAACCTTTAATGTGACCTATAAACTGTACTGAATAACAAACTGAAATCTTTTAGGTGGAGGGAATGAAAAATAAAAAAAATAAAATAATAAGGTTGAATAAGTGTGCACACCCTTAAACTAATACTTTGTTGAAGCACCTTTTGATTTTATTACAGCACTCAGTCTTTTTGGGTATGAGTCTATCAGCATGGCACATTCTAACTTGGCAATATTTGCCCGCTCTCTTCTTTGCAAAAAACACCCCAAATCTGTCATTTCCTGTGCACAGCCCTCTTCAGATCACCCCACAGATTTTCAATCAGATTCAGGTCTGGGCTCTAGTTGGGCCATTCCAAAACTTTAATCTTCTTTTGGTGAAGCCATTCCTTTGTTGATTTGGATGTATGCTTTGGGTCGTTGTCATGCTGAAAGATGAAGTTCCTATTCATGTTCAGCTTTCTACCAGAAGCCTGAAGGTTTTGTGCCAATATTGATTGTATTTGGAACTGTTCATATTTCCCTCTACCTTGACTAAGGCCCCGTTCCAGCTAAAGAAAAACAGTCCCAAAGCATGATGCTGTCACCACCATGCTTCACAGTGAGTATGGTGTTCTTTTGGTGATGCGCAGTGTTATTTTTGCGCCAAACATATCTTTTGCTATTATGGCCAAAAAGTTCAACCTTGGTTTCATCAGACCATAACACATTTTCCCACATATAGTAGTACCTTGGATTACGAGCATAATTAGTTCCAGAAGAATGCTTGTAAAGCACTCGTATATCAAAGCGAGTTTCCCCATAGAAATCAATGGAAACTCAGATAATGTGTTCCAGTGCCACTGCTGATGTATGCAGTACCGCATGTGGCCAGAGGTGTGGGGGCTCTCGGAAACACTCGGAGATGCTCGGAGACCCTCTGGGTGTCTCCGAGCGTCTCAGGGCATCACCGGCGCCCCCGCACCTCTTGCCAAATGCGGTACTGCACACCCCAGAGGCTTGAATCCTGCTCGTCTTCCGAGACAACACTCGCAAATCGTGTCAGGATCTGTTAAAAAAAAATAGCTTGTATTGCGAAACGCTCGTAAACCACGTTACTCGCAGTCCGAGGTAATACTGTACTTTTGGGAGACTTCAGATGTGTTTTTGCAAAATTTAGCCGGCTTGGATGTTTTTCTTCGTAAGAAAAGGCCTCTGTCTTGCAACTCTAAGCCATAGCCCAGACATATGAAGAATATAGTTGTCATGTGTACCCAGTGGCGTAGCGTGGGTTGTCAGCACCCGGGGCAAGGCAAGTAATTTGCGCCCCCCCCAACCTGCGGACTTTTAGCTATCCCTGAGTCCCTTCAAATACAATAGTACTGACCTACCCGATTCCTATACTGACCACTACACTGAGAACTACACTGTCCACTACACTACATTGTCCACTACACTGACCACTATACTATACTCGCCACCATACTACACTGACCACTATACTAAACTGTCCACTATACTGACCACTATACTACACTACACTGTCCACTATACTACATTACACTGTCCACTATAGTACATTACACTGTCCACTATACTACACTACACTTGACCACCATACTACACTGTCCACTATACTACACTATACTGACCACCATACTACACTGTCCACTATACTACACTACACTGACCACCATACTACACTGACCACCATACTACACTGTCCACCATACTACACTGTCCACCATACTAGGTGGGCACTGCACAGCAATTTATATGATGGGCACTGCACATGACATGGTGGGCACTGTATGACACAGCACATTACATGGTGGGTACAGCGCATTACATGGTGGGCACTGCATGGCACAGCACATGACGTGGTGGGCACAGCACATTACATGGTGGGCACTGAATGGCACATAACATTACATGGTGGGCACAACACATTACATGGTGGGCACTGCATGGCATAGCACGTTTCATGGTGGGAAATGCAACTGCACATTACATGTTAGGAACTGCACATGACATGGTGGGCACTGTTGAACAGCACAGCACATTACACAGTGGGCACAACACACTACATGCTGGGCACAGCACATGGCAGGGTGGGCACAGCATAGCACATGACATGGTGGGAAGTGCACATGACATGGTGGGCGCTGCACATTACACGGTGGGCACTGCACATTACATGGTGGGATCACTGTATGGCACAGCACATGACATGGTGGACACTGCAAATTACATAGCGGGCATTGCAAGGCACAGCCATGACATGGTGGGCATTGCACATGACATGGTTGGCACTGGATGGCACATCACATGACATGGTGGGCACTGCACATTACATGGTGGGCAATGCAAGGCACAGCACATGACATGGTGGGCACTGCACATTACATGGTGGGCACTGCAAGGCACAGCATGACATAGTGGGCACTGCACATCACATGAAGGGCAATGTAATGCACAGCACATGACATGGTCAGCACAGCGCATTACATGGTGGGCACTGCAATGTACAGCAAATGACATACTGGACACAGCACATTACATGGGGGGCACTGCAAGGCACATGACATGGTGGGCACAGCGCATTACATGGTGGGCACTGAATGGCACATAACATTACATGGTGGGCACAACACATTACATGGTGGGCACTGCATGGCATAGCACGTTTCATGGTGGGAAATGCAACTGCACATTACATGTTAGGAACTGCACATGACATGGTGGGCACTGCAAGGCACAGCATGACATAGTGGGCACTGCACATCACATGAAGGGCAATGCAATGCACAGCACATGACATTGTTCAGCACAGCGCATTACATGGTGGGCACTGCAACGTACAGCAAATGACATACTGGACACAGCACATTACATGGGGTCACTGCAAGGCACATGACATGGTGGGCACAGCACATTACATGGGGGGCACTGCAAGGCACATGACATGGTGGGCACAGCACATTACATGGGGGGGCACTGCAAGGCACATGACATGACATGGTGGGCACAGAACATTACATGGGGACACTGCAAGGCACATGACATG
The DNA here is from genome assembly GCA_037952835.1 of Lithobates septentrionalis. Classification (NCBI taxonomy): domain Eukaryota; kingdom Metazoa; phylum Chordata; class Amphibia; order Anura; family Ranidae; genus Lithobates; species Lithobates septentrionalis. The sequence continues at coordinate 147,773 of JBBDGP010000810.1, forward strand.
GTGGGCACAGCACATTACATGGGGGCACTGCAAGGCACATGACATGGTGGGCACAGCACATTACATGGGGACACTGCAAGGCACATGACATGGTGGGCACAGCACATTACATGGGGGGGCACTGCAAGGCACATGACATGACATGGTGGGCACAGAACATTACATGGGGACACTGCAAGGCACATGACATGACATGGTGGGCACAGCACATTACATGGGGGGCACTGCAATGCACATGACATGGTGTGCACAGAACTTTACATAGTGGGCACTGCAATGCACATGACATGGTGGGCACAGCACATTACATAGGGGCACTGCAATGCACATGACAGGACATGGTGGGCACAGCACATTACATGGGGGGCACTGCAAGGCACATGACATGACATAGTGGGCACAGCACATTACATGGGGGGCACTGCAAGGCACATGACATGACATGCGGGGCACTGCAATGCACATGACATGGTGGGCACAGCACTTTACATAGTGGGCACTGCAGTGCTCATGACATGGTGGTCACAGCACATTACATAGGGGCACTGCAATGCACATGACAGGACATGGTGGGCACAGCACATTACATGGGGGGCACTGCAAGGCACATGACATGACATGGTGGGCACAGCACATTACATGGGGGGCACTGCAAGGTACATGACATGACATGCGGGGCACTGCAATGCACATGACATGGTGGGCACAGCACATTACATGGGGGCACTGCAATGCACATGACATGGTGGGCACAGAACATTACATGGGGGCACTGCAATGCACATGACATGGTGGGCACAGAACATTACATGGGGGCACTGCAATGCACATGACAGGACATGGTGGGCACAGCACATTACATGGGGGGCACTGCAAGGTACATGACATGACATGCGGGGCACTGCAATGCACATGACATGGTGGGCACAGCACTTTACATAGTGGGCACTGCAATGCCCATGACATGGTGGGCACAGCACATTACATGGGGGCACTGCAATGCACATGACATGGTGGGCACAGAACATTACATGGGGGCACTGCAATGCACATGACAGGACATGGTGGGCACAGCACATTACATGGGGGGCACTGCAATGCACATGACAGGACATGGTGGGCACAGCACATTACATGGGGGGGACTGCAAGGCACATGACATGGTGGGCACTGGGCACAAGAGAGCACATTACATGGGGGAAGCAGCAGTCTGTCCCCTAGCACAATAATTACACAACATCCCCCTAACAAATGTACTGACCTTATCATAACAGCATGGGAGATGTCCTTCCTCCCGGGCTCCTGCTGGTTAGGACATCAGCGCCCCTCCCCCAGACACTGAGGATCTGTGTGTGTGTAACAGATCCTGTGATAGGGGTCAGGCATCGGCAGAGACAGGACTTGGCTGCACTGACTTGTCCCCTCCAATACTGTCCACTACACTGCCCCCCATAGTGACACTACACTGACCTCCATACTATACTAAACTACATTGTCCTGCCTACAGTCTCTCTCTCTTGCCCCCCTCCCTCCCTCCCTCTCCCAGTAACAAGACTCTCACTTACCTTCTTCTCCTGGCTGCATCGATCCGGATGAGGAGAACACAGCGGCGGCTCACTTTCTTCTCTCCCCTGCGCTCTGCTTGCTGCCATGTTCAGTATCCAGCGCCCTGTGATTGGGTGTATGGGGGTCATGTGCGGAGGCGGGGCGCCTCACATGACCCCCATACATCCAATCACAGGGCGCCGGACACTTAACATGGCGGCCGGAGCCCGGGGACACAAAATTAGAAATTAGGAGGAGGCAGCCAGTGACACATACTGGCGCCCCCCTAAATATCGCGCCCGGGGCCACGGCACCCCCTGCACCCCCCACGCTACGCCACTGTGTGTACCACACAGCCAGTACTTGCCAGATATTCCTGCAGCTTCTCTAATGTTGCTGTAGGCAGCCTCCCTGACCAGTTTTCTTCTCATCTTTTCATCAATTTTGGAGGGTCATCCAGTTCTTGGTAATGTCACTGTTGTGCCATATTTTCTCCACTTGATGATGACGGTCTTCACTGTGTTCCATGGTATACAGTGGGGATGGAAAGTATTCAGACCCCCTTAAATTTTTCACTCTTTGTTATATTGCAGCCATTTGCTAAAATCATTTAAGCCAGTACACACCTTCTATCACTTAAAGTGCCTCTGGTTAACCCCAAATAAAGGTCAGCTGTTCTAGTAGGTCTTTCCTGACATTTTCTTAGTCGCATCCTACAGCAAAAGCCATGGCCCGCAGAGAGCTTCCAAAGCATCAGAGGGATCTCATTGTTAAAAGGTATCAGTCAGGAGAAGGGTACAGAAGAATTTCCAAGGCATTAGATACAGTATCTAATGCCTTGCAAATTCTTTTGTACCCTTGTACAGCCATGATGTGCACATGGCTTAAAATTTTATTTACGCCAAGTCATTTCACTAACCTATGACCGCTCCATGTCATGGGTTACGTATGTGACCGTAGCCTGTCTACTTTTTCCTGCTCTCCCTGGAGATGGACCACACATCCACGTGTAGGCACATTCAGAGCTATAGTAATTGTATTACACATAGAGCAGAGCATGTGACCAGAAATAACCAGCGAGGTGCATCAGCTGAGAATCAGGAGCACACAAAAGACAAAAAAGAAGCCTGAAATAAATGGTAAAAGATTTTAAAAAAAGAGCAAAAAAAAACAGCCGTAGCATACTTAATAAATTATAATATTTAATGTAAAAAAAATTTGTTTAATGTCACTTTAACACAACTGTTTATGTTTTTATTACCTGTTGATCCCTGCAATAGATTTGTTACTTTTCCATTTTTTTTATATATATATATATATATATATATTTATTTATTTCAGGAAACTCATATACAGAGCATTATATTACATGCTGAATATTATTACCAAAAATATAATAATGGTGGAACCCTCCTTTATTGACTCAAATACCTCTTCCGGCACCATTCCTAATTCCAAGTAGCAATATAATTCCTCTCACCAGTTGGGTGTTAGGAAGAAGAATATGGGACTTTTAATGTTTATGAAAGAGGCTATGTCCATACAAATCGTTAAAACATACACAGTCTTTATTATACAGCTGTAAAACAATTATAAAACAATTGGTGGGAGACCAAGCACAGTCCAAACCATTACCTACCTAAATTCACCAGGGAAATAACATAAAAATAACAATTACAATATCCCTGCGGCCAGTCCACAAAATTTCTTCCTTAAAAGAGGAAATACAATTTCTACTTAGACCAAGTATGGAAAAGCAATAAATGGCCATTATCATATAGGGCATCTGGGATGCCAAGGTTCACCATCACTGATATAGGGCTTCAAGTATAGAGCCTTAGACCACATTGGTCCATAGTTACCTACCCTCCAACAGTCCAACCTCTAATGTCCGACATATTAAACTGTCCAAGTCTGAACAATATGATAGAATTCCTAGAGATAAGGCCAAACATATATACATGTAAACTGTAATTCCAGGCCACATGAGATGAACTAAAATAAATCACCCCATATGGGGCATCAAGATACACCATATTCATAATTATTCTCATGGGCTTCCAATGTGTCAAATGTGTAGATCATAGGGCTGCTTATCAAACTAAAATAAAACAGGAGCCCAAAGTGGGAATAGATGCCAATGAGCCAGACACTTTACAGTATATCCCCCTACTAGATGAAAAGAAAAAAATACCAAACAAAAGCAGCCACATTTCCACTCCCATAGTCACACTGGTCCACGTATGAGATCTGGAACGAACTGTAAACATTGCCTTCAAAGATAGCACCCAAGCATCAATGCCAGCATATGGGCAGTAGGGCTGCTGAAATTAATCGCAGCATCGATGCATCGCGATTCGGGTGTCCCCGATGCGGCATCGATGCATGCGACCCGAAAAATCGATGTCTGGCCCCGCCCCCTCCCGGGAGAGCGCTCCGTGCATAAAGCTGTTTTTAGTGTGTGTATAATCCGGTCATGTGATTCTCAGCCGCGCCTCCCTCCTCTCAGTCTCTCCTGGTGTCAGCTCCGCCCACTGACTGGAGCTATCAGGTCGGAAGAGAGGCGGGCGGGGCTGACATCAGGAGAGACGTGAGAGGAGGGAGGCGCGGCCGGGAGTCACATGACCGGAATATACACACACTAAAAACAGCTTTATGCACGGAGTGCTCTCCCGGGAGAATTCACTGCAGATCCTGAGATGTGACAACCGGCAGAACACCGGCCCCACTGCTCATTACAGGCTGCCAGAGCAGCATGTAAGTAGGGAGGGGGGGGAGGGTGCTGTGACTGACCATCTCCTGTGCCATGTCCCCAGTGTCTGACCATCTCCTGTGCCATGTCCCCAGTGTCTGACCATCTCCTGTGCCATGTCCTCAGTGTCTGACCATCTCCTGTGCCATGTCCTCAGTGTCTGACCATCTCCTGTGCCATGTCCCCAGTGTCTGACCATCTCCTGTGCCATGTCCTCAGTGTCTGACCATCTCCTGTGCCATGTCCTCAGTGTCTGACCATCTCCTGTGCCATGTCCTCAGTGTCTGACCATCTCCTGTGCCATGTCCTCAGTGTCTGACCATCTCCTGTGCCATGTCCTCAGTGTCTGACCATCTCCTGTGCCATGTCCTCAGTGTCTGACCATCTCCTGTGCCATGTCCTCAGTGTCTGACCATCTCCTGTGCCATGTCCTCAGTGTCTGACCATCTCCTGTGCCATGTCCTCAGTGTCTGACCATCTCCTGTGCCATGTCCGCAGTGTCTGACCATCTCCTGTGCCATGTCCCCAGTGTCTGACCATCTCCTGTGCCATGTCCTCAGTGTCTGACCATCTCCTGTGCCATGTCCTCAGTGTCTGACCATCTCCTGTGCCATGTCCCCAGTGTCTGACCATCTCCTGTGCCATGTCCCCAGTGTCTGACCATCTCCTGTGCCATGTCCCCAGTGTCTGACCATCTCCTGTGCCATGTCCCCAGTGTCTGACCATCTCCTGTGCCATGTCCCCAGTGTCTGACTATCTCCTGTGCCATGTCCCCAGTGTCTGACCATCTCCTGTGCCATGTCCCCAGTGTCTGACCATCTCCTGTGCCATGTCCCCAGTGTCTGACCATCTCCTGTGCCATGTCCCCAGTGTCTGACCATCTCCTGTGCCATGTCCCCAGTGTCTGACCATCTCCTGTGCCATGTCCCCAGTGTCTGACCATCTCCTGTGCCATGTCCCCAGTGTCTGACCATCTCCTGTGCCATGTCCCCAGTGTCTGACCATCTCCTGTGCCATGTCCCCAGTGTCTGACCATCTCCTGTGCCATGTCCCCAGTGTCTGACCATCTCCTGTGCCATGTCCCCAGTGTCTGACCATCTCCTGTAGCATGTCCGCAGTCTGTGACCATCTCCTGTAGCATGTCCGCAGTCTCTGATCATCTCCTGTAGCATGTCCGCAGTCTCTGATCATCTCCTGTAGCATGTCCGCAGTCTCTGATCATCTCCTGTAGCATGTCCGCAGTCTCTGATCATCTCCTGTAGCATGTCTGTCTGCAGTCTCTGATCATCTCCTGTAGCATGTCTGTCTGCAGTCTCTGATCATCTCCTGTAGCATGTCTGTCTGCAGTCTCTGATCATCTCCTGTAGCATGTCTGTCTGCAGTCTCTGATCATCTCCTGTAGCATGTCTGTCTGCAGTCTCTGATCATCTCCTGTAGCATGTCTGTCTGCAGTCTCTGATCATCTCCTGTAGCATGTCTGTCTGCAGTCTCTGATCATCTCCTGTAGCATGTCCGCAGTCTCTGATCATCTCCTGTAGCATGTCCGCAGTCTCTGATCATCTCCTGTAGCATGTCCGCAGTCTCTGATCATCTCCTTTAGTATTTAGGAAGAGAGCCTGGAGCTCCTCTGCTGTCTCTTTTTTTCTTAAGAACAGATAGAATAAAAAAAATGGAGTTCTCCTGACTACTTTAATTTTTTTTGATGAAAACCATGAGCACCTGTGGACTTGTGCTGTAATCGTGATGCATCGTGATGCATCGCGGAATCGAATCGAATCGAATCGTTGACTTGATAATCGTAATTGAATCGAATCGTGAGGCCAGTGAAGATGCGCACCCCTAATGGGCACCCATATAAGTTCCCATGTGTTTCAGATTGTACTTTATTGTTTGTTTATTTCGTGTTCTTATTTTGTAGAGCACAGTACTTGGCTGTATATGTAAAAAGGAGTGGATCCTAAGGAAGCAATATACTAATGAAACGCGTCGATCTGAAAGCCATACAGGAATTTGCTGCATATGCTCAAGTCTTTGTATCTGATCCACATTTTGAGATTGAAGTCATTTTTTTTTAAGTGTACATTTTACCTATTTGCATTGATGTGACCTCTTTGTAGCACATCTAAAGTCCCATTTTTTTCTACCTAACACTGTTCTGGCAGGAGCAATTAGATGCTAGATGTTGAATATCATACTTTCATACAAATAACTGTCATCCTTAACATCATACTATCTTTCCAAGCCCACATCAGTAATGTCACTCGGTCAGCATATTTCCATCCACGTAAGATGAATCACCGCCGTCTGTTTTTCACACATTAAACAGCACTGCCGTTCTCATTCACAATCTGGTCACTTCCCGCATAGATTACTGCAATCCCCTTCTTTTTGGTCTCCCTTTCAAGTTCCTCCATAAATTGCAACTGATCCAGAACTCTGCATGCTCGCATCATCACCAGAACCTCCTTATTTTAACCCCTTCCCGCCCACGCTATAGCCGAATGACGGCTACAGCGTGGGCTTACTCTCCCGCGAGGGCATCTATTGATGTCTTCCCATGATCGCGCTAACAGCGTGCCCACTGCAGCTTGCGGGTGGTGCGCTCTGTGATTGCAGAATCCTTCAGACTTAGCTGATCACGGATTGGGGAAAAGGGCCAATCAAAGCGGTCCTTTACCATTTGATCAGCTTTGTCCAATGAAAGCTGGTCACGGATCTAAACACAAGCCGGTTATCAGCTTTTCTCACCTATCTGTGCTGCAAAACTCAATTTCATCAGGGGCCACATCAGCATTATGCTTGTATAGTGCTACCCCCCCATGAGGGCCACATAAAGATATGGTACCCCAATGGTTGCCCTGACCTTGCAAGTCTCCTGACACCCTGGGTTCAGACATTTCAGCAAAGAAATATGGATGCAGACTCAGATTAGTTCAAAACAAACCAAATAAGTTTACTTGGATCAGATAAGAGTTACATAGTTGGTAAATCTGAAAAAGACACCAGTCCATCCAGTTCAGCCTGTGGTGTGTGAGTGTGCTGGTGTTTATGCCAATAGTAAATCGTATATCCCTGTATGTTGTGATCGTTAAGGTGCCTATCTAATAGTTTTTTGAAACTATCGATGCCCCCCGCTGAGACCACCGCTTGTGGAAGAGAATTTCACATCCTTACCGCTCTGACAGTAAAGAACCCTCTACGCAGTTTAAGTGAATGGCCACTTGTCTTTTTAAACTCCCTTTCACTGAAAAGTTTTCTCCCTATTGTGGGGTCACCAGTACGGTATTTGTAAATTGAAATCATATCCCCTCTCAAGCGTCTCTTCTCCAGAGAGAATAAGTTCAGTGCTCGCAACCTTTCCTCATAACTAATATCCTCCAGACCCTTTATTAGCTTTGTTGCCCTTCTTTGTACTCGCTCCATTTCCAGCACATCCTTCCTGAGGACTGGTGCCCAGAACTGGACAGCATACTCCAGGTGCGGCCGGACCAGAGTCTTGTAGAGCGGGAGAATTATCATTTTATCTCTGGAATTAATCCCCTTTTTAATGCCAATATTCTGTTTGCTTTGCTAGCAGCAGCTTGGCATTACGTGCCGTTGCTGAGCCGATCATCTACTAGGACCCCCAGGTCCTTTTCCATCCCAGATTTCCCCAGAGGTTCCTCCCCCCTAGCGAGTAACTTACATTCGTATTTTTAGCACCCAAATGCATTACTTTACATTTGCCGTGTAGCTGCCCAACCCATTATTTTAGTCAGGTCTTCTTGCAAGGTTTCCACATCTTGCGGAGACGTTATTGCCCTGCTTAGCTTAATATCGTCCGCAAATACTGAGATTGAGCTGTTTATCCCATCCTCCAGATCATTTATGAATACATTAAACAGGATTGGTCACAGGACAGATCCTTGGGGGACCCCACTTACCACACCGGACCATTCTGCGTACTCGCTATTTATCACCACCCTTTGGACCCGCCCCTGTAGCCAGTTTTCAATCCATGTACTCACCCTATGGTCCTATGGAGTTCTGTACTCCTCTCTGCTGCCAACTGCTGAGATGATGTGGGGGCGGAAACAAGAAGGGTGCCACAGCTGCAGGAGAGGTGCAAGGGCCAAATTAAATGCCCTTGTGGGCCGGATTAGGCCAGCGGGGCTTGTGTTTGACACATGTGCCTCAGGGAATAGATACCAAGTGTAGTGGAACCCCCGTAGGGGCTGTTGGTAATTGTGGTCCGTCTCCCACCCTGCACAGCCAGGCACACGAATTTACAGACACACTAAGTCAAGAAACAGTCCTTGTACTTATTTTTGTTTTATTAGGGGAATAGAACCTGGATGGGGTGCATATTGGATGCCAACTTGATTGAAGAAATATACAGGGACTGAATTATATACACTCCGGTATATACAACCTCTTATCTTCACCTCCACATACACATACACATACACTTGCTTTCAGACTATCACGCCCAGGACCAGCTAGCACTGTTATAAAAGGGTCTGACACTGGCTCAGCCAGACCCAAAGCAAATGCCCTTTGCAGGCAGGGACCGTGGGCCCCTATGGTGAAGCAAAAAATAGGTAGTCTTTAGTGCTAGCTGTCCCACATGTGACTACTGCTCCCAGTACTACCTCCTCAGGCCCTGCCAGCCCTCCTGGCTGCAGCTGCTTCTTTCCACTGCCCGTGCCACCACAGTCCTCCTGACTGGCTCTGCGCCCATCCCAGACTGCGCCATCCCAGTCCTCTCAGACGTGCCTCCCAGTCCTCCTGACTGTGTGTCACTCACCAGCCCTCCTGGCTGTTCCTGTTGCTCCTGGAGACTTGCCCGGCAGTGTTCTCCCACTGTCCTCTCCTTGCTCCCAGTGCCTCCTGTCCAGGACACCACCTTGTGTCTTGAGAGGGTCCTCAAAGGCCACGACAGCCTAACACTCCATCTCCAGCTTCCACCCACACAACTCCTCCCCAGCTGGGCTGACCCTGAATATTTGAGGGGGGCCTGCCCCCTTCCAATCCAAGTTGGGGATTGGTCAGGGTCCTCAGAACACTGCAGGCAACTCCACCTTACCTCCCCTCCCATTCTTCTAGAAGGTCCCAGAACATTTGAGAAGTAGGGGGGAAGGTCTCAGTGATGCTGCCTGTGAGTCATCCAGCTCTCCCTGTATTTCTGCCCACCCCAGTACAAAACACAGACAGACTTGGCTGCTAGCCAAGCCTGCAAAAATCTACCTACACTTACACAAAATAGAAACTATCTACACTTCTAGCACTAGAGGGTGCTACACAAGACACCATTAAAACCTTCTAAAAAAGTCTCTAAGCATCCAAAGTTTAAAGAGAGATGATCTGGATGAGGATCGGAAGTCAGCTTACATCATGTGAATGGGATATCTTTTGTCCCTCACCCTCCTGCCCTATTGGTTAGGTTTTCTACAAACTGACTGGCGTCCAGGATATTTCTTCTAACACCCCAATAAGACTCAATCCCGAGATGATGTGCCTGAAAACTACAGCAGAGTAAGTGGGCCGGGACTTATTGTTCATCAGGAGCTCAATCACCATGTTCTTCAGGGTCAATACCATTACACATTTTTTAAAATCATTAAATACAGCCAACAAACAGACAAATTAATGAACAATAATATTTATTCTTTATTTTTTTTACTCTGCTATGAGTATGGAAACATAATTAAAAAATACAGAAAACATATGGACCCATTTCTCGATAGCTGAGCCTCCGATGCCCCAAACCGCCTCAGCAAACCACGTGGGAAACTGCACTATCTGGGTACAAAGCAAACCAGTTCACACACCCTTCCTAGTGATTCAGTGACCAATCACCATACATGAGCACCACCACATGTGAGGTCATACCTTTCTATAGGCAAATATCTATTTTTGAAAATATTTGCATATAAGCCTGTGAGGGCAAAACTGTAGATCAGATACAGTGTAGGACAACTGACTGGTGGGCTGTGTATGCAGATTCTTACTTGTATTTTCTAACCTGACCAATAATAATAATGCTGGGACTCCACCTTCTCTCACGTCTCTAATAGCACCATTCCCCTGTGTAGGTGGCAGAAGTTAAAGGGGTTGTAAACCCTCATGTTTTTTTTATCCTTAATGCAAGGTGAAAAAACTTCTGTCACTGACCGGCCCCCCAGCCCCCCCTGTTGTACTCACCTGAGTCCTGTATTCCCTCACCGGAGACGTGCTCTTCCCTTCTGCCTGTTGTCTCGGCTCTTGATTGGATAGATTGATAGCAGTGTAGCCATTGGCTACCACTGCTGTCAATCAAATCCAATGATCTGGGGGGCAGGGCCAGGTCCGGCATTCTGCATCTATGGACGCAAATGCTGGACTCAGGAGCGCGCCCGCAAGGTAACCACCCCGGGAGATCGCTTCTCCTAGGGAGTTATACGATGCGGGGAGGAGCTCCAGCACCGCCAAGGGACTGGCGAGGATCGAGGTTCGTGCAAAACGAAGTGCACAGTGGAGGTAAGTAGGACATGTTTGTTATTAGAAAAAAAAAAAAAAAATGGAGCCTTACACTCACTTTAAGGTATGCATTAGAAAAAACGAATGAGATTAATAGAATCTTCAAAGAACTATTAAAGACTAATTTCATCTTTATAGTGTTGAGCACGATAACCATGAGATTGAACCAAGAGTTTTTCGCTCATGTCCGCAGTGCTGACTCATCAACCTGAATGGATGAAGAGAGATCAGTGAAGGTAGTGCTGGTGGGAGGGGAGAGGTCCTCATTGTCCGGTACAGGTGGACCTCTAGCATGGACACTTTCTCCGTTCTCCAATAACACCTCTTTGTGCGCCTGCAAGCCATTGAGATGGATGGTGGGATCCCCTAATCTGCCAAATGATAATAAAATAAGAGTCATGTGACATCCCAAAAGATGGCAAAAGTTCAAACCGACCTGATAGATGTCAGATACACAGGAGAAAATACAAACCCCACCTGATGTTTGCTGTCACTAACAATGTATGCTGGGACTGAATCTGAAACAGTAACATGGGTTTTCTCTTCTAGGATATCACCAACATCTGGCTGGTGAGAGTTGGCCACACATGTTATGATTTGATTGTACAATCTTGTTTAAATTTACCAAAACTATCATATGTAGCACACTCTAGGGCAGTAATTCTCAACCTGGGGGTTGGGACCCCCCTCAGGGAGGTTGAAAGACGATTTGCCAGGGGTCACCGAATCCTGGGCTGTTCCTGAAGCCCACGCTGCTCTCCCAGCCTTTTTGCGGCCGCCTAGCAAAGCTGTCCCTGGAGCCTGTGGCCACCCAGCTGAGCTGTACCTGTAGAGCCCACAGCCGCCCACTCAGCCTCTTCGCAGCCGCCCATTCAATTCACGGCATGGCTGGGTGGCAGAGACTGGAGGTTAGCTGATTGGTGAGAATGTGAAGCGGGAGGGGCTGGAGGAGACACTATCTCCTGATTTCAGCATAGGCGTCACTGCTGCGAGACACCACAAAGTCGGAGACGCAGTGAGTAACACTACCTGTGATTAGAGTTGCCATTAAAAGTCCCCACTACAGTTCTCAGATCAGCAGATGACCTTGATCAAGAGCACCTAAGTTGGCCGATCAGAACTACCTCCCAGCACTGCCACTCATCCCAACTCCCCCCACCCCCACCAAGGAGTAAGAGAAGGAATAAAAATTGAGAATACATGGAAGGGAGAGGAAAAGAGGGGGAGGAACAAAGAAAAAGGGAGAGGAAAGAATAAGAGAAAGAACAAGAAAGATGGCTAGAGAGAGGGATGGGAAAAAAAAAACACCAAAAGATTAGGATAGAGAGAGATAAAAGGAGAACAAAGAGAAAGAATGGTACATCCTAAAATGTACCATAAGGGGTTTTAATACTGTACGAGTGGAAGGGACTCAGGGAGCGCTAAATGTCCGTGGGTTAGGGGCGCAAATTACTTGTCTTGCTTTGGGTGCTGACAACCCACACTACGAAAACATTTTTACTGTTAGGGGTCCCCACAACTTGGGAAATTTTTATCAAGGGGTCACGGCACTAGATAGGTTGAGAACCACTGCTCTAGAGTGTTCTACTAGTAGTGAGAGTAGGCAAACTATACTCTGACTCTTGACTGATGGAATGCATTAAGGTGAAAAACCTTGCGGCTTTACAACCACTTTAAAGCGATATCAAAGTCTTGTTTTTTTTGTTTTTTAAATAACAAACATGTTATACTTACCTGCTCTGTGCAGTTGGTTTTGCAAAGAGCAGCCCAGATCCTCCTCTTCTGGGGTCCTCTGCCAGTGCTCCTGGCTCCTCCCTCCTGCTGAGTGCCGCCAAAGCAAGCAGCTTGCTATGGGGGCACCCAAGCAGGCATGCCCCCGAGCCACGGCTCTGCGTGTTCATTCACCTCCTTTTCCTGATTGGCTCACTGGTTGCGATTGACCGTTGCTGCCCCAGCCAATCAGGAGTGAGAATCCCTGGAGAGCCGAGACTCTCATGGGCATTGCTAGATTGAGAGGGGGCTCAGGTAAGTATTAGGGGGGGCTGCTACACACAGAAGGTTTTTACCTTCATGCATAGAATGCATAAAGGTAATAAAACTTGAGCCTTTAGAACCACTTTAAGATGGCCACTGCCGGACATGCTAGGGGGGTGTGATTTTCAAAGTGATTTCTCAGCAAAATAAATCATGGGGACACGGATGGATGGGGGAGTTTGCTTTGAATATTGAAAATTTATTAAATAGCATTTTTGATTTGTAGCGCTTAGATGCAGTGCAGTTCCACTTTAAGCTGACCATACACCAGTAGAAAATGTTTGAAATGATTCATTTTTGGAATATTCATTTGATTTTCTAATGGTTTATGGTGTCAAATCAACCTTCGTTTTCGACAGTATGAGAAGCATAATGGAATTTTTCTTCTCAAATGAAATTCTAACTGTGCATATATGTTTTTTGTTCTAAAAAATTGTACATATTGTAATAAGACCTGTGTAGCACCCTCCTGGGTAGGTGCTAAGATTAGTGTAGAATAATTTTTGGTTGCTCTGTTTAACAGAGGAACAGCTAGGTAAAATAATTTGCTGTCTGTTTAACAGAGAGCAGTGATCGGCTAGTGTAGCCTGCTCAGTGTGCTCTGGTGCTGCTCATGCTGTCTTGAAGTTTCACTGTATCCAAGCAACTAGGGAAAGTGCTGGACAGTAGGCAGAAACCGTGCAGATGGGAGCATGAATATTCACCACAGCCCTGGCCAATTACAAGGGGAGGTGCCCCTAGGCATGCTGGGTGCCTGTATTTATATTCTAGAAGCACAAGGCTAGGGCCATAGTTGCCAACATTGTAAAAAAAAATGTGGGACACTTTTTTGGCTGTAGGCGGAGCCGTACAATTATTAGGGGGTGGGGCATTCATTTGTAGGCGTGGCTTAGAAAAATATACAAGTGTGGCGCGCCGCTGCGAAAATGGGCGTGGTTTACGCAACATGGTGGGTGTGGCTTAAATGGCCGTGGCTCAAGAGGGTGTGGTTAGAGTCTGAGATGAACGAGGGATGGAGAGGGAGAGAGGGGGAGAGGGATTAGAGGGGGAGAGGGAAATGACGGGACAGCAGCCCCAGATCCTACACAATAAAAATATGTGTATTCTAGAAAGTTTAACAATCAGCAGATAAAGATACTCCAAACACCTGGTGTTAGCACTTCAATCATCCCGGCACCATGGTTGTTATGGTGTCAGGATGATTGAAGTGCATTATTTCTATTATTACATTGTAATATAAAATGAAATCATTCAACTCACCATAATGCAGAATCAGTAGGATCCCTGAGCGTGTCACTAGCCACGTCGCCTGCCACCAGCCGTCCGTCCTCACATCAGGTGTCCCCAGCGGAGCCCCCCCTCACATCAGGTGTCCCCAGTGGAGCCCCCCTCACATCAGGTGTCCCCAGTGGAGCCCCCCTCACATCAGGTGTCCCCAGTGGAGCTCCCCCTCACATCAGGTGTCCCCAGCGGAGCTCCCCCTCACATCAGGTGTCCCCAGCGGAGCTCCCTTCACATCAGGTGTCCCCAGCGGAGCTCCCTTCACATCAGGTGTCCCCAGCGGAGCCCCCCCTCACATCAGGTGTCCCCAGTGGAGCCCCCCTCACATTAGGTGTCCCCAGTGGAGCCATCAGGTGTCCCCAGTGGAGCCCCCCTCACATTAGGTGTCCCCAGTGGAGCCCCCCTCACATCAGGTGTCCCCAGTGGACCCCCCCTCACATCAGGTGTCCCCAGTGGAGCCCCCCTTGCATCAGGTGTCCCCAGTGGAGCCCCCTTGCATCAGGTGTGTGTCCCCAGTGGAGCCCCCCCTCACATCAGGAGTCCCACAGCGGTGCGCCCCCCCTACCTCAGAGGTGTCCTAGTAGTGTCCGCAGCATGGCTAGAACCCCCGCCCCTTTCCATGTCAGACTGGCAGCGGGGCGGGGGGGGGGGTAGGCGGGGCGGAGGGTGGGCGGCGACGCAGGAGCTCCGTCTAGCCCCCCCCGAGCCGTTTTCCTGAACTTCATTAAAATGGCGGCCGGCAGAGACATTGTCTCCGCCGGCCGCGGACCTCTAGCGGCGGCGGCGAATCGTGAAGAACCGGATTTCTCGGGACATTTACCGGGACACCACAAATTCAGGAATGGCGTCCAAGTCCCGGGAAATCCGGGACAGTTGGCAACTATGCCATGCGGCCTCAGGTGGTGGACCTGAGGGCCTGGATTGAGAGAGAGTGTGCTGACATGCGGCCTCAGGTGGGCGACCTGAGGACCTGGATTGAAAGAGAGTGTGCTGCCATGCGGCCTCAGGTGGGCGACCAGAGGGCCTGGATTGTGAGAGATTGTACTGTCAAGTGGCCTCAGGTGGGAGTCCTGAGGGCCTGAAGTTAGTGAAAGTGACCCTGGTTCTACAGAGAGCTGGCTGAAGGGTCTGTCTATTCAAGATCTGGTCTGGTATCACTGGTATAGAGTGTTGCTTGGAAGTTGGAAGGAG
Source organism: Lithobates septentrionalis (assembly GCA_037952835.1). NCBI lineage: Eukaryota > Metazoa > Chordata > Amphibia > Anura > Ranidae > Lithobates > Lithobates septentrionalis. Next base: position 163,074 of record JBBDGP010000810.1, read on the forward strand.
CCTACCAGCTGTCCCTGGACATTTTGTGAGTTCAGACAACATAAAGGATCTATAGACTTGTGCTTTTAACCCCTTCTGGTGTGCTATACAGTCATCTGAGGGTCTGAACAAAGGGAACACTGGCTAGTGTTCTGAAGAGCTTGCCCAACTGCTACTGCAAAGGACTTTGCTCAGTTCTACTACTTTCAGACTGCCAAACAGTCTACCGTAACTGGCTTGCACCTAAGGAGCTTTGCCCTGCTACTACAACTACTGAGGGACTTTGCTCACTTCTGAAACGACTTTGTGCTACTTTCAAGGAGAATTCTGCAATCTGCTTTCAGCAAGGACTTCACCAGAGCTTAACCAAGAGAGCAGTTAGATGTCCTCAGTTGTGAATAGTTCTATTTCTTGGAGTATCCCACTAAATCCCCTTCCCTATCCAAGTTCTCCAAAAATAAAACAGAAACAAGACCCCTAGACTGATCATTGAAGATAACGAGTGGAAGTGTGTGGGCACCTGGCTGTGTTAATCTACCTTGTGCCTGGCTGCAGAGCAAAAAGGGAGAAGACTTGGGAAAAACACCAGCGGCTCCTGCGGTGATGGCGCTACACCTGTTTATTACACTTGGGATTCCATTGCAATAGCAGGTCTGTTCAAAATTTTAAGTCCTTTTAAAGAAAGCTAATTGACCCGATGATAGCAGGAAAGAATAACAAACGATTTTTCTATGAACATTCGAATGAAAATCTAGCCATGTATGTGTATGGGCATCTTTACCTAGCAGACTGAAAACACTGCCTTTATCTCTGCACAGGACAATTTAAACATCACAATAGCATCTTGTCTTCAAGTGACAGGACATATGGTTACCTGTCCATCTCCACGTCCTGGATGGTCTCCGGTAGCTCGAGGTGACACGTCTCTGTTAGGAGGAAAGCCGCTATGCCAGACACCAGGGACATACTGCTGAACACCACGGGGGGAAGAAAGAGCCAAATATCCTCCAGGAGGATAACCAGAGGGGCCACAGAGCTTCCTAGGCGGGTCATGAAGGAGCAGAACCCGAGGCCGGTCTGCCTGTGGGGAGAGAGGAGAGATGTCAGCATTTCTGATATCCAAGGATGGCACATACTATATACAGCGGGTGATGGTTGGTGGAGAATGATGCCCACCTGGGCTGTGTATGATATTTATACCTTCATGCCCTGTACACATGACCGGTTTTGCCGTCGGAATAAACTCTGAAGGTTTTTCTGACGGAATTACGCTCAAGCGGTCTTGCATACGCACAGTCACACCAAAGTCCGACCGTTCAGAACGCGGTGACGTACAACAGGTACGACGGGACTAGAAAAAGGAAGTTCAATAGCGAGTAGCTTCCATCTCGTACTTGCTTCAGAGCATGCGTCGTTTTTGGTCCGTTGGAACAGCATACAGACGAGCAGTTTTCACGATAGGAATTTGTGCCGTCGGAAATATTTAGAACATGTTCCATTTCTAGGTCCATCAGAATTTTCGAAAAAGAAAGTCCGATGAGGCCAACACATGATCGGAATAGACGTTGAAAAGCTTCCGCTGGACTGTTTTTGTCGGACATTCTGCTCATGTGTACGCGGCATTAGTGTCTAAAGCAAGAATAGCTCTTGGATTGCAACACAGTGGACCTATACGGCTACTGTAGGTATATGTTATAGTATATGGTACATGCAGTGCATATTATATATGATATTTATGGGATATGTTGTAACCAAAATAGATGTAAACCCAATCAGTAAAATCTTATATAACCTTTACATGACATGTAAAGTAAGTTCAAAAGTATTTTTCATCATAGGCGTGCACACAGGGTGTGCTAAGGTGTGTCTGGCAACACCCTAATCACCCTGTTTGGAGCAAATTCCCCCTGTTTAGACCCCTGATATTTCACCAAAGCCCCCTAATGGGGCTCCTAAAAAAAATAATTAAAAAATGATAATAAAAACTACTGACACCGTCCTCTACTGACACCGCCCTCTGCCCTACCGACACCGCCCTCTGCCCTACCGACACCGTCCTCTGCCCTACCGACACCGTCCTCTACTGACACCATCCTCTGCCCTACCGACACCGTCCTCTGCCCTACCGACACCGTCCTCTGCCCTACCGACACCGTCCTCTGCCCTACCGACACCGTCCTCTGCCCTACCGACACCGTCCTCTGCCCTACCGACACCGTCCTCTGCCCTACCGACACCGTCCTCTGCCCTACCGACACCATCCTCTGCCCTACCGACACCGTCCACTGCCCTACCGACACCGTCCTCTGCCCTACCGACACCGTCCTCTGCCCTACCGACACCGTCCTCTGCCCTACCGACACCGTCCTCTGCCCTACCGACACCGTCCTCTGCCCTACCGACACCGTCCTCTGCCCTACCGACACCGTCCTCTGCCCTACCGACACCGTCCACTGCCCTACCGACAACGTCCACTGCCCTACCGACACCGTCCTCTGCCCTACCGACACCGTCCTCCGCCCTACCGACACCGTCCTCCGCCCTACCGACACCGTCCTCCGCCATACCGACACCCCCTACTGCCCTACCGACACCGTCCTCTGCCCTACCGACAACGTCCACTGCCCTACCGACAACGTCCACTGCCCTACCGACAATGTCCACTGCCCTACCGACAACGTCCACTGCTCTACCGACAACGTCCACTGCCCTACCAACAACGTCCACTGCCCTACCGACAACGTCCACTGCCCTACCGACAACGTCCACTGCCCTACCGACAACGTCCACTGCCCTACCGACAACGTCCACTGCTCTACCGACACCGTCCACTGCCCTACCGACACCGTCCACTGCTCTACCGACAACGTCCACTGCCCTACCGACACCGTCCACAGCCCTACCGACACCGTCCACTGCTCTACCGACAACGTCCACTGCCCTACCGACAACGTCCACTGCTCTACCGACACCGTCCACTGCCCTACCGACACCGTCCACTGCTCTACCGACAATGTCCACTGCCCTACCGACACCGACCACTGCCCTACCGACAACGTCCACTGCCCTACCGACACCGTCCACTGCCCTACCGACACCGTCCTCTGCCCTACCGACACCGTCCTCCGCCCTACCGACACCGTCCTCCGCCCTACCGACACCCCCTACTGCCCTACCGACACCGTCCTCTGCCCTACCGACAACGTCCTCTGCCCTACCGACAACGTCCACTGCCCTACCGACAATGTCCACTGCCCTACCGACAACGTCCACTGCTCTACCGACAACGTCCACTGCCCTACCAACAACGTCCACTGCCCTACCGACAACGTCCACTGCCCTACCGACAACGTCCACTGCCCTACCGACAACGTCCACTGCCCTACCGACAACGTCCACTGCTCTACCGACACCGTCCACTGCCCTACCGACACCGTCCACTGCTCTACCGACAACGTCCACTGCCCTACCGACACCGTCCACAGCCCTACCGACACCGTCCACTGCTCTACCGACAACGTCCACTGCCCTACCGACAACGTCCACTGCTCTACCGACACCGTCCACTGCCCTACCGACACCGTCCACTGCTCTACCGACAATGTCCACAGCCCTACCGACACCGTCCACTGCTCTACCGACAACGTCCACTGCTCTACCGACAACGTCCACTGCTCTACCGACAACGTCCACTGCTCTACCGACAACGTCCACTGCTCTACCGACAACGTCCACTGCCCTACCGACACCGTCCACTGCCCTACCGACACCGTCCACTGCTATACCGAAAACATCCACTGCCCTACCGACATCATCCATTGCTCTGCTGACACCATCAATATATATACACAGGCAAATAGGTTCAAGCTTTGGGGCGCACACCCTAATGCAATGTTTTTCAATGACTTTAAATCTGCAGCTCACGTTTAAAAAATATCTTGTTCATTTGTCTCTTTGCCACTGGGAGACATAGCCAATTCCGATGTCCTCCCATCATTGGGGAAGCCCACTGACATGCTGATGACTCATCGGTTGTTAAGGACACGGTGGCCGGCTTCCCGACCTACTCCTTATCAACCAGCTATATACAGTGTGTTACAGTGAAAAAAAAAAACCGCAAAAATGCATCAAAAACTGCATTAACTGCTTCAGCCCTGGAAGATTTTACCCCCTTCCTGAGCACTTTATGCGATTCGGCACTGCGTTGCTTTAACTGGCAATTGCGCGGTTGTGCAACGATGCACCCAAACAAAGTTGACGTCTTTTTCCCCACAAATAGAGCTTTCTTTTGGTGGTATTTAATCACCTCTGCAGTTTTTATTTTTTTGCACTATAAACAATTTTGAAAAAAAGCAGTGTTTTTTACTTTTTGCTAAAATAAATATCCCCCAAAAATATATAAAAAACAATTTTTTTCCTCAGTTTAGGCCGATATGTATTCTTCTACATATTTTTGGTAAAAAAAAATCGCAATAAGCGTATAGTGATTGGTTTGCGCAAAAGTTATAGCATCTACAACATAGGGGATAATTTTATGGCATTTTTTAAAGTTATAAAAAAGTTATATTTTGTCCCAGCAGAAAAATAATGCTCCATCCTCTGGGACAGTATCATAAAACTGAGGCATGCTGGGAGTAGGAAGGGTTATCCTGGGCTTGACCCTGTCCATTCCTCCTGTAGGTGGCAGAATAACCCAAAAGTCTCTAAATTTCTGTGTCCCTCAATGGACGAGAAATAAACAAGGATTCTATTGAAAGAATCACAAATGTTTATGATACGCAGAGCACAGAGCAAACTAAATGTCACCTGGTAGGGGTTTATAGTATACAGTGCCTTGAAAAAATATTCATACCCCTTGAATTTTTCCACATTTTATCATGTTACAACCAAAAACGTAAATGTATTTTATTTCAACAAAATGCTCTGTGAGATGTTCAAAGCTTGGGATTTTTTTTTTTTATAATCCAACCCTGCTTTAAACTTCTCCACAACTTTATCCCGTGTGTTCATTGGCCTTCATGATGCTGTTTGTTCATGAAGGTTCTCTAACAAACCTCTGAGGGCTTCACAGAACAGCTGTATTTATACTGAGATTAAATTACACACAGGTGGAGTCTATTTACTAATTATGTGACTTCTGAAGGCAATTGGTTCCACTAGATTTTAGTTAGGGGTATCAGAGTAAAGGGGGCTAAATACAAATGCCCCCCCACACTTTTCATATATTTATTTGTAAAAAATGTTGAAAACCATTTATTATTTTCCTTCTACTTCACAATTCTGTGCCACTTTGTGTTGGTCTATCACATAAAATCCCAATAAAATACATTTACGTTTTTTGGTTGTAACATGACAACATGTGGAAAATTTTCAAGGGGTATGAATACTTTTTCAAGACACTGTATGTTCTGTGTATGATATACAGGTATTTATTAATTTCCTTTCTAGAAAAATCAGGCAGAGAATGCTCCTCCTGGCCCCCGCCTATCGCTAACTCCTTCAGATCCACGCTATAGCCGAACGACGGCTACAGTGCGGATCTGCTTTGCCGGGAGGCCGTCAATAGACGTCCTCCTCTTTGCACGCCCGCCACGCCCCCTTGAAGGGCACGAGCGGCCCTTCAGGGGGGTGACTCGGGTGATCACAGATTGGAGTAGGGGGTCGATCCCATCCCCTTACCACATTATCAGCTGTCAGCCAATGACAGCTGATCACGTGATGTAAACAGAAGATCAGTAATCGTTTTGTTTTTTTTTTCCATCTCACACTGACAGGAAGAGGCGAAGCCGCCTTATTTGTGCCCACCAGTACCACCTGCCAGTGCCACGAATCAGTGCCCACAGTGCCATGAATCAGTGCCCACCAGTACATAAGTGCCAGCAATCAGTGCAACCTATCAATGCCCACGAGTGCCACCTATCAATGCCCACCAGTGGTGCCAATCAGTGCCACCTAGCAGTGCTGCCTATCAGTGTCACCTATCAGTGCCCATCACTGCCACTCATCAGTGCCCATCAGTGCCACTTATCAGTGCTCATCAGTGCCACTCATCAGTGCCCATCAGTGCCAGCTATCAGTGCCACCTATCAATGCCCTTCAGTGCCACCCATCAGTGCCACCAATGCCACCTATTAGTGCCACCTCATCAGTGCCCACCAGTGCCCATCAGTGTTGCCTTATCAGTGCCCATCAATGCAGCCTATCAGTGCCCATCAATGTAGCCTCATCAGCGTACATCAATGAAGGAGAAAAATTACCTGTTTGCAAAATGTATTAATAAAATATAAAACAGTTTTGTATTTTTTTTTTTTTTTAAATTCGGTCCTTTTTTTGTTAAAAATTTTTAACAAAAAAAAATACCCCCCCCGAGGTGATCAAATACCACCAATAGAAAGCTCTATTTCTGGGGGAAAAAATGGTAAACATTTAATTTGGGTATAGTGTTGTATGACGCAATTGTCGTTCAAAGAGTGACAGCACTAAAACCTGAAAATGGGTCTGGGCAGGAGGGGGGGTTTACATGCCCAGTAAGCAAGTGGTTAGTATTTTCCCGTGCAGTGTCGGTGAAATTTCAGGGGGTGTTAGTGAGGTGTCAGTAAGTGTGGTGTCAGTTAGGGAAGTGTCAGTAAGCGTGGTGTCAGTGCGATGTATGTTTAGTGTGAGTGAGGTGTCAGTGAGTTACCTGATGACAGTTGGGTAGAGCTCGGCGGTGAAGAGAAACGCGGTGGTAAATGAAGCTTCTGAGAAGCCTTTGCCCAGGATGGCCACCAGGGTGCGCCAATCACCTGAATCGGAGAAAAGACAAGGCAATGTGTGTGGAAAGGAATTAAAGAGTAACTCCACTTTTGTTGAGAAAAAAAAAACAATCCCCTCCAGGTGATCTATGTACATTGCAGGGATTTTAACAAACTTTATTGCTGAGTGCTATTTTTTTAAATTATTCTAAAGAAATAGCCATTTGTTTGTCTGTGTCCATGTGCTAAGTGAATCTAATGAGTGATTTTATAATTATCAATCAGCTGCTGCACTTGCAGAGTTCTAATGAGAAAAGTGTCAGGGTCTGCATCCTTTTAGATGTGATCTTAATGCAGAATTTTTGGAAAATCAGTGAGCCAATCACACAAGCAGGAAATTATATTTGGGGGGGGGGGGCGTTCTGTGCACCATCTGTGTGGCCATAGTAAAAATTTTGTTTCTGCCAGTAAATCCCTTATACAGCCCACTTCCTGTTTCTTGTCTGGTCATTAGCCTAGGCTTATGACGACATGCACAGCTCTCCCTCTCTCACACTCGTGAGAGTTTGCCAGGAAGGGAGGGGGTGAGTCATAAGAGGGCCAATGAGAGCTGCAGAGCTGGACGTGTGCCTCTGTGTGTCTGTGTAAATCCAGGAAGTGAACAGGCAGCAGCTTCAGCTGCCCACAGTTAAAATGGATGCAGCCAGACTCAGTGGAATCACAGTATATATAAAATAATATGAAAAGTGGTTGGAGGGAAGCTTCAGAATGGCAAAAATGTTTTTTTTACAAATTAGGTGAGTAGACTGCAGTTCCTCTTTAATAACATTCAATTACAATATGACTTGTGCAGCAATTGTGTAAGCTATATTATTTATGTTTACATGCCAGGGTGGAGCACACATTACCATTGCAATTACCTATGGGGATGAGGCAGGTAAGGGCGATACAGGCACTGGTGATGATCAGCGATCCTCCTTGGCACATCTTACGTCCAATCCGATCCAGCAGTAGGTAAACGCCGAGTTTGGCCGGGAGCTCAATCACCCCGAATATGAAATGTGTGAGGAACGGACTCCGTCCGAATCCAGTGACATGGAAACTGATCCCGTAATAGCTGAATGCCACACCGAACCTGCCGAGACACCCCTGGGCACTAAGTGGGGAGACACTGACTGAGGAGGACACCCACTGGGGGACACTGACTGAGGAGGACACCAACTGGGGGGGCACTGACTGAGGAGGACACCAACTGGGGGGGCACTGACTGAGGAGGACACCAACTGGGGGGGCACTGACTGAGGAGGACACCAACTGGGGGGGGCACTGACTGAGGAGGACACCAACTGGGGGGGCACTGACTGAGGAGGACACCAACTGGGGGGGGGGGGCACTGACTGAGGAGGACACCAACTGGGGGGGGCACTGACTGAGGAGGACACCAACTGGGGGGGGCACTGACTGAGGAGGACACCAACTGGGGGGGGCACTGACTGAGGAGGACACCAACTGGGTGGGGCACGGACTGAGGAGGACACCAACTGGGGGGGCACTGACTGAGGAGGACACCAACTGGGGGGGGACACTGACTGAGGAGGACACCAACTGGGGGGGGACACTGACTGAGGAGGACACCAACTGGGGGGGGACACTGACTGGGGGGGACACTGACTGAGGAGGACACCCACTGGGGGGGACACTGACTGAGGAGGACACCCACTGGGGGGGACACTGACTGAGGAGGACACCCACTGGGGGGGACACTGACTGAGGAGGACACCCACTGGGGGGGACACTGACTGAGGAGGACACCCACTGGGGGGGACACTGACTGAGGAGGACACCCACTGGGGGGGACACTGACTGAGGAGGACACCCACTGGGGGGACACTGACTGAGGAGGACACCCACTGGGGGGACACTGACTGAGGAGGACACCCACTGGGGGGACACTGACTGAGGAGGACACCCACTGGGGGGACACTGACTGAGGAGGACACCCACTGGGGGGACACTGACTGAGGAGGACACCCACTGGGGGGACACCGACTGAGGAGGACACCAGTTGGGGAACACTGACTGGGAAGGACGCTAACTAGGGGGACACTGACTGGAAGACACCAACTGAGGCAATACTAACTAGAGTGACACTGACTGGGAGGGACACTAACTAGGAGGATACCAACTGGGGGACACTGATGGGGGCACTGACTGGTGGAACCCTGACCAGGTAGGCACTGAGTGAAGGATACCGACTGGGGGAGGGGGGGGTGGGTTACTTACTAGGGGGAAACAGATTTCTTGTGTTTCATGTAGATCAGTATACCTATTAAGTTAATTATACACATCTACGTACACATGTACATCTATACCCTCTATTAGGTTATTATACTTTTTTATCAATTAAGGGTCCGCCACATGTCCCCCAAAACTACTGTCCCTGCCCAGATAATCTGCCCCAACACTACTGCCCTTGTAGCGATAATCTGCCCCAACATTTCTGCCCTTGTCTAGGTAATCTGCCCAAAAACTACTACCCTTGTCCAAATAATTTGCCCCAACACTACTGCCCTTGTCTAGATAATCTGTCCCAAAACTACTGTCCTTGCCCAGATAATCTGCCCCAACACTACTGCCCTTGTCTAGATAATCTGCCCCGACACTACTGCCCTTGGCTAGATAATCTGCCCCGACACTACTGCCCTTGTCTAGATAATCTGCCCCAACATTATTGCCCTTGTCTAGATATTCTGCCCCGACACTACTCCCCCTATCCAGATAATCTGCCCAAAAACTACTACCCTTGTCTAGATAATCTGCCCCAACACTACTGCCCTTGTCTAGATAATCTGCCCCAACACTACTGCCCTTGTCTAGATAATCTGTCCCAACACTACTGCTCTTGTCTAGATAATCTGCCCAAACATTATTGCCCTTGTCCAGATAATCTGCCCCAAAACTACTGCCCTTGTCTAGATAATCTGCCCCAACACTACTGCCCTTGTCTAGATAATCTGCCCCGACACTACTGCCCTTGGCTAGATAATCTTCCCCGACACTACTGCCCTTGTCTAGATAATCTGCCCCAACATTATTGCCCTTGTCTAGATATTCTGCCCCGACACTACTCCTCCTATCCAGATAATCTGCCCAAAAACTACTACCCTTGTCTAGATAATCTGCCCCAACACTACTGCCCTTGTCTAGATAATCTGCCCCAACACTGCTGCCCTTGTCTAGATAATCTGCCCCAACACTGCTCCCCCTGTCCAAATAATTTGCCCCAACACTACTGCTCTTGTCTAGATAATCTGCCACTACTGCCCTTGTCTAGATAATCTGCCCCAACATTATTGCCCTTGTCTAGATATTCTGCCCCGAATCTACTCCCCCTATTCAGATAATCTGCCCAAAAACTACTACCCTTGTCCAAATAATTTGCCCCAGCACTACTGCCCTTGTCTAGATAATCTACCACAACACTACTGCCCTTGTCTAGATAATCTACCACAACACTACTGCCCTTGTCTAGATAATCTACCACAACACTACTGCCCTTGTCTAGATAATCTACCACAACACTACTGCCCTTGTCTAGATAATCTGCCCCAACACTACTGCCCTTGTCTAGATAATCTGCCCCAACACTACTGCCCTTGTCTAGATAATCTGCTCCAACACTACTGCCCTTGTCTAGATAATCTGCCCCAACACTACTGCCCTTGTCTAGATAATCTGCCCCAACACTGCTGTCCTTGTCTAGATAATCTGCCCCAACACTGCTCCCCCTGTCCAGATAATCTGCTCAAAAACGACTACCCTTGTCCAAATAATTTGCCCCAAGACTACTGCCCTTGTCCAGATAATCTGCCCTAAAACTACTGTCCCTGCCCAGATAATCTGCCCCAAAACTACTGTCCCTGCCCAGATAATCTGCCCCAACACTACTGCCCTTGTCCAGATAATCTGCCCGACACTGCTGTCCTTGGCTAGATAATCTGCCCCAACACTACTGCCCTTGTCTAGATAATCTGCCCCGACACTACTTCCCCTATCCAGATAATCTGCCCAAACCTACTACCCTTGTCCAAATAATTTGCCCCAACACTACTGCTTTTGTCTAGATAATCTGCCACTACTGCCCTTGTCTAGATAATCTGCCCCAACATTATTGCCCTTGTCTAGATATTCTGCCCCGACACTACTCCCCCTGTCCAGATAATCTGCCCAAAAACTACTACCCTTATCCAAATAATTTGCCCCAATACTACTGCCCTTTTCTAGATAATCTGCCCCAACACTACTGCCCTTGTCTAGATCATCTGCCCCAACACTACTGCCCTTGTCTAGATAATCTGCCCCAACACTGCTGCCCTTGTCTAGATAATCTTCCCAAACACTGCTGTCCTTGTCCAGATAATCTGCTCAAAAACGACTACCCTTGTCCAAATAATTTGCCCCAAGACTACTGCCCTTGTCCAGATAATCTGCCCCAAAACTGCTGTCCCTGCCCAGATTATCTGCCCCAACACTACTGCCCTTGTCCAGATAATCTGCCCGACACTGCTGTCCTTGGCTAGATAATCTGCCCCAACACTACTGCCCTTGTCTAGATAATCTGCCCCGACACTACTTCCCCTATCCAGATAATCTGCCCAAAGCTACTACCCTTGTCCAAATAATTTGCCCCAACACTACTGCCCTTGTCTAGATAATCTGCCCCAACACTACTGCCCTTGTCTAGATAATCTGTCCCAACACTACTGCCCTTGTCTAGATCATCTGCCCCAACACTACTGCCCTTGTCTAGATAATCTGCCCCAACACTGCTGTCCTTGTCCAGATAATCTGCCCCAACACTGCTGTCCTTGTCCAGACAATCTGCCCCAACACTGCTGTCCTTGTCCAGATAATCTGCCCCAACACTGCTGTCCTTGTCCAGATAATCTGCGCAAAAACGACTACCCTTGTCCAAATAATTTGCCCCAACACTACTGTCCTTGTCTAGATAATCTGTCCCAAAACTACTGTCCCTGCCCAGATAATCTGCCCCAACACTACTGCCCTTGTCTAGATAATCTGCCCCGACACTACTGCCCTTGGCTAGATAATCTGCCCCGACACTACTGCCCTTGTCTAGATAACCAACTGGGGGGGGGGCACTGACTGAGGAGGACACCAACTGGGGGGGCACTGACTGAGGAGGACACCAACTGGGGGGGCACTGACTGAGGAGGACACCAAGTGGGTGGGGCACAGACTGAGGAGGACACCAACTGGGGGGGCACTGACTGAGGAGGACACCAACTGGGGGGGCACTGACTGAGGAGGACACCAACTGGGGGGGACACTGACTGAGGAGGACACCAACTGGGGGGGGACACTGACTGAGGAGGACACCAACTGGGGGGGGGACACTGACTGAGGAGGACACCAACTGGGGGGGGGACACTGACTGGGGGGGACACTGACTGAGGAGGACACCAACTGGGGGGGACACTGACTGAGGAGGACACCAACTGGGGGGGACACTGACTGAGGATGAGACCAACTGGGGGGGGACACTGACTGAGGAGGACACCAACTGGGGGGGGACACTGACTGAGGAGGACACCAACTGGGGGGGACACTGACTGAGGAGGACACCAACTGGGGGGGGACACTGACTGAGGAGGACACCCACTGGGGGGGACACTGACTGAGGAGGACACCCACTGGGGGGGACACTGACTGAGGAGGACACCCACTGGGGGGGACACTGACTGAGGAGGACACCCACTGGGGGGGACACTGACTGAGGAGGACACCCACTGGGGGGGACACTGACTGAGGAGGACACCCACTGGGGGGGACACTGACTGAGGAGGACACCCACTGGGGGGACACTGACTGAGGAGGACACCCACTGGGGGGACACCGACTGAGGAGGACACCAGTTGGGGAACACTGACTGGGAAGGACGCTAACTAGGGGGACACTGACTGGAAGACACCAACTGAGGCAATACTAACTAGAGTGACACTGACTGGGAGGGACACTAACTAGGAGGATACCAACTGGGGGACACTGATGGGGGCACTGACTGGTGGAACCCTGACCAGGTAGGCACTGAGTGAAGGATACCGACTGGGGGAGGGGGGGGGGGTGGGTTACTTACTAGGGGGAAACTGATTTCTTGTGTTTCATGTAGATCAGTATACCTATTAAGTTAATTATACACATCTACGTACACATGTACATCTATACCCTCTATTAGGTTATTATACTTTTTTATCAATTAAGGGTCCGCCACATGTCCCCCAAAACTACTGTCCCTGCCCAGATAATCTGCCCCAACACTACTGCCCTTGTAGCGATAATCTGCCCCAACATTTCTGCCCTTGTCTAGGTAATCTGCCCAAAAACTACTACCCTTGTCCAAATAATTTGCCCCAACACTACTGCCCTTGTCTAGATAATCTGTCCCAAAACTACTGTCCTTGCCCAGATAATCTGCCCCAACACTACTGCCCTTGTCTAGATAATCTGCCCCGACACTACTGCCCTTGGCTAGATAATCTGCCCCGACACTACTGCCCTTGTCTAGATAATCTGCCCCAACATTATTGCCCTTGTCTAGATATTCTGCCCCGACACTACTCCCCCTATCCAGATAATCTGCCCAAAAACTACTACCCTTGTCTAGATAATCTGCCCCAACACTACTGCCCTTGTTTAGATAATCTGCCCCAACACTACTGCCCTTGTCTAGATAATCTGTCCCAACACTATTGCTCTTGTCTAGATAATCTGCCCAAACATTATTGCCCTTGTCCAGATAATCTGCCCCAAAACTACTGTCCTTGCCCAGATAATCTGCCCCAACACTACTGCCCTTGTCTAGATAATCTGCCCCAACACTACTGCCCTTGTCTAGATAATCTGCCCCGACACTACTGCCCTTGGCTAGATAATCTTCCCCGACACTACTGCCCTTGTCTAGATAATCTGCCCCAACATTATTGCCCTTGTCTAGATATTCTGCCCCGACACTACTCCTCCTATCCAGATAATCTGCCCAAAAACTACTACCCTTGTCTAGATAATCTGCCCCAACACTATTGCCCTTGTCTAGATAATCTGCCCCAACACTGCTGCCCTTGTCTAGATAATCTGCCCCAACACTGCTCCCCCTGTCCAAATAATTTGCCCCAACACTACTGCTCTTGTCTAGATAATCTGCCACTACTGCCCTTGTCTAGATAATCTGCCCCAACATTATTGCCCTTGTCTAGATATTCTGCCCCGACACTACTCCCCCTATTCAGATAATCTGCCCAAAAACTACTACCCTTGTCCAAATAATTTGCCCCAGCACTACTGCCCTTGTCTAGATAATCTACCACAACACTACTGCCCTTGTCTAGATAATCTACCACAACACTACTGCCCTTGTCTAGATAATCTACCACAACACTACTGCCCTTGTCTAGATAATCTACCACAACACTACTGCCCTTGTCTAGATAATCTGCCCCAACACTACTGCCCTTGTCTAGATAATCTGCCCCAACACTACTGCCCTTGTCTAGATAATCTGCTCCAACACTACTGCCCTTGTCTAGATAATCTGCCCCAACACTACTGCCCTTGTCTAGATAATCTGCCCCAACACTGCTGTCCTTGTCTAGATAATCTGCCCCAACACTGCTCCCCCTGTCCAGATAATCTGCTCAAAAACGACTACCCTTGTCCAAATAATTTGCCCCAAGACTACTGCCCTTGTCCAGATAATCTGCCCTAAAACTACTGTCCCTGCCCAGATAATCTGCCCCAAAACTACTGTCCCTGCCCAGATAATCTGCCCCAACACTACTGCCCTTGTCCAGATAATCTGCCCGACACTGCTGTCCTTGGCTAGATAATCTGCCCCAACACTACTGCCCTTGTCTAGATAATCTGTCCCAAAACTACTGTCCTTGCCCAGATAATCTGCCCCAACACTACTGCCCTTGTCTAGATAATCTGCCCCGACACTACTGCCCTTGGCTAGATAATCTGCCCCGACACTACTGCCCTTGTCTAGATAATCTGCCCCAACATTATTGCCCTTGTCTAGATATTCTGCCCCGACACTACTCCCCCTATCCAGATAATCTGCCCAAAAACTACTACCCTTGTCTAGATAATCTGCCCCAACACTACTGCCCTTGTCTAAATAATCTGCCCCAACACTACTGTCCTTGTCTAGATAATCTGTCCCAACACTACTGCTCTTGTCTAGATAATCTGCCCAAACATTATTGCCCTTGTCCAGATAATCTGCCCCAAAACTACTGTCCTTGCCCAGATAATCTGCCCCAACACTACTGCCCTTGTCTAGATAATCTGCCCCAACACTACTGCCCTTGTCTAGATAATCTTCCCCGACACTACTGCCCTTGGCTAGATAATCTGCCCCGACACTACTGCCCTTGTCTAGATAATCTGCCCCAACATTATTGCCCTTGTCTAGATATTCTGCCCCGACACTACTCCTCCTATCAAGATAATCTGCCCAAAAACTACTACCCTTGTCTAGATAATCTGCCCCAACACTACTGCCCTTGTCTAGATAATCTGCCCCAACACTGCTGCCCTTGTCTAGATAATCTGCCCCAACACTGCTCCCCCTGTCCAAATAATTTGCCCCAACACTACTGCTCTTGTCTAGATAATCTGCCACTACTGCCCTTGTCTAAATAATCTGCCCCAACATTATTGCCCTTGTCTAGATATTCTGCCCCGACACTACTCCCCCTATTCAGATAATCTGCCCAAAAACTACTACCCTTGTCCAAATAATTTGCCCCAGCACTACTGCCCTTGTCTAGATAATCTACCACAACACTACTGCCCTTGTCTAGATAATCTACCACAACACTACTGCCCTTGTCTAGATAATCTGCCCCAACACTACTGCCCTTGTCTAGATAATCTGCCCCAACACTACTGCCCTTGTCTAGATAATCTGCTCCAACACTACTGCCCTTGTCTAGATAATCTGCCCCAACACTACTGCCCTTGTCTAGATAATCTGCCCCAACACTGCTGTCCTTGTCTAGATAATCTGCCCCAACACTGCTCCCCCTGTCCAGATAATCTGCTCAAAAACGACTACCCTTGTCCAAATAATTTGCCCCAAGACTACTGCCCTTGTCCAGATAATCTGCCCTAAAACTACTGTCCCTGCCCAGATAATCTGCCCCAAAACTACTGTCCCTGCCCAGATAATCTGCCCCAACACTACTGCCCTTGTCCAGATAATCTGCCCGACACTGCTGTCCTTGGCTAGATAATCTGCCCCAACACTACTGCCCTTGTCTAGATAATCTGCCCCGACACTACTTCCCCTATCCAGATAATCTGCCCAAACCTACTACCCTTGTCCAAATAATTTGCCCCAACACTACTGCTTTTGTCTAGATAATCTGCCACTACTGCCCTTGTCTAGATAATCTGCCCCAACATTATTGCCCTTGTCTAGATATTCTGCCCTGACACTACTCCCCCTGTCCAGATAATCTGCCCAAAAACTACTACCCTTATCCAAATAATTTGCCCCAATACTACTGCCCTTTTCTAGATAATCTGCCCCAACACTACTGCCCTTGTCTAGATCATCTGCCCCAACACTACTGCCCTTGTCTAGATAATCTGCCCCAACACTGCTGCCCTTGTCTAGATAATCTGCCCAAACACTGCTGTCCTTGTCCAGATAATCTGCTCAAAAACGACTACCCTTGTCCAAATAATTTGCCCCAAGACTACTGCCCTTGTCCAGATAATCTGCCCCAAAACTGCTGTCCCTGCCCAGATTATCTGCCCCAACACTACTGCCCTTGTCCAGATAATCTGCCCGACAGTGCTGTCCTTGGCTAGATAATCTGCCCCAACACTACTGCCCTTGTCTAGATAATCTGCCCCGACACTACTTCCCCTATCCAGATAATCTGCCCAAAGCTACTACCCTTGTCCAAATAATTTGCCCCAACACTACTGCCCTTGTCTAGATAATCTGCCCCAACACTACTGCCCTTGTCTAGATAATCTGTCCCAACACTACTGCCCTTGTCTAGATCATCTGCCCCAACACTACTGCCCTTGTCTAGATAATCTGCCCCAACACTGCTGTCCTTGTCCAGATAATCTGCCCCAACACTGCTGTCCTTGTCCAGATAATCTGCCCCAACACTGCTGTCCTTGTCCAGATAATCTGCCCCAACACTGCTGTCCTTGTCCAGATAATCTGCGCAAAAACGACTACCCTTGTCCAAATAATTTGCCCCAACACTACTGTCCTTGTCTAGATAATCTGTCCCAAAACTACTGTCCCTGCCCAGATAATCTGCCCCAACACTATTGCCCCTCCACCACAGTTAATCTGGTTCAACACTACTGTCCCTCCCCATGGATAACCTTCCCCACCACTACTGTCCACACCAAAATAATCTACCCCATTATTACTACCTCCCTCCCTCCCTCCCCTCTAAATAATATGTTGTATCACTATTGCCGCCCCCCCCCCCCCAGATAATCTGCTGACTGCTGCATCACTGCAGCCCCACCCCCAGGTAATCTGCTTCATCACTACTGCCCCCCCACACACACACCTTCCTATATAAGTGGCAGTATTCACCGACAACAGCTATTGTACATAATTTTAAAAACTGCCTAAAAAATCCATTCAATTCACATCCATTCAGTCCCTCACTGTGGGAGTGGGGTGAGGGGGGTGAGTGGGAGTGGGACTGGGGGTGAGGGGGTGAGTGGGAGGTATGAATGGTGACAATGATAGAAAGCCACGCTGGAAGAAGCACCATGGCACATACCACATGATCCCCAGACACAGCGTGTTCTTCCGCAACTGCTGCGTCCTCACCAGATCCCAGAACGTGTATTTCCGACTCTCCACCGTCACCGTCTTTTGAAGGACCTGGAGGGACAACACTGACAAGTGACCTGTTCATAGGGCTGACATTTTTGTGTCCCATTGCTAGGTGGGGCCCTGGGGAAAGCGGTTCAAGGGGCACAATATGGATCTAATATGGATAGCTAATAGTTCTCGTTATGACTAGAGATATGTGCTGCACTCATTAGTGTCTTTTTTATCCCCAATGACATCGCAACTGTCACTCACCAGGCTTACATCCCTTCCTCCTCAGCACAGAATAATACAACATAACACAGAATGATACAATGTAACACAATCCCAACACAGAAAAGAGGAAGACGGTCTATCTATGAAAGGTCTATGATTGAGTCACACATTATCATGCCCTAAGATCTGACTTCATGCAGCCTGCTTATTCTGGGTTTGCTTCTCTTTGGGAACATTCTGGCAATCTGCTGGATTGATGAAGTGCTCCCAAAGACAGGAAAATACAGAATACTCATAAAGCCCAAATAATTCCCTGTTTCTGCCAGTGCTCCTATATACTTCCTCTTCACGGCTGGTGTTCTGTAGACTAACCCCTAATAGTACAGTAAAATAATATGGGATGTAGAGATGGAGTCTGGGGTTAAATGGCAGATGATGGTTATGGAGATGATCAGAAAATGTTGTGTTCCCTTTCTGATGAAGGATTGTAGACTTGTGTGGTGCATATCACCCTAATAGTTCCTTTCTCCAGAGCAGTGGTCTCCAAAATGCGGCCCGTTGCTTGACTTCATCTTTGGAGCACTATTCCTATCGACTGACACCTGCAATGGGGGATAATTCCTGCCTATGGCACCAACGTTGGGGCACTATTTCTTCCACTGACACCAGGATGGAGCACTATTCCTCCTTCTGTCACCAATGATGGGGCACTATTCCTCCCTCAGAATCAGAAACCAATGATGCATTACTAATCCTCCTACTGACACCAAGATGGGGCACTAATCCTCCCGCTGACACCAACAATGGGACACTATTACTCCCACTGACACCAACGATTGGGCACTATTCCCCCCGCCAATACCAAAGAAGAGCCAATGTTTATTCCCACTGACGCCAGGACATTTTCTACTCCCACAAGCCACAGTTCAGTCCCCCTAAAGTCTGAAGGACAGTAAACTGGCCCTTTGTTTAGAAAGTTTCGAGACCCCTGATTCAGGAGTATTAAGCAGTGCTAATAGGGGAGCAGATAGCGCAGAACCCCATTCCCCAATAGCAGCCTCTGCGGGGAAGGTTTACCTCTGGAGAGATGTTTTTCCTGAAGTTTGGTCTTCTGTTCATCTCTGCACATTGGGACAGGTATCTGTGAGCTCCAACGGCATCTTGTTTGGTCAGAAGCCAGCGTGCAGATTCTGGGACCCACCTACAGGGAGAACAATTATTCATTACATTTCTGCTGAATCTCTTTCCAATAGTGGCCCTTTCCCCTCAAGCATAATGTGCCAGTTTGGGTTCACACTACACCAGAAACACCCCCCATGCGTAATTTCCAGCTGTCTGTGCTGAGAGTGTCCAGATCTAGGAAGAGTTAGGATTTCATTGCTGTCATGTGGACAGACAGTTGACCCACACAGAAGTATCACATACTCACCACCAGGTGGCGAGACCAATCAGGCAGGGGGCAGTGGTGGCCAGTAGCAGCCATCTCCAGTCTCTTATCAGATAGGCCAGCAGCGCCAGGATCATGTAACCCACTGTCCACGACAGACTACTGACGGTGCCACAGAACGTGCGATGAGCCACATCCGTCCACTCCAACACTGAGCAGAAAGAGATCAGAATACAATTTGTTCAATAACTTCCATAGATCAGGAATAGCCTACGAAAGAGCACAGCTAAGGAGGCCACAGAACAAAGCTAATTTCAAGGTCTCTGTCCGCCAAATTAAGCTTGTATAGAGGAAATGTCTTAAAGCGGGGTTCCACCCAAATTTTGAACAATATCTGTATGTATTCTCTTCCTTGCCTAGATGCTGACATGCCGTTTAAAAAAATTTAAATCGCCGTAATTACCTTTTATTTTTCTATTCTTCTTTGCACTTCCTGGTTCTCCTCCCGAGGGAATAGGCGTGTTTCTAGCCTCTCCCAGACTCCGCACAGTCTCATGGGAGCTAGTCTCAGGCTTCCCAGGATGCCACTGAGCATGTGCGGGAACGAGCGGTGAATGCTGGGAGCACAGCATTCACCACATCCAGGAAATAAATGCTTGTGGGCTTCAAATGCCCACAATGAAGATGGAAACCCCCTGCAGTGAATAATATAAGTTATTCTTTCCGCCGAAATCTGACACAGGCGGACATATTACACACAATATGTGAGTATGTAATGCTGAGAAGAAAAGTTTGTGAATGAACTCAAAAAAAAAAAAAACGATAGATAGGTGGACCCCCGCTTTAAGTCCTGGATAATATAAGGTGAGAGAAGTACTTCCTGTCAGTGTTACATAATACTGGCTCTCCTATGCCGTGGCCTCTTCTCTTCCATCTCCATGGCCTTCTTTCCACTCTCCTATGGCCCTTTCTTCACACTCCAATATAGATCTTTTTCCTCCCTCCCCTTCTCTTATCTCCCCTGTGGCCCCCTTACCCCAGCTTACTTCTCCTCCTGCCATCTGCCCCCCCTTAGTGTCTTGGCAGCTCCTGGGTAATTTTCATTATTCTCTACCTTTATGTCCCCCAGTCTATCCCTCCATGCCGGCTCTCTCACCATCTTTATTCTCCTCTTCTGCTTCTCCTGCCACACTTCTAAGGCCATCTGCTCAATCCCTTGGAGCTCCTGCTCTCTACCCGTCTATTGTCACTGCTCTCCACCCGTCTCAACACGTCTATTGTCACTGTTCTTCACCTTCACCCCACGTATGAATGAGCCCTATCCTTCCACTTGGACTGTCCATACATGAGGCTCCTATGGACATCTTAGCACATCCCTATCAGAGCCCTGGACATTCCCTCTCCAGAATCCACCGATGGCCGCTCCTTACTTGCTAATCCTCACCTATTTACCTTTAAGACCCCACTTCTTCAGAGTGTGTATCGCCTGGTGCAGAACTTGATCCTCCAATTCACATGTGCAGAGGAGTGGAGTGATTTGTCATTGCTACCCACAGGAGGGAGGATATCATACACAACTCCTTGTACCCTGCTGCCCAGAACACCCCCTCACACCCAAGAGATCTGAACGCATGGGTTCCCTTACTGTATGGTCTCTCTGGGCCCTTATCCGCCGCAACATGTTAACTTACATATTTTTTTTTTAAATGCTAAATAATATCAAGCATTTTGCACCCAAGTGATTTCTGTTTTTCATAAATTTTAAAATAACAAATTGCTCTTATAATATGTATTACCCTCTTGGATAGGTGCTAGGTTAGGTAAAATGAGCTCTTGGCTCACTGTAACCAATTGAACTACATTCAATAAATAGATTATTTTGGTCTGTTCTGTGTCTCACTGGCTGCGGGGTTGGCTGCTTCCCCTTCTCTGTCTGGAGGGTTCTGGGAAATAGTGGGCTGATCAGTAGCTGAATATTTATACAGTTCTAGCCAATCCCTGGGGGATGATGCCCAGATGGTGGCTGGGAGGGAGCATAAATAGCCAGGGACTTGGAACAGAATGGTTCTTGTCCTAGAGGAGGAGATCCCAGTCTGGAGGGCAGGTCTTAGGGTTGCCATCTGTCTGGGATTCTCCCGGACAGTTCGGGTTTGGAATGATGCGTCCGGGTTTCAGATTGCCTGAAACCCGGACACATGATTCAGGCTGGACTATGGCTTTGTAGCAGGGTTGCTGGCTGCAGTTGTCTAAGCTGAGAGTGTCTGTTTCACACTCTTTCACACTGCCCAAAGCCAGCACTAACAACCCCCTCCCCAAACACACACAGACGGGAGAGAAGAGAGGGCTCTCCCCCCCCCTCCCCACCCCTCTGTGTCTGCCCACACTCCAATCCCTGGCGCTGTGCCCCAGAGAAGGAATGTGGGGCCCAGAAATTTGAAGTCTAGCAGACTCAGATACATCTGGATGAGAGGTACTGACTGCCAAGTGGCGAGTGAGCTCACCATCTATCCCCGTCTGTGATTTGAAGTCTTGTGGGCCCCGATGCAAAAGTTGACCTGGGCCCCCCCCCAACTACCACCCACCACTTCCACCATGTGTGCAGATACACCCACTGCATGCCAAGATACTCAAAGTGGCTTAAGAGTTTAGCAAAGTACATGATAATATGACAGGAAGGCTGCAGGAGCCCCCAGGAGCTAGGGGGACGGGGTTTCGATTGTGACCCCTGCAACCCCTCATGCTACACCCATGTTTCCATCTATTAAATCTTCTGCCCTTGTTATTTTAACTTTGGATAGTAAAACTTTTTTTTTTTCTGCCAGTAAATACCTTATGCAGCCCACTTCCTGTTTCTTGTCTGGTTGAAAGCCTAGGATAATGACATAATGCACAGCTCTCTCTCTCACTCTCCTTAGAGTTTGCCAAGAAGGGAGGGGGTATGAGTCATAAGAGGGCCAATGAGAGCTGCAGAGCTGGAGGTGTGCCTCTGTGTGTCTGTGTAAATCCAGGAAGTGAACAGGCAGCAGCTTCAGCTGCCCACAGTTAAAATGGTTGCAGCCAGACTCAGTGGAGGGAGATTTCTGCAGCATATTTGGCAAGTACAGAATCACAGTATATATAAAATAATAGACAAAGTGGTTGGAGGGAAGCTTCAGAATGGCAAAGATGTTTTATTACAAATTATGTGAGCAGACCGCAGTTCCGCTTTAATGTTGCTGAAGTATCCCACAGCTACTCTACACCGATCCAAGTTCAAGTTCTGCAATAAAGCATCGAAAAAGCATACCCCTATACTGATTACTGAGCCAAAAAGAGTGACTATGACTGTGCTTGGCTGCTGGTACATCTATTGGGAAAGAGCATTGGGACCAAATCTGCGGGGCGTCTAGGGGGTGAGCGCTACAAGTACAAGATTCTTGATAAAGAAAATTAAAATTGAAAATGAAAATTTTATCAGAACTATTAGAATTTTTTTACCAATGTCAGATTATCTAATACATTGTAATCTGGAGATCCAGGATTATTTTTTATCTATTGTATTTGCTGCCAGAAAACTATCCTCTGTCACAGTGGCGTCTCCAGCTTTCATATTTAGGGGGGGCACATGGGGGGACAGGGACAAAAATAGGGGGGCAATATAAAATGCAAATATATATATATATATATATATATATATAGATATATATATATATATATATATATATCTATATATATCTATATATAGCTATATAGCTATATATAGATAGATAGATAGATATATCTATCTATCTATCTATATATATTTTATCTATCCTGGGGCCCTTTACCCCTTTACTACAATCCCACAACGGCCCTTTCACATGTTCTGCAGTGAGCTCCCTTCCTACTGTATTGCCCCCCCCCCCCAGGGTGACAGAGAACAAGAAATATATGTCACCAGCATACCAAGAAAATATAAGGGTCCAAAGCAGTGGGAGAACTATCAGGGTTGCAAAGGTTGTCTTGCCACCGGGCCCTGGTGTTCTGCCACTGTGGGGTTCCCCAGCCTCCTCTTGCTGTCCTGCCCCTGCTATTGACAGCGCTGGTCTGGCATTTCTTGGAATTTACAGGCTGGTTCTCCTGTCCTAAGGACGGGACAAATCAGTCTGTTTATTTTAGTAACTGAGAGTCCTGGTGGAGTCCTTCCTGCAACTCGCTCTTCTCCCTGCCAATGAGGATGCAGGGGAAGGAGCAGATCGGGCGGCCATGGTTGTGTGAGCGCTTGCATTATGCAGTGTCAGCGAGCAGAGGAAGGGGGGAGGAATCACCCGTAGGAGCTGACTGGGGACGTTCTCCCTCTCAATAGAGACTGTGTTACCCCAGCGGTGGCCCGAGTAAGATGCGGCACATCTGATATGAATAAAAACAAAAAGAAATTGCTTTTTTGTAAAAAAAAAAAAATAATTTTTTTTTTTGGGGGGGCACATGGTGGGGCCCAGCATAATGTTGGGGGGGTCAGGGCCCCCTCTGGCCCCCCCCTAGGGTCGCCATTGCTCTGTCATAGTAGTGTTTTTTTTCCCACATATCTAGTCTTCCATTAAAAGCAAAATTCCCAGCAGGAAAAACAGCTGATGGAAATCCAGATTAGTCACCCCATCAATGATTTACATGTACGTTGTACTCAAACTGTGATGGAGCTATGGAATAGAGATCACACCTTCAAAGAGAGAATGGAGCTCATACCTAGAGTTATAGAGATGAGGGTCATTCCCATCAGCCCAACTCCAGTCAGCAGTCTGCACACTGAAAACATGACGTAGGAAACAGAAAATGCCGACATGGCCCCGAATATGGTGCTCACTAGAAATGACAATAGCAAAATCTTCTTACGTCCAAACCTGTGGGAGGAAGAGTCACAGATCAATGGGTCAAAGTCACAGGTCCAGGTATAGACACTTGTCAACAGACAAAGTCATCCAGAACAGTGTCAGGACATTTGGCATTTAAGGCAAAAAGGTTAACGTACACCCCTATCCTGCCTCCCCTTTTCCTGGTTTCTGTATACAAAAAAAAAAAAAAAGTATTTATGTTGGATTGTTGTACTCCAGACATGGTCACCAGCTGTGTGACCTACTATGACCTCCTATGATCCACCATGACCTGCTGTGACCTATGACTTGCCATGACCTGGTGCGACTCACTTTGACCTGCCATGATTTACCTTGATGTTCTGTAATCTGCCATGACCTGATGGAACCTGCTATGACCAGTTATGATTCAACTCAACCTGGTATGTCCTGTAATGCAGCGTACACACGGCCGGACTTTTCGACCGGACTGGTCCGACGGACAATCCGATCGTGTGTGGGCTTCATCGGACCTTCAGCGGACTTTTCCAGTCGAAAATCTGACGGACTTTAGATTTGGAACAGGCTTCAAATCTTTACGTCGTAACTCCGCCGGACCCAGAAATCCGCTTGTCTGTATGCTAGTTCGACGGACAAAAAAACGACGCTAGGGCAGCTATTGGCTACTGGCTATCAACTTCCTTATTTTAGCCTGGTGTACGTCATCACGTATGAATCCGTCGGACTTTGGTGTGATCGTGTGTAGGCAAGTCCGTTTGTTAGAAAGTCCGCCAAAAGTCCGCCAAAAGTCTGTTGAAAGTCTGTCGGACTTTTGTTAGTGAAAAGTCCGCCCGTGTGTACACGGCATTATAATTCACATTGACCCGCTGAGACCTGGTGTTTCTTCCTCTGTCCAACCTGAAGGCCTGAGAAATTTCTGTTTCCTGCACCTGACCTGCCTGCCCTTTCCAGAGTTCTAAACATACTGGAAGCTTTCCTGCTGCACATCTAAACATAAATAAATGGTTGGCGTTTGCAAAACTCTCTTGAGGAACTGTCTTCTGGGATGCCATCAATTCACCGCCTATACTGCTACCTTCTCACTGAAATCCAAGATGATGGCTCATAGCAGGATGTGCGGTACTGTACTTCTTCTGAGGACCATGCAACATGTCATCTCACCTGTCAGACAGGAATCCACAGAGGAGGGATCCAATGGTTAGACCGATGAAGAAAAATGTGGCGGCTGCTTGATTTAACCATTTTCTGTCGCACACCAGATCCCACTGCAACAGAAAGGCAACTAACTCATCTTATCCACAGGTAAGAGCAGGGGCTCTCAGAGTGTTCCCTGGGTCAAGTTTTTTTTTTTTCTTGCCTGCTACATTCTGAGCTAGTAAATCCTGGTTAACACGGTTGGACAGTACTGCCCCCTGTGGCTCAAACCATATAAAGAAGGGCTCACTGAGTACCCTGAAGGTTGGACTGTTCAAGATCTAGCCACCACTCTGCTGCTTTGCTCCCCCTAAAGGGCACTTAAAGAGGAACTTCATTCTCTCAATCAATATTGACTATTTTTAATCCTCATGCTGCTAGCATTAGTAAATAGATAGGAAAGTATATCATATTTGCTTGTTTTAAACTTTACATTCATTCATGTTTACATTCATTCAGTTACTTCCTGGTTCCCATGCCTAGGCAAATGATGTCATACATCCCAGGAGTCTTCAATGGGGAGGAGGCTCTTTCTTAGCTGAGCACACCCTCTCCTGCTTACATGCCTGAGCTAAGGGCAGGTGGATTCCAGGAAGTACATGCTACATGAATCATCTGCCATTAATCAAGATGATCAAGATGACCATGGGCAGAAATTTGGGGGGGGGGGGGGGGTTCAAATTGATTTCTCAACAAATTAAAGCATGGAGACATGGATAGATAGGGGAATTTGCTTTGAATAATAAAAATGAATTAAATAGCGTTTTTGGTTTGTGGTGCTCGGATGAAGTGTATTTCCACTTTAAACAACTTTGTGCAGGACTGTGCGTTGAAGATGTTTATGTGAACTGTTCATTTGTTACCTTTACCTTTGTTCATCTAATCTGCCTGGTCTGAAGTTACTAAAGGGGTGCATGCATGGCGTACCAAAGAATAGGGCTTACAACAGAGGACAAGAGAAGTTAGAAAAGATAAATTGCAAAGGTCTAATGAGCAGGGAAGCTGTCCTAAGGAGGCTATATTGTCGTACTTGTGTTAAGTGCTTAAGCAGCCAACCAGCCAGGAAGCAGATGACATGGAAAGGGTGATGGAGGCTCTGGTAATGAAGGTATGTTATGCTTGGCCCCTTCTCTAGTGACTGATACCCCACAACTAATTTTTCTCTCCCTGAAGGGCTGTACATACTGCAAATTGATAAAAATCACAAATCATTCCTGAGAAACAAGATATGGGTGAAAGTATTCACACATGCTTCAACCAGATAATATATTTGGAAAATAAATTCTGTATGGACATGATTTGAACATCACCATTTAATGTTTTTGAGATTAACTTGAAAAGAAAAAATATTAAGCAGTCAGTCCGGAATTGTTCTAACAGGATTTGAAAATCAGACAATTAATTTTGTCATTCAGATTAGAAATATATTATATTTAGATCCCTCTACCAGACATCTGCAGGATTCCGATTTGCATTGCTCAGGAAGCAAATTGCCTGGTGGCCTTCAGAGAGCCTGGTCGAGCCTCCTCTGACAAGAACCAGGAATTATCGTGGGACTGGACACCATAAGAAACAAGGGAATTTGGTGGTTGGTTTTGAATAAAATAAAACACAAATTATACAACGCACATTACATGAGCAAAAAAAGTTTTTTACCTGAGTGACGGTGGTGGAGGAGTAAGTGGACAAGTCATACTCCCAGCCCTGGTTACAGCTCTGCACACCAGACCCATTGATGGTCTCCTTGGATCTGTTGAGGATCAGGTGAGACTGCGGATGGGAATATATCTTACAGGAGCTGAAGGTCCCATCTTGGACCTGGGGAATGTTGATGACGAGTAGGTCCTCTTGGCTCAGATTCTCAGGTTTCCTCTGGGTAGAGATGGCACAGTGGTGGGGTGGCACGGCTGAGATGAAGATATGTAATAGGAAATGGAGCGGAAGAATGACACGGGGGAGGCAAAGGATCAGGAGAGACACTATCTGGAATTTTCCAAAAACACCAACTTCTGCGAGGACATCTTCAAACCTCATCCTGCAGATTACAGAGGGGAAGCCAGAATGCCACCAAGAAAAGTTTATGAAAACATATGAAAGAAGTTAGGGAGTGACAATGAGAAGCAGATCATCCCAAGATAATTGAGTTTGTGTTTTCAGAATCTCTCATCCACAACATGGTCATTATATAATGCACACTGCACTGGCAACACTTAACTAATTTCCAGCAGTAAATGGCTGGATAGTATACATGGGTCATGGGACTTCCATTGTACAACACAGAACCACTTTGTTCACTACAGGGATGTACAGCACTATGGCACACAACAGGTCCAATCTAATCAACCATTTAGATTGGACACAGTGGGATGCCACTTTGACCGTAAGGGAGCTGCCAATCAAATCAACAATCCAATCACTGGAATGTTTAAAACAGTTCAAAAGGCTACATTCACCCTTAACAGACAAAATCCAGATCCAAAAAGAGATCAATGAGCTCCCAAAATGTATTTAGCAGATATAAAACAATACACTATATCTACATAGAACCAGGAATTATCGTGGGACTGGACACCATTATAAACACTACACTGACCACTATACTATACTGAGAACTGCACTGACCACTATACTATACTGTCCACTACACTGAGAACTACACTGACCACTATACTGTCCACTATACTACACTAACTGACCACCATACTACACTAACTGACCACCATACTACACTAACTGACCACCATACTACACTACACTGAACCACCATACTACACTACACTGAACCACCATACTACACTAACTGACCACCATACTACACTACACTGAACCACCATACTACACTACACTGAACCACCATACTACACTAACTGACCACCATACTACACTAACTGACCACCATACTACACTAACTGACCACCATACTGTCCACTACACTGACCACCATACTACACTAAACTGACCGCTATACTACACTGACTGACCACTATACTACACTAACTGACCACCATACTACACAACACTGACCGCTATACTACACTACACTGACCACCACCATACTACACTACACTGACCCAACATACTACACTAACTGACCACCATACTACACTAACTGACCACCATACTACAATACACTGACCGCTATACTACACTACACTGACCACCATACTACACTACACTGAACCAACATACTACACTAACTGACCACCATACTACACTAACTGACCACTATACTACACTAACTGACCCACATACTACACTGACCGCTATACTACACTACACTGACCACCATACTACACTAACTGACCACCATACTACACTACACTGAACCACCATACTACACTAACTGACCACCATACTACACTAACTGACCACCATACTACACTAAACTGACCGCTATACTGTCCACTATACTACACTGACTGACCACTATACTACACTAACTGACCACCATACTACACTACACTGACCACCATACTACACTAACTGACCACCATACTACACTAACTGACCACCATACTACACTAAACTGACCGCTATACTACACTACACTGACCGCTATACTA
Organism: Lithobates septentrionalis; assembly: GCA_037952835.1. NCBI lineage: Eukaryota > Metazoa > Chordata > Amphibia > Anura > Ranidae > Lithobates > Lithobates septentrionalis. The sequence continues at coordinate 191,876 of JBBDGP010000810.1, forward strand.
CACTACACTGACCGCTATACTACACTACACTGACCGCTATACTACACTACACTGACCACCATACTACACTAACTGACCACCATACTACACTACACTGAACCACCATACTACACTAACTGACCACCATACTACACTAACTGACCACCATACTGTTCACTACACTGACCACCATACTACACTAAACTGACCGCTATACTGTCCACTATACTACACTGACTGACCACTATACTACACTAACTGACCACCATACTACACTACACTGACCGCTATACTACACTACACTGACCACCATACTACACTACACTGACCACCATACTACACTACACTGACCCAACATACTACACTAACTGACCACCATACTACACTAACTGACCACCATACTACACTAACTGACCACCATACTACAATACACTGACCGCTATACTACACCACACTGACCACCATACTACACTACACTGAACCAACATACTACACTAACTGACCACCATACTACACTAACTGACCACTATACTACACTAACTGACCACCATACTACACTGACCGCTATACTACACTACACTGACCACCATACTACACTACACTGACCACCATACTACACTAACTGACCACCATACTACACTACACTGAACCACCATACTACACTAACTGACCACCATACTACACTAACTGACCACCATACTACACTAAACTGACCGCTATACTGTCCACTATACTACACTGACTGACCACTATACTACACTAACTGACCACCATACTACACTACACTGACCGCTATACTACACTACACTGACCGCTATACTACACTACACTGACCACCATACTACACTACACTGACCCAACATACTACACTAACTGACCACCATACTACACTAACTGACCACCATACTACACTAACTGACCACCATACTACAATACACTGACCGCTATACTACACTACACTGACAACCATACTACACTACACTGAACCAACATACTACACTAACTGACCACCATACTACACTAACTGACCACCATACTACACTAAACTGACCGCTATACTGTCCACTATACTACACTGACTGACCACCATACTGCACTAACTGACCACTATACTACACTAACTGACCACCATACTACACTGACCGCTATACTACACTACACTGACCACCATACTACACTACACTGACCACCATACTACACTAACTGACCACCATACTACACTACACTGAACCACCATACTACACTACACTGAACCACCATACTACACTAACTGACCACCATACTACACTAACTGACCACCATACTACACTAAACTGACCGCTATACTGTCCACTATACTACACTGACTGACCACTATACTACACTAACTAACCACCATACTACACTACACTGACCGCTATACTACACTACACTGACCGCTATACTACACTACACTGACCACCATACTACACTACACTGAACCAACATACTACACTAACTGACCACCATACTACAATACACTGACCGCTATACTACACTACACTGACCACCATACTACACTACACTGAACCAACATATTACACTAACTGACCACCATACTACACTAACTGACCACTATACTACACTACACTGACCACCATACTACACTACACTGACCACCATACTATACTACACTGACCACCATACTACACTACACTGACCGCTATACTACACTACACTGACCACCATACTACACTACACTGAACCACCATACTACACTACACTGAACCACCATACTACACTACACTGAACCACCATACTACACTAACTTACCGCCATACTACACTAACTGACCGCCATACTACACTACACTGACCGCCATACTACACTACACTGACCGCTATACTACACTACACTGACCGCCATACTACACTACACTGAACCAACATACTACACTAACTGACCACCATACTACATTAACTGACCACCATACTACACTAACTGACCACCATACTACACTACACTACACTGAACCACCATACTACACTACCCTGAACCACCATACTACACTAACTGACCACCATACTACACTAACTGACCACCATACTACACTGACCACTATACTACACTAACTGACCACCATGCTACACTAACTGACCACCATACTGTCCACTACACTGACCACCATACTACACTAAACTTATCGCTATACTGTCCACTATACTACACTGACTGACCACCATACTACACTAACTGACCACCATACTACACTACACTGACCGCTATACTGTCTGCTACACTGACCACCATACTACACTACACTAACCGACCACTATACTACACTAACTGACCACCATACACTAACTGACCACTGCACCCCCCACGCTACGCCACTGAACCTGTCTGAAATAGCGGAGGGGGGGGGGAGGGGGTATTACTATAGGGAAGGCTTGGAAAAGGTCTAAAAATGTTGGTAAGGTGCTCATTTTTATTATATTGCAGCATCCAAACCAGGAGTGGAATCCGTGATGCCATGCATCTAGCAAGGTACTGTACGTACCTGCTACCTACTGAAAAGTAGGGAAAATTAAGATCAAAAGGTGCGGGATAGCTTTGTGGGGACATATGTGCCCAGATATTTCAAGGCAGAATCCATCCACTTGAACTTGAAACTCAATTGCAAATTACAGAGTATGGGTTGGAAAATCTCCACCCCCATTGCTTCAGACTTGTTGAAGTTGATTTTAAGGTTGGACGATGTTCCATGAATTCAGAGAACAGGTTAGGAAGGGATACCGATGGATTGGTCAAGTAAAAAAAGAGCATATCGTCTGCTTCTGCCGATACCTTCTGTTGAAGGCCTCCAACGTCCAGGCCTGTGATATCTGGATTTAAGTGCATCAACCAGAGGAAGGGTTCAAGTGATAGGCCAAAAAGAAGAGGGTTTAAGGGGCACCCCTGTCTCATACATTAGTGATGGGGAATAGTTCGGAAAGAATTCCATTGGCCTTAATTTGCACTATTGGGTTTGAATATATCTTGGCAATCCAATTAGGCATGGTGTCCCCAAGTCCCATGTGCCGTAAGAACGAGAACATAAACTTCCGGGTTCACCCTGGTCAAACGCTTTCTCAGTGTCTGTGCCCAGGAACACACATGGAGTGTGGGTCTTGTTGGCCACATGGATCAGGTTAAGAACCTTGAATGTATTATCTCTTCACGGGTCGGGATGAACCCAACTTGATCCAGAGGGACCAATTGTGATAGATAATGTTGAAGTCGGGAGGCCAAAATCTTTGTAAAAAACTTGAGATCAGCATTTAGCAGGGATATTGCTCTATAACTACCACAGGGCGTTTTTACCTCTGTTTTCACCTGGTGATCTGGCCAGTAACACACCTCCTGGATGAAGGAGCACAGAAGGCACGGCAGACAGCAGCGTTGTCAGTCTGGGGGGGGGGGGGAGTGTTAAATTAGATTTTTAGATACACAAACCTGTTTGTTTAACCACTTGCCGACCGGGCCATAGCTGAAAGACGGCTACAGCGCGGTCGGCTTATTCTGGGTGGACGTCCGTGGGACGTCATTCCAGAATGTTGGGCGCGCACCCGGGAAATCCATGACCCGGCGCATCACGGATCACGTTAAATAGGCACTGATCGCGGCCGTTTACCACGTGATCGTTCCGTCAAATGACAGAGCGATCACTTGTAAACAAACCGGCATCACGTCACGACGCCGGTTCCTCCCTCCCCTCTCTGTACCGATCGGTACAGTGCGAGGGAAGAGGGGGAGAGATTGCAGCAGCGCTGTGGGCTGGATGTTTAGTGCCCACAGCGCTGCTCAGTGTCAGTGTCAATAATCTGCAATACTCTGCAACATTGTGCAATACTCTGCAACACTGTGTAATACTCTGCAACATTGTGCAATACTCTGCAACACTGCAATACTCTGCCAATACTCTGCAACACTGCAATACTCTGCCAATACTCTGCAACACTGCAATACTCTGCATAACTCTGCCAATACTCGCCAATACTCTACCAATACTCACCAATACTCTGCCAATACTCTGCCAATACTCTGCAATAAATTTTAACAGAAACAAATAATTTTTTTTTTATCGAATTTTCAGTCTTTTTTGATTTTTAGCGCAAAAAATAAAAAACCCAGCGGTGATTACATGCCATAAAAAGAAAGCTATATTTGAGTGAAAAAAAGGACAAAAATATCATATGGGTACAGCATTGCATGACTGAGTAATTGTCATTCAAAATGTGAGAGCACCGAAAGCTAAAAATTGGTCTGGTTAGGAAGGGGGTTTAAGTGCCCAGTGGGCAAGTGGTTAAACAAGCTCAAGTTTCTCATGAGAAACATCTGGGAAATTACCTGGAGACACAGAGAAAAGAACTGAAACAATAGAAGATGGACCCGAAGAAATGGAGTAGGGAATAAGAGATCGACTAGAGGAAATGAGAGAGGGCCACTGAGAAATGGACCAGGGGCAACAAGAGATGGACCAGAAGTACTAAGAGATACAGTATACCAAAATCAATGAGAGATAGACAGGAAAAACAGAATGGGACCAATTCAGATTCAGAATACTTTATTGATCCCAAAGGGAAATTATTTAAATGGCATCAAGAGAAGGATCAGAAGCACTTAGAGATAGACAGTAAGGCTCCATTCACACTAGCGCGTTTTTTGATGCATTTTGCAGAAATGCATGGGAATTTTTTATAATGGGTTCCTATGGAACATGTTCACATCAATGCCTTTTTGTACCTCTGCGTGTTTGGAAAGGGTCAGGGACTTTTTTTCATGCAAAATGCAGCGTTTTGCATGTAATAGAATTCATTGGACTAGCATCAAAAACCCAAGTGCAGCGTTTTTGACGCGTTTTGCATTTTTTGGTGTTTTTTTTTTTTTTTAACTGTATACAGTCTAAAAAAAAACTGTAAAAAAAAAACCGCAAAACATGACAAAAACGCTGCTCAAAAACGTGGCAAGCATCACAAAAAAACCTCCAGAAACGCTCAAAAGCAACATGCATAGATGTGAATCGAGCCTTACATTGAAAAATAAACAAAAGGCACTAAGAAATGGTTCGGAGGCAACTAGAGACAAAAAGCACTGGGAGACAGGCCAGAAGCATTGAGAGAAGGGTTCAAAGGCATCAAGAGGTGTTCCAGGGGCACTGAGGCAAGAAAGACACTGAGAGATAAATCTGAGGCAGGCACCAAGAGATGGACAAGAGGTACTGAGAAAAGAACCAGAGGCACCAAAGATTGACAGAAGGCACCTAGAGATGGACCAGAGCAGTGGTGTCGCTAGGGGGTGGCTTCTGGGGCTATGGCCCAGAATCTGGGGCCCATAGCCCGAGTCTCTAGGGTGACCAGGGTGGGTGTTGAGGCAGAGGGAGGCAGTCCACCCCGGGTGCCACAAACTGGCGGGTATCAGGCCGGTGTCTCCTGCTGTGTCCGCTTTAATTTGAACCGCCGGGCGCCCGTAGTCACAAAGTCCCTCCTCCTGGTATGGCTCCTTTTGACAGACAGCACACTTGTCCAATGGACTTGTGCTGCCTTTCATAGATTGGAACTGATCCAGGAGGCGGGACTTATGTGACGACAGCACCCGGCGATTCAAATTAAAGCTGACACAGTGGAAGACAGCTGGCTCTCTTCTTCCTCTCCTCTCTGATCCCTGGCACAGGTGAGGGCGATGTGGGCACTGGTGAGGCTACATTGCTGGGCACTGGTAAGGCTGAGATGTGGGCACTGGTGAGGCTGCATTGCTGGGCACAGGTGAGGCTGCATTCCTGGCTCTGATGAGGCTGCATTCCTGGGCACAGGTGAGGCTGCATTCCTGGGCACAGGTGAGGCTGCATTCCTGGGCACTGGTGAGGCTGCATAAATGGGCACAGCTGAGTCCTGCATTCTTTATGTAGTGCACTCCTGAGCCCAGGGGCTATCTGGGGACCTTGATGTGAGGGGGAGGCCCTCTGGGGACCCTGATGTAAGGGGGAGGGGGCTCTCTGGGGACCCTGATGTAATGAGGGTGGCTCTGGGGACCCCGATGTGAGTGAGGAGGCTCGCTGAGGGCCCTGATGTAAGGGGGGGATCTGCACTCAGATATGTAACGATATTTTATAGATAAAATATATATATATATATATATATATATATATACACACACGTATATTTTATACATGTGTATGCCCGCCCAAGCGTATGACTTTCTTTATTTCGCTGCTGTGGGCTCTAGCCCCAGATCTTTTGTAGACCTAGCAAAGCCCCTGGACCAGAGGTACCATGAGATGGATCAGAGGCACCGAGAAATAGACCGGAGACATCGAAAGATGAACCAGGGGTACTGAAAGATAGCCCAGAGGCACTGAGAGTTGGTCCGGATGTACTAACAGATGGGCTTAGGGCACTGAGAGACAGACCAGGGGCATTGAGACCATGAGAGATAGGTCCAGAGCCACTAAGAGATGGTCCTGAGGCACCAAGTAATGGGAGGTACAGAGCGATAGACTGCAAGTAAGTAAGAGGAACAGAGGAAAAGAGGGTTAAAAATTAAGTATATAAAAAATAAATAAACAGGTTTGTAGTGTCTGACTACATTCCCTCACTTGAACAGTGTAACTAGGGAGTGACTGAGCAGCAATCATGGAAAATACAGCCATTTCCTGTAAAAAGGTCCCACTGGACCTGAACCCCCTTGCTTCCCAGAGACTTGTGCCATAATATTGGTTCATGTCTAGATGATGCAGATAGATTAACCCATGACATGCTGGGTGTTGGCTGCTGATGAATTGGGACATTGCTCTGAGGACAATTAGTATCACACTACCATAATCTGATCATTGGGTGGAAGCTAAATGTCATTATCAGTTCATTTTATGTGGCTGCAGGGAGGAAACATGGGCAGATTATCTCCTGCTTATGTAATCCACACGCATACACAGAACATCAGCAGCCAATCAGCATGTGGGAAGGGGTGGTACAAGTTTGCATGGAAGGAGAGCGGAACATTTTTTAATGATGAATCAGAACTACTGTCACGCAAAAGTACAATCTCCACATTTCTTTATAACCACCAAGACATAAGCTGGCAATATCCAGATTTTCTCTTGAACATACTACAGGATTAAAAAAAAAATAGTTTACCGGAGAATTTAGAGACCCATCATTGAGTCAACCCATTTTTCTTGAAGACCCTTAAAATTTTCATCCAGACCTGCTACTGGAATGTATTCCCAGACTTATTAAACTGGTTTCTTCGATTGCTTCTGAAACCAGAAAAGAAGAATGCAAAGCAAAGCTTTTTTAGATTTACAAGCAAATTGCATATTTAGAAGTACATTTATATATTTGCTGAGTTAAAAAAAAGTGCGGAAACTTTTTGAAGAACCCAAATATATACACTGCTCAAAAAAAATTTAAGGGACATTTTTTAATCAGAGTATAGCATCAAGTCAATTAAACTCCTGGGATATTGATCTGGTCAGTTAAGTAGCAGAGGGGGTTGTTAATCAGTTTCAGCTGCTTTTGTGTTAATGAAATTAACAACAGATGTACTAGATGGGCAACAATGAGATGACCTCCAAAACAGGAATGGTGGAGATTCCAGGAAACAGGCAGTTACTCTAATGCCGTGTACACACGGGCATACTTTTTGACCGGACTGGTCCGACGGTCTATCTGACGGACTTTCGACAGACTTTTCAAACGAACGGACACGCGCACACACGACAGGACTTTACGGCAGAATAGGTCCGACGGTCCTCCCAACGGACTTTTGACGGAGTTACGGCGGACTTCCGGACTTGCCCACACACGTTCATTTTGAACGTGATGAAGTACGACAGGACTAGAAAAGGAAGTCAATCTCGCCACTTTTATTGGCGAGATTAACACCTTGCGGGCCCCATTGCGGGGCATACCAGGCCCTCAGGTCTGGTATGGATTTTAGGGGGAACCCCCTGAGCCGTAAAAAACGGCGTGGGGGTCTCCCCAAAGTCCATACCAGACCCTTATCTGAGGACGCAGCCCGGCCAGTCAGGAAAGGGGGTGGGGACGAGCGAGCGCCCCCCCGAACCGTGCCAGGCCGCATGCCCTCAACATGGGGGGTGGGTTCTTTTGGGATAGGAGCACCCTAATTCCCTCATTAGTACCTCATTAGTGTCCACTTGTGTCATAGGTGGAGACCTTTAAATTCTCCCATTTAGAAGAGTGTAGCTCTCATGGTTCAGAGAAGCAGGATCTCACAACTCTATGGATAGTGTAGGACCCACTAATCTTGGGGTACTTCGTCGCAGTAAGTGGGCTTAGCACCATATAGCAATATGGTGTGACCAAATCCCCATATTTTTGAAAATGTCTTTTTGAGAATGTTTAGGTGTTTTTAAATTAGCCTTGCTGGAGGTGAATCTTTTTGCATGTGTGCGCTGTAATATTTTTCTTCTTTGGGGAAGGGGGGCGCCCTGCGGCCCCCCCACCCCAAAGCACCTTGTCCCCATGTTGATGAGGACAAGGGCCTCTTCCCGACAACCCTGGCTGTTGGTTGTCAGGGTCTGTGGGCGGGGGGCTTGACGGAATCCAGGAGCCCCCTTCAAGAAGGGGGCCCCCAGATCCCAGGCCCCCCGCCCTATGTGAATGAGTATGGGGTACATAGTACCCCTACCCATTCACCTAGGGAAAAAATTGTCAATAAAAAAATACACTACACAGGTTTTTAAAGTAATTTATTAGGCAGCTCCGGGGGTCTTCTTCTGACTTCGGGGGTCTTCTTCCGACTTCTCTGCTCTCTCCGGCCTCTTCTCCCGCACTATGGCCTCTTCTCCCAATGTCCGGTTCTTCTCCCGCTCTCCGGCCTCTTCTCCGCTTCTTCTCCCGCTCTCCGGTTCTTCTGCCGGGCTCCTCCGCTTACTTCTGCTCTTTTGCCGCTCTCTTGCTAACGGTGGCCCGATCTTCTCCATCGTCTTCTTCCCTCTTCTCTTCTTCCGATGTTGACACAACGCTCTCTCCCGCTGTAATGCTGTGTTCACGGTGCGCAACATTTTATATAGGCATGGGGCGTGGTCACCTGGTGCTTTTCACAGATGAGAGCAGGTTCACTCTGAGCACATGTGATAGACATGAAAGGGTCTGGAGACGCCATGCAGAACGTTATAAATGTCAGGGAAATTCTAAGCTTCTCTCTATAAGCATATAATTTCTTTGCGCATAAAAGCACAAACAGCTCTCTTATATAATGCCGGGAAAGCGCGCTCGTTTATCTCTCCAAGCAGGCCCGGACTGGGACAAAAAATAGGCCCGGGCATTTTGGATTGAGCAGCCCATGATATGTTAACCGGCCCCTTCCCCACTCTCCACCCTGACAGATCCCCTGAGAGAGGGGAGGGGGGAACCCAGCAGAGGTGTGGAGGGGGGGGGGGGTGCGACCAGGAAAGAGCATGGGGGTTGGAGAGCACAGGGAAGAACCTTGAGAACATGGGTGGGGCGAGAGCACAGGGGAGAGGCAGAGAACACAGGGAGGAAGAGGAGAGCACAGGGGGGCAGCGGAGAGCATGGGGGGAGGTGGAGAGCCCAGGGAGGACAACGGAGAGCATGGGGGATGTGGACAGCACAGGAGGGCTGGCGGAGAGCATGGGGTGATGGGAAGACTGGAAGAGCACAGGGGGGAGTGGTGGAGAGCATAGGGGGAGGTGGAGAGCATAGGGGGAGGTGGAGAGCATGGGGGGAGGTGGAGAGCATGGGGGGAGGTGGAGAGCATGGGGAATGTGAAGAGCACAGGGGGAAGCGGAGAGCGTGGGGGTAATGTGGAGAGCACGGAGGGTGGCAGAGAGCACGGGGGGTGGCAGAGAGCACGGGGGGTGGCAGAGAGCACGGGGGGTGGCAGAGAGCACGGGGGGTGGCAGAGAGCACGGGGGGTGGCAGAGAGCACAGGGGGTGGCAGAGAGCACAGGGGGTGGCAGAGAGCACAGGGGGTGGCAGAGAGCACAGGGGGTGGCAGAGAGCACAGGGGGAGGTGGAGAGCATGGGGGAGGTGGAGAGTATGAGGGGGTAGCAGAGAGCATGGGGGAAGGTGGAGAGCATGGGGGAAGGCGGAGAGCATGGGGGAAGGCGGAGAGCATGGAAGGTGGCAGAAAGCATGGGGGGGAGGTGGAGAGTATGAGAGGGGGGAGGTGGAGTGTATGAGAGGGAGGGTGGCAGAGAGCATGGGGGGAGGTGGAGAGTATGAGGAGGCGGAGAGTATGGGGGTGGCAGAGAGTATGGGGGTGGCAGAGAGTATGGGGGTGGCAGAGAGTATGGGGGTGGCAGAGAGTATGGGGGTGGCAGAGAGTATGGGGGTGGCAGAGAGTATGGGGGTGGCAGAGAGTATGGGGGTGGCAGAGAGTATGGGGGTGGCAGAGAGTATGGGGGTGGCAGAGAGTATGGGGGTGGCAGAGAGTATGGGGGTGGCAGAGAGTATGGGGGTGGCAGAGAGTATAGGGGTGGCAGAGAGTATGGGGGTGGCAGAGAGTATGGGGGTGGCAGAGAGTATGGGGTTGGCAGAGAGCATGGGGGGTGGCAGAGAGCATGGGGGGAGGCAGAGAGCATGGGGGGAGGTGGAGACTATGAGGGGGTGGCAGAGAGCATGGGGGGGAGGTGGAGCGTATGGGGGGAGGTGGAGAGTATGGGGGGTAGGTGGAGCGTATGGGGGGTAGGTGGAGCGTATGGGGGGTAGGTGGAGCGTATGGGGGGTAGGTGGAGAGTATGGGGGGTGGCAGAGAGCATGGGGGGGAGGTGGAGCGTATGGGGGGAGGTGGAGAGTATGGGGGGAGGTGGAGAGTATGGGGGAGGTGGAGAGTATGGGGGGAGGTGGAGAGCATGGGGGGTGGCAGAGAGCATGGGGGGTGGCAGAGAGCATGGGGGGTGGCAGAGAGCATGGGGGGTGGCAGAGAGCATGGGGGGTGGCGGAGAGCATGGGGGGTGGCGGAGAGCATGGAGGGTGGCGGAGAGCATGGGGGGTGGCGGAGAGCATGGGGGGTGGCGGAGAGCATGGGGGGTGGCGGAGAGCATGGGGGGAGGCGGAGAGCATGTGGGGTGGCGGAGAGCATGGGGGGAGGCGGAGAGCATGGGGGGTGGCGGAGAGCATGGGGGGAGGCGGAGAGCATGGGGGGAGGCGGAGAGCATGGGGGGAGGCGGAGAGCATGGGGGGAGGCGGAGAGCATGGGGGGAGGCGGAGAGCATGGGGGGAGGCGGAGAGCATGGGGGGTGGCGGAGAGCATGGGGGGAGGCGGAGAGCATGGGGGGTGGCGGAGAGCATGGGGGGTGGCGGAGAGCATGGGGGGTGGCGGAGAGCATGGGGGGAGGCGGAGAGCATGTGGGGAGGCGGAGAGCATGGGGGGTGGCGGAGAGCATGGGGGGTGGCGGAGAGCATGGGGGGTGGCGGAGAGCATGGGGGGTGGCGGAGAGCATGGGGGGAGGCGGAGAGCATGTGGGGTGGCGGAGAGCATGGGGGGAGGCGGAGAGCATGGGGGGTGGCGGAGAGCATGGGGGGTGGCGGAGAGCATGGGGGGAGGCGGAGAGCATGGGGGGAGGCGGAGAGCATGGGGGGAGGCGGAGAGCATGGGGGGAGGCGGAGAGCATGGGGGGAGGCGGAGAGCATGGGGGGTGGCGGAGAGCATGGGGGGTGGCGGAGAGCATGGGGGGTGGCGGAGAGCATGGGGGGTGGCGGAGAGCATGGGGGGAGGCGGAGAGCATGTGGGGTGGCGGAGAGCATGGGGGGAGGCGGAGAGCATGGGGGTGGCGGAGAGCATGGCATGGGGGGGTGACAGACAGCATGGGGGGGTGACAGACAGCATGGGGGGGTGACAGACAGCATGGGGGGGTGGCAGACAGCATGGGGGGTGGCAGACAGCATGGGGGGTGGCAGACAGCATGGGGGGTGGCAGACAGCTGGGGGGTGGCAGACAGCATGGGGGGTGGCAGAGAGCATGGGGGGTGGCAGAGAGCATGGGGGGTGGCAGAGAGCATGGGGGGAGGCAGAGAGCATGGGGGGAGGCAGACAGCATGGGGGGTGGCAGAGAGTATAGGGGGAGGTGGAGAGTATGGGGGGGTGGAGAGTATGGGGGTGATGTGGAGAGCACGGGGTTGGCAGAGAGTATGGGTGCGGTGGAGAGCCCTGCGGGAGCAGCAGAGAGAAGCAGGATAGGAGGATCGGTGGGGGCGGCTGCATATAGAAGAATCATTTTCTCCATCTTCCTCCTGCAGTCTCGGAATGCCTGCTTCTCCTCTACCTCTCACAGGCATTCGATACTGCAGGAGGAAGATGGAGAAAATAATTGTTCTATATGCAGCCACCCCCACCGATCCTCCTATCTAGTTCACAGGGGAGGCTGAACTTACGTTTTCTGTTCCAGCACCTCTCGACATAACAGCGGCTCCAATGTGTCTGCTCTGGCTCCTCCCCCCGGCACTGACGGCTGACCTATACGTGCGGCCGTGCAGCCGTGGTGAGGCCGAAGACGTCTCATTTAGCTCCTCCCCCCGGCGCCGATGGCTGAGCTTAACTGGCAGCCGGGCGGCCGCGGAGAGGCTGGATGAGCGGCACAAGCTCAAGCCGTTGGGCCATGCAAGGACTGGCGGCCCCAGCGGCCGCGGCCCACCGGGCAAATGCCCGGTTTGCCCTATGGCCAATCCGGGCCTGTCTCCAAGTAACACAAACATATGCTGGTATCACCTTGAGCTCAGTATAATCCCTGAACAGAATAGCCAGGCTGCTTTTATTTATACTAAACACATAGATATCAAAAGAGGGTGGTGGCTTCAGAATCAGCCAATCAGACACTTGTACTCATTCAAAAGAACCAATAACACACATGTATATATTCAAATAGAAATGCAGTAGTGACGTGTGCAAATGGTCGTGTGCAAAACCATGCGGCAAGCACACGGTTCTGAACACGATCGTGTGCACATTCCCACTGCTACCAATGATGTGAGCCATACTCCATTATGGCCCAGTGGGGCATAATTTTGTATGGTTATGCTGTGGTTCCCAAGTACGCAGATCTGCTTACTTAGGAGTTTAAATGCGATCGCCATGGAGTGGCGAGTCCCTTGGTGAGGCATAAACAAACATCCTTAAAAGAGCAAACAGATCTGTCGTGTCCACGGGAAGGTTTCCGCATCCAATGGTCTTCCACCAGCGTCTGTATGTGTGAATTCCCCTCGCATGAGCGTATTACAGCAAAACAGACACTGGGGGGCATCTGACAACATACATTATAAAAATTTCCACAGCACCATTAACATCGTTCAGCATGACCGGTTTGGTGGTAGGTCAGTGATGGTCTGGGGACTCGGGGAGGCATATCCATGGAGGGACGCACAGACCTCTACAGGCTAGACAATGGCACTCTGACTGAGGATATCGGAATGAAATCCTTGGACCCATTGTCAGACCCTACGCTGGTGCAGTGGGTCCTGGGTTCCTCCCGGTGCACGACAATGCCCGGCCTCATGTGGCGAGAGTATGCAGCCAGTTCCTGGAAGATGAAGGAATAAATACCAGGAATAAATACCATTGAAATTGATCATTAGCCCCTGCTTGGTATAATTGATTAATCATACACCTGACTCTAATCCTACAACCCTGACTTTGTGCAAGTGTCCATAGTGTGCAAGTGTAAGAATGACGATGGTTTGAAGCCAAAGGGTAGTCATGCCAAATATGGATTTTATTTTTTTTTAAATCTTTATTTATCAATTTTTTCCATACAAAAAGTAATTCACAAATTATTGTCATCCCATAATTTACAAAAACATTATCCAAAAAAGTGAATTAAATACAAAAAAAGATCTCCCAACATTTTAATTGCCCACCCCCCTCCCCTTCCCCTCCTCCCCCCCCCCCCCCCCCCACCTGCAGGTGAACACAACTAAGCTGAGCTGAGCTTGTATTCAATATTATATATATATCATTAAAGCGGTTGTATACCCGCTGTCATTTTTTTTTTTTTTTTTTACACCTGCAAGGGAAAAGGCATAATGAGCTAGTATGCACCGCATACTAGCTCATTATGAGATACTTACCTTAGAACGAGGCGCCGGCATCTCACCTGGTCCACGCCGAGGGAGCCGACATCTCCCCTCGGCGTGTCTTCCGGGTATCGCGGCTCCGGCGCTGTGAGTGGCCGGAGCCGCGATGTCGTCACTCCCGCGCATGCGCGCGGGAGACTTCTGCCCGGCAAGCTCCGGAGTTTGCCGGGCTGTCAGCCGAGAGTCCCCTGTGCGCATGCGCCGCTGCAGTCAGCGGCTCATTGCGAGGGGAATATCTCCTAAACCTTACAGGTTTAGGAGATATTTTTTTTACCTACAGGTAAGCCTTATTATAGGCTTACCTGTAGGTAAAAGTTACAAATAAAGGTATACAACCGCTTTAATACGAAATAGCCACTCCTTTAAGCTTGGGGGCTCCGGTTGCAACCATGTTCTTGTTATCTGTTTTTTTGCTACATCTAATAGTATTGGGACTAATGATGATTGATATTGCTTGATCGGTTTGTTCGTTCCGTGGAATAAACAAATCCACGGATCTTCTACTACCAGTTCTTTAGTTATTTTCTTAATTAATAACAAAATTTTTTTCCAGTATCCTTTAATAACCGGACATTCATATGTGTGCCATTGTTCCCAAGTTTGAGCATCCCCTCCAACATCTGTCCAGAGTACCTGGGTACAGTTTACTAAGTCGGTCTGGCGTGGCATACCATCGTGCTAAACATTTAAAATTGGTCTCCGACCGCATTATGTCGGCCGAGGTTCCGTGTACCATTTTCAAAATCTTTTCCACTGTGTGTAAACTGCAATGTGACCCCAACTCCCCTTCCCATTTTCTGATATATGGAGGCACATCCAGTTCTCTCCCCGCAGAGAGAATTTTATAGAGGCGAGATATAACATTACCGGCTCTGGCACTCCCACATAACAGCTCCAATGGCCTGTATTCGTCTTCTCCTCTAATTGGTTTTGGTAATTTCTCAATAAAAAGCGACAACTGCATGTACCTCCAAGCATTGACTACCATTAGGTCAGTCTCTGCTTTCAATTCCCCATAGGGGCGCAACTTCCCCTCTTTAATAATATCCTTTAATTGTGCACCGTTTTTCTTAATCGAATTCCCTCCCACCTCCCGCATCCCTGGTTCAAAAAAATTATTATCTTTGATATAAATCATAGGTGAATTGTAACTCCAGTTATTACATTTGTGTACCTGATCCCATGCTTTAAGCGTGTTACGTGTGAGTGGTGAGTGAAGCTGTATTAATACTAAGTGTCCTAAATTTTGGCGGGTTCCAAATTATATGGCCCAGATTAGTGCCACATAAACCGTGTTCAATATTCACCCACCTCCTGTCTGGAGCCCCCTTAACCCATTCAACTACCCGTGACAATACTACTGCAGTGTAATATCTATTCAGGTCTGGAAAAGCCAGGCCCCCTTTTTTTTTCCCTCTTATCAAAATTGAGTGAGCTATTCGTGGCTTTTTGCCACGCCAGACTAACCTCGACAACAATCCCCGTAGTGCCCTAAAAAAATAACGCGGGAGGGCAATTGGTAACATTTGAAATCTATATGTTATTTTTGGAATTAACTGCATTTTAATTGCATTTATGCGACCAAACCACGAGAGGGGTAGCGACGACAACCTGCTTTCATCCAGCATGGGAATATAATTAATACGATACAATTTTTTCAATGAGTTTGCCAATTTATTACCTAAATAATTAATTTCCTTCTTCCATGGGAATGAAAAAGAACCTGACAAGCTCTCTGCCTCCTTTTTACCGACATTAATATTGAGCACCTCCGATTTACTCGGATTAATTTTGAAGCCAGAGACCTCGCCATATCCCTTCAATACTCCCAGCAAATTAGGGATCGTAATCCATGGGTTCGTTATAAAAAAAATTATATCGTCGGCAAATGCCACTAGTTTGTGTTCGTCCTGTCCTACCATCACCCCTCTGCAATCTATGTTCTTTCGTATAGTTGCCAGCAGCGGTTCTAGGGACAAGACAAACAATAACGGGGATAGGGGGCACCCCTGCCTCGTACCATTCTCCATCTTAAATGGACTGGAGAGCACCCCGTTTACCCTGATCGAGGCTGTAGGATGGTTATACAAGACTTTCACCCATGCTATATACCTGGGACCAATCCCCATTGCTTCCATAGTTTTAATCATGAACCCCCAGTCTACCCTGTCAAACGCTTTTTCAGCATCCATTGACAGGAATAGAGCTGGGGGTCCCTCTGCTTTAATAGATTCCAATAAAAGCATGGCTCGTACTCCGTTGTCCCTACCTTGTCGACCTGGAACAAAACCGACTTGGTCCGGGTGTACCAAGAAACTCATCTTGTCCCGAAGTCTATTAGCCAATACCTTAGCGTATAGTTTTACATCAGCATTTAACAAGGCAATAGGCCTATAACTTGAACAGAGCATATTATTCTTTCCTTCTTTCGCAATTAATGATATGGTAGCCGATAGGGCCTCATCACACATTAGGCAATCAGGTCCTAATTTGTTCCAGTAATAGCAGAGTCTAGGAACCAGAATATGTTTAAATTTTTTCAGGTAAATATTAGTAAAACCATCGGGCCCAGGGCTTTTCCCCGGCGGTAAGTTGTTCAGTGCAAGGTATATTTCCTCTTCAGTTGTTGGGCCATCTAGGGCTGTTTTTTCCTCCTCTGAGAGCCCTTTCAGCTCAGCTCCCTTCAAAAATTCCTCTGTCTTTACACTGTTTAGAGAGTCGCCCCCTCCCCTTTGTCCCATAGTATACAGGGCTTCAAAGAACTTCCTAAACTCTTCAGCTATCTCTTTAGTGGGCGCCACTGTTTCTCCTTTTTTATTTTGTATTTTCTCAATAAAATTCCGGTCTCTTTTCTTCCTCAAAATCCTTGCTAGGTGTTTACTGGATTTATTGCCACTATAATATCTCTCTCTTGTTATTTTAGTGAATACCCTCCTGGCGTCTTGTTCCATGCTGTCTTTTAACTCTTCCCTTTTACCCACTAGGAGGTGATAGCTATCCTGTGCCAGTCCCCTAGATTCTTTATGGATCAGTTCTAACGCTGCAATTTCCTCCAATAATTTTGCCCTTTTTTCTTTTCTCTTTTTTTTCTCCCCTGCCCCGATGGAGATCAGGAGTCCCCTAACAAATGCTTTATGCGTTTCCCACAAAGTTGATGGGAGAATGTCTCCTGTGTCATTAGCCTTGAAGAAAAAATCGATTTCTTCCTGAAGTTTATCACAAACATGTGGGACTTCAAGAAGATTTTCATTTAATTTCCAAGAGAAGGGTTGCCTTTGCCCTTCTGGAACTCTGATCTTCATCGTGACTGGGGAGTGATCAGATATCTATATAATCTCAATTCTAGACTCTACTACCTGGTCTAATAAACTGTGATCAATCATAATGTAATCCAGTCTTGTGTACGTCCCATGCACAGGGGAGAAGAAGGTGTAATCTTTTACCTTTGGATGCTGTAACCGCCATACATCCATAAGATGATATTGGTGCAGCCTTTTCCAGATCCTTCTTAACTGAACCTTCCTTGTCCCCTGTGCCCGGGACGTACTATCTACTGTGGGTTCTAGGCAAAAATTAAAGTCTCCCGCCAACACCACCTCCCCTTCTCTGAACTCCATCAGTTTCACCAGAACTTGCTCTAAAAAGACAGTTGGATTTCTATTTGGACAGTATACATTTGCTACCGTTAACATTTTATTCCCCAAATATGGATTTGATTTAGATTTTGCTTCTGTTTGCTTGCTTTGCATTTTGTAAATATATATATTATAATGTACTTATAAAGCAAATTTTGCATACACATACACTTTACAGAAACCTTTATCTTTCACACATTCCTATATCAGACACCCTGTGTCTATCACATACTGCACTCTTCTTTCACTATGTGTCCTTCAAATACTGGACTTATCTCTCACCATGTGTCTATCACATACTCCACTTCGCTCTCATCCTCTGCCTATATCACATACTTTACTTTTCTCCTACCCTGTGCATCACATACTACACTCATCATTCACTCTGTGTTCATCACATACCGCACTCTTCTCTTACCCTGTGTGCATCACATACTGCACTCATCATTCACTCTGTGTCCATCACATACCACACTCTTCTCTTACCCTGTGTGCATCACATACTGCACTTATCTCTTACCCTGTTTCTATCAGATATCATCCATTACTCATGCAGTATCTATCAAATACCACACTACTCTCTCTCCCTGTGTCCACCACATACTGCATTCCTCTCTCACCTTGTGTTTATCATATAACACACTCCTCAGCTCCTCTCCTACCCAGTGTACATCACATACCACACTCTTCTCTCTCCCTGTGTCCATCACATACCTCACTCCTCTCTTACCCTGTGTCCATCACATACCACACTCCTCTCTCACCATGTGTCTATCATGTGCTGCGCTCCTTTACCACTCTGTGCCCATCAGATACTGGACTCATCTATCACCCTTTGTCTATCAAAAGCACACTACTCTCTCACCATGTCCATCACATAACGCAATCTTCTCTCCCCTTGTGCCCATCACATACCTCACTTCTTTCTCACCCTGTGCATGTCACACTCCTTTGTCACCCTGTGTCCATCACACAGTACACTTTTTCTGGCCAGCCCCACACCAGCACACCTGGGATTGCTCCTCCTGCGAACCCTCAGGACCACTTTTACCATAGCACATTAAAGAGAAAGCCCTCCCATTCCCTCATGTTCTCCTTTTTTTTGTCTCCAGGCCACCTGAAAACTAAGAATATAAAGACCGGGGATCAAGAGTGTGCTAGACTTCCTGGAATCAGCTGTAGAGACGGGCTTGGCCTACAATACGATCAAGGCACAAGTGTCTGCATTTTCAGCATTCACAGGTCACAAGTGGGCAGAAGAGCCCTTAATAAGACAGCTCCTCAGGGTGACAATGAGAATACAACCTTCAAGGAGAAGTCTCTTCCCAACCTGGGACTTGGGCATAGTGCTAAAGGCCCTGCTCCAACCTCCATTCGTCCCCACTGTGACATGCCCATTGTGTTTTTTACCATCTAAACTAACCTTTCTTACAGCCAACACGTCAGCCAGAAGGGTGTCAAAACTGCAGCCCTATCTTGCAAACACCAGTTTTGAATTGTTCTGGCAGATAAGGTTGACCTCTCACCAGCCTTAACCTCCAAGGTAGCCTCTGAATTCCACATAAATTGGGAATCAATCCTACCAAGTTTCACACAGCCACCGGAACAGAAAAATGAGCTAGACCTGAGACCACTGGATATGGTCAGCTTATTTACAATGTACCTACATCGTACCCAACAAATACGAAAGTCTGACAGCCTATTTATCCTACAATCAGGTCCTAAAAAAGGGGAGGCGGGGGGCGTGACCGGATGTCGATGTGAGCGGGTGTGCGTGTGAGCTCCCTCCTAGCTCCGACTTCCATGCTGCTCAGCCCCATCCCTAGCAGTTCAACCTACCCCGCTACTTTGACGGCTTGTGATTCGCCTCCCTGTTCACCGCACCACCTCACGGCCACTGTGCCCGGCCAGCCGCATCTTACCTTTGGAGCGGGACGCTCTACCGTTGCACTGCGTTGTATCTCGGGTGTCGGCTTGCTTTCCGCCCGGCATCCCGCGCTCGGTTCGTGCTGCGGGCTCCTCCCTGCCGCCGCTGGACTGGTTGCTTGGCAACACCTGGGGCTCTCGTGAGAGCTGTAAAAATCTTCCGTGTTCTGGACAAAGGCTCGGGAGCTCTGCTTCGGCTCCAGTCTCCCTCCCCTTGCTTCAGCCACAGCTACAGCAGCAGATGCCGGCAGACGCTGGCTACAGTAACAGGCACACGTGGAGAGAGCGGAGAGAGCGCACAGACTTGAAGTACTACAGGACAGGTATGAGAGCAATCGGGTTCAGTTTAAAAACCTTGTGGCTATAGAGGTGGACTGTATGGTATCCTGTCTGCTACACCCGCTAATGTTATGCAACTACGCAATTATACAGCAGTTGTAAAGAGAATCCTTGAAAGAGCAAATTAAGGAAATTAAGGAAAAGCAAGGGGAGAGGGAAGGGGAGAGCAGAGGAAGACGAAAAGAGGCAAGGAAATCGCTGGTTAAAAGGGGAAGAAGGGAGGAAAAAGAAAAAAAGAAAAGAGAAAGCAAAGAGAAGTTTAATTAAGCCCCAGTTGTGGGTCCTAAGGACGCTACGTACACCCCAGAGGGTGGGCTGCGGGGGGGGGGGGGGGGGGGCGACAGTGGCAGCACCTGGGCACATCAACTAGCAGATAAGGGGCAAACCACCACTGTTGGAACCCTGCTGTTTTTTAGCGTCCTCAATGATGACCAGGAAGAAGGGTGAGGAGCCCCAACAGTTACACGAAAACACAACAACACAGGGTGCCCGCTCTGTTAAGGAAAAGGGGAACCTAGCAGCATCAGCTTCTGCGGCGGCGACAGCCGCAGCAAAATTGGAAAAATTTGCGCACACCCCTGCACACACCCCTGTTAAGGGTAATCAATTGCCTCACGAGAAGTCGCAGACAGGCCCGTCTGGGGAGAGGAAAAGTGTGGGCAGAATGTCAACAGCTCCAGCTGCCTTACCAGCTAGTACTAAAACTACAATAAATAAAAAAAGCTCAGAGCTAGCTTCCCTGGAGAAAGGAACCGTACCAGCTAGTGGCGCTCCACCTGATTTTAGTATAGCTGTGGAACCAGAACCCACATTAAAGGAAGTACTAGCTGCAGTGAACTCATGTAAGGGGTCCCTGAACGACCTGTGTGACCAACTAGGGGGCCTTAAGGTAGAACTACGCTCTATGAGCCAGGAACTTCAGAAAGTGCTAGAAAGGACTACCATTATTGAAGAAAGATTGAGCCAACTTGAGGACACAGTGTTTCCAATGCAACGGGAATTCAAGAGTATACAAACGCAGTTTGAAATGTATAGGAATAAAATGGACGAAATAGAGAATAGGATGCGCAGATGCAATGTTAGGGTGCTGGGTCTCCCTGAGGGAAGCGAGGGCCCCCGTCCTGAGGTATATATGGAAAATCTGCTTAAGGGGCTTTTTGGGCCCGACATTCTCTCACCTTACTTTGCTATTGAGAGGGCGCATCGAATACCCACCAGGCCCACCGCATCAGGGGGACATCCTAGACCAATGATTCTTAAGCTGTTCTGTTATAAGGACAAGGTGACGCTAATGCAAAAATCTAGAGAGAAAGGAGACATGTTCCACAACGGCAGTAGGATCTCACTGTACCCCGATTATTCTCCGGATTTGCAGAAAAGAAGGGCGGGCTTTGTGGAAGTGAAACACGCCCTACGGTCTCATAAAGTCCCATACGCTTTGCTATACCCAGCGCGATTGCGTGTAGAAGCCTCGGGGACAGTCTACTTCTTTGACGCAGCTGACAAGGCCTCAGCATGGCTCGAGGACTATAAAAAGAACTTATAAATCTAGGAGATCGGGGGAGATGTGAAAAAGGAAAATGAAAAAGAGGACAAAACACTGTATCATTAAAAATTAAATGAGGGATGGGGTTGGGGGAGGGGTTTTTTTTTTTTTTTCTTTTTTTTTGTTTTCTATGAGCTGGAGGTGGGGGGGGAGTGTGGGTCGAAGAGTGTGAGAAAGTCTTAAATGTGTGATGGTACACGATTAAGGTCGTGGGGTGGTTTGATTCTTTCTTTTTTCTTGTTTTTTTACTTTAGGGCTCCCCTTAAGGGAGATGCAATAAATGATGAGGGGGAGAGGGGAGGAGGGCAGGTGGAGGTTGACGGGTGGGTATGGCTGTTATCAGTTGAGGTATGGAGGTATGGGTTAGATTGGGTCACAATAAAGGCTCCTAGGACTAGCCGAAATAGGCACAGGAGGGGTAAGGGGAAGTCACTGGGTAAAGAGTTAATTATTCCCCATATGGGACTTAAACACATTAGTAAACAGAAGCAGGGGTGTGGGGGGAGGGCAACAAATTAAATAAGGGTTTGTGTTATTTATACATGCACGTGGAAAGATTTGGAGTTTTGGGGGCGTGGGGGAGACAAGAGGGGAAGGGAATCTGCCTTCTCCCTCCGCCCCTCACGCCCCTAAAATATAGTTCCAGCACTGATTGTGGATTTAGGAATCACAGTGGAGTCATAATAAATGTTAAGAAATTGGACGAGTTCGGTTGGGGTTCAAAAAGAGGTTTATACCTTATACTGCACAAGATGTTGTTTTTTACTCCGTGCTAAAAAATTTTTTTTTTTTCTTCTTTCTGATGCCTAGTGTAGTTGGAATAGGATCATGGAATGTTAGGGGTTTAGGTGATCCCGATAAGAGAACTGCCGTTTTATTAGAGCTGGAGGCCCAGGGTGTCGATCAGATCTGCCTGCAGGAGACGCACTTGACAAACGAAACCAGGATAAGATTTGGGGGTAGGAAATTTCAGACGCAATTCCATTCTGTCTACTCCTCCTACTCAAGAGGAGTGAGTATATTGGTTAAAAAAGGGGTGTCGTTTGCCTGCAGGGGTGTTCGGATCGACACGTTGGGCTGCTATATTTTTTTGCATTGCCTGTTGGATGATAGAGAGTTTGTTATTGCAAATATCTATATCCCTCCTCCAAGTAAGTTGGAAATTCTATACTGTCTGTTGGAATATATGGAGAGCAAGGTTGGGATTCCACTAATCCTGGTTGGCGACTTTAACACAGTCCTTGATAGTCGGCAGAATAGGCTCCCAACCGGTACCCGGACAGTGAGGGCAATGGAGGGCAGGCTCAGGCAGTTTTTAGAGGAAGTGGGGTGGTGTGATTTATGGAGAATCCGCAATCCAAACGTTAGACAATACTCTTGTTACTCAGGGACACACCACACACTATCCCGAATAGATCTAGCCATAGGTAATAAGGAAGCGCACCCCCTAGTGTATAAAATAGATTACGGCCCAAGAGGATTATCAGACCACTCGCCTTTAAAACTAGTGTTGCGCATCGGCGATAGACAAATACATAGGCCCTGGTCAGTAAGCCCAGTATGGCTGGAGGTAATAGGGAGCATGGGAGAAATTTCTACTAGTCTAAAGGAGTTTATGGTATGCAACTCAGGTACAGCGGCAGGGGGAGTGATCTGGGACGCTCTAAAGGCCTTTCTCAGAGGGCTTCTAATTCAGCAAATAGCAAGGGTAAAGCGGAAAACAAGAATGCAGGATGATCGCATTAGAAATGAGGTTATGGAGCTGGAAAGGCAGTATGTTCTGGGCCCCACTATAGGGCTAGAGGAGCTCTGAATTAGGAAACAACAGGAATATAAAGCAGTAACAATGAGAAAGGCCGAAAATAAAAGACTTTTTCAGAGGCAGAGGTTCTTTGAGGAGGGAGAAAGAGTGGGCCGAATGCTGGCCGTAGTGGCAAGCACCAACTCCCCGTCCTCAACAATCTCTGCGATTAGATCCCCAAGTGGGGAAATTGTGACAGACCCAGGGAAAGTCAAGGAGATATTCTTCGATTTCTACAGTTCCCTGTATCAGTCGAAACACCCCACAGTAAGAGGAGAGCTGGATAAACTACTGGAGGGATTTGTATTACCAACCTTATCTACAGCAGATAAAGTTAACTTAGAATCCCCTATAACCCTAGAGGAACTAAGGTGCGCTGTGGCTGCTATGCCCAATCATAAGACCCCAGGCCCAGACGGACTCCCCCTGGAAATATATAAATATTATGGGGGGATTCTGCTCCCCACTCTCTTGAGGACACTAGAGGAGGCGTTCATAGACGGTGGTCTCCCTGCTTCAATGACAGAGTCTAATATTATACTTATTCAAAAGGAACGGAAGGACCAACTGGATGTAGCGTCATACAGACCAATTTCTCTGCTTTGCTCGGACGTTAAAATCCTAGCAAAGGTACTAGCAACTAGGCTAAGTAAATGTATTAATAACTTGGTACACCCAGACCAAGCAGGATTTATCCCCCATAGGTCTACCAGTGTCAATATTAGGAGAGCATACCTGAACCTGCAGACCCCAGTTGTAGATAGGGACCCCAGAGCCATCATGTCCCTGGACATCGCCAAAGCATTTGATAGCTTGGAGTGGGGCTACCTCTGGGGAATAATGGATAAATTCGGGTTTGGCCCGATTTTCATTAAATGGGTAAAAATCTTGTACAGCTGTCCATTAGCCAAGTTAAAGATTAACAACGAGTATACAGATAGTCTGACACTAGAGAGGGGTACAAGACAGGGGTGCCCCTTGTCGCCTCTCCTGTTTGCTCTGGCAATGGAGCCGTTGGCAGAGGCTATAAGAAGGGCACCGGGCCTGTGGGGCTTTAGGAGGAAGGGCAGCGAAGAAAGAGTTGCACTTTACGCAGACGATGTCTTGGTATTCCTGGGGGATATAGGACCATCTCTGGTAAAAACGATGCAACTGGTAGAAGGATTTGGGAAGGTATCGGGCCTAGCGGTTAACTGGGACAAATCTTCATTGTTACAGATTGATTCAACCAATAACCTCCTCCCTGATGGTCTCCCTGGGTTAAACGTAACTGATAAGATAAAGTACTTGGGAATAGTAATGACTAGGGATCCCAATAATTACATTCAAGATAACTTGGCCCCCTTGCTTGAGAAGTTTAGAAGAAAATGCGACATCTGGTGTCGGCTTCCCCTGTCGCTGGCAGGATGCTCAAATTTGATCAGAATGATCTGGTTGCCACAATTACTCTACATTCTCCATAACTCCCCGGTATGGATCGGGAGAAAATGGTTCACGAAAATAAACTCCCTATTTAGGGAACTTATTTGGAAGAAAGGCCAGGCTAGGATCAAACTGCAGACATTGCAGCGACCTGCCTGGGAAGGAGGATTGGCAATTCCTCATCCGTATGGTTATTACCTAGCTGCTCAAATGCAGCACCTAGGGGGCTGTGAATCCCTGGGTGAAGCAAGTGCCAGCAATAAAATAATGCTAGAAGGTAGCCCACACACTTGCTTGGTAGAGGCACTAGAGGCGGGTTCACTCCAGAGAAAGCTGCCAACACATAAATTAGTAAATAAGACCTGGCAGACAGTTAAAAAGATCATGGGGTATAGAGGCATTACTGAGTTTTTACCCATATGGTCTAACGAATCCCTGGGGGAATTAAGGGTTGTAGAAAAGAATCCCGCTTGGGAAAGTCACGGAATTCATAGATTGGCTCAGCTGTACAGCGATACTAACTTGAAATCCTTTATGGAACTGAGAATGGAATTCGGAGTTCCATACAATATATTCTATAACTATCTACAGATCAAGCACGCACTGAATACCCAATTTAGGTTCTCTCCCATGAAACGATGCAACACACCGCTTCTTAATAAAATAGTTAAAGCAACAAGCACTAAGGGGCTTATTGGGGATGTGTATACGCAGCTATTGGATAAGATTCTGGTTCAAGGCGTGCCTCTTGGGTCTAGAGAGGGATGGGAGGCTGATGTGGGGGAGCTGACGGACGACCAGTGGAAAAAAATATTGGAATTTGGGCAGATGGTGTCCGTCTCTCCGTCACAGAAGGCCTCACATCTCCTCCTTATACATAGAGCATATTACACTCCCAGAAGACTGTACAGGTTTGGGGGTAGGCCAGACGACAGTTGCCCCAGGTGCTATAGGTCAGGAGATCTTATACACATGGTTTGGAGATGTCCAAAATTGGCAAGATACTGGTCGGAAGTGGTAGGGACAATAAACCCTAGATTCAAGGTAAACATGGAATTAGACGCCAAGGTGTGTGTGTTGGGTTTGGTGGGAGCTAATATGGGTAACACCAGAACAACCACTGCCATAGTAAGATGTCTAAAAGACAAGTAAAAAAGGCGCAATGCAGGTATACCTCAAATAACTGTTCCTAAATAGTCCAATGGCAGGATGGGTGTATATAAATATATATACAGGAGGAAGTCAATCAGGGCTGCCACCAAGAAAAGACCAGAAGCGAGGTCCAATAGGCTAAAGAAGATAAACAAGGAAAAGGGGCGCCTCTGAGTATGTATCAATAATCATTTATTTCAACAAACAATATCCACTCACATGGAAGACTGTAGTGTTGCGTTCCGGTACGTCTCTGAGTAGAGGAAAAGCTGGAGGACCACAAGTCTCAGCAAGTCCGTGCAGTGCTGATCCCACATCGGATCCTGGCGAGGATGGATAGTGGTAACTGGACACAGCAGGGGCTCCCTCAGGTCTCCAGATGGCACTTCCGGGTTGAGATGGGTTAAAATGACACAGACCAACAGTCTGCGGGTTCCAAGGAGGGGGTTAAGAGGACGCCAAAGCCGATCGCCGGGCGTGCTGCAGTGTGTAGTGAGGCTCGTACGGCTCCGTGGATGGGATGGTAGCGGCCGTGTAGGGAGCCAGAACGAGGCCTGGAAGGCAAGCACAGCGCGGCGCCGGGCCGTGACGTCACAGCTATGCGACGCGTTTCCGAGTCTGCGCGCTATTGGTGGCAAGAATAGCGGCACTCCTTTCTCAAGCATCAGTAGTAAGAATGTCTATACCAAGCGAGAAAGTTGCTAGCACAACACTGGCTCTCAACAAACCCTCCAACTATAGGGGAATGGCTTAAAACAATGGACTCCTTGGTCTGGACAGAAAGGACAGTATACACCAAAAAAGGGAATTACAGCAAATTTATTGGCATATGGAAGCCTTGGCTCCAGGAGCAGAATATTCAACATTTAATCTGAACTAATTTACCCTTGACCCCCTCACGAGCGTGGGGGCGAATAAAGGCCCAAACCAGATAAACTTGGGTGTAGGAACAGGTCCCACTGGGGCTTAGATAGTCGTAGCATGCCGCGAGTTCTAGTGTTAATGTACTTAACTTTTGCGCTGATAACGAGGGAGGGGGATGGTAAGGTGGGTAGTAGATAAAGGGTGGTTGGGAAGATTAGGGAGGGTAAGGGGGGGGGGGGGGAATAATAAAAGGGGGGAAAAATAGCATATTGTAAGTTGTTGCCACTTACATATTTATTAAATGTTTGTAATTACCACAGCGCACAGTAGATATGCGAGGTATTTAGCTTTAATATTCTGCATTTGTAATACGTTTTATTGTCTTTGCTAATTACACGTTAAATACAATATGCCACGAAAAGTATGTAACTTTTTATATCGTTATCAATAAAGAGAAACTAAGTAAAAAAAAGGGGAGGCGGCATCGACAAGAATCATATGGACTTGGCTCACCAGGACAATTAACCTGGCATACAAGCAACAGGGCTTAGCTCCTCCACAGGTGTTACGAACTCACTCAACAAGAGTTGTGGCAACCTCATGGGCAGCACTCGGTGGAAGAAGTATGCAGAACAGCCAGCTGGGGCTCCTGTGAGACCTGCGCCAGACACTATAAGTTAGATGTAATGTCAACCAGTACAAATACATTTGGAAAGAAGAAAGAAATGGCTGCACATCCAAAACTTCCGATTGCCTTTTATTTTGTTCACAAAGATAACACCAAAGACACCAAACTGTGGTCACATAGACGCGTTTCACACATACAACTTGTGCTTAATCATTACAACTAAATTTGGAATGACAGTGATGATGGCATTGTTTCAGACAAAATAAAGTCTATTTCTGAAACATTAAAGCGATTGTATACCCTCAGAAAAAAAAAAATGTTAAAAAAAAAACCCTGTAAGGAGAAGGCATAATGAGCTAGTATGTACCGCATACTAGCTCATTATGAAATACTTACCTTAAAACGAGGTCCCCACATCGCAGGCCCGTCCAGGCCGAGGGAGCTGACATTTTGCCCTTGGCGTTCCTTCCGTGTTCGCGGCTCTGGTGCTGTGAGTGGCCGGAGCCGCGATGACGTCACTCCCGGGCATGGGCACAGGAGTCTTCTTCCCGGCAAGGGCATTCACAGTGTATGCGCTGCTGTCAGCAGCTGCATGCAAAGTGAATATCTCCTAGGAGGAGATATTCATTTTACCTACAGGTAAGCCTTATTATAGGCTTACCTGTAGGTAAAAATGAAGAAAAGTGGGTATACAACCACTTTAAGACGGATTGTTCTTTTATTGCATTATCCCGCCCTAGATAGCTAGTTAAATCCCAGGTGTGCTGACGCGGGGCTGGCTAGGAGAACAGAAAGTACACTTACCGTAATTTTCCTTTCCTGGCCAGTCCTCAGCTCACCACAACTTTGCTTCCCTCCCTAAGTGGCCTGTCGCTACTAAATATAGAAGAACAAGAGGAAATGGGAGGGCTCTCACTTTTATGTGCTAAGGTAAGGGTGGTCCTGAGGGTTCACAGGAGGAGCAAACTCAAGTGTGCTAACGTTAGGACTGGCCAGGAAAGGAAAATTATGGTAAGCATTGATAACAATTTTCCGTTATCTCTTACCCTGTGTCCATATCCTACCACACTACTCTCTCACCATGTCCATCACATAATGCATTCTTCTCTCTCCTTGTGCCTATCACATACCGCACTCCTCTATAACCCTGTGTCCATCACATACTGCACTCCTTTCTCATGCAGTGTGTCCATCACATACCGCACTCCTCTTTCACTCTCTGTCCATCAAATTTCGTCCAGTG
The DNA here is from genome assembly GCA_037952835.1 of Lithobates septentrionalis. Lineage (NCBI taxonomy): Eukaryota > Metazoa > Chordata > Amphibia > Anura > Ranidae > Lithobates > Lithobates septentrionalis. The sequence goes on from JBBDGP010000810.1 coordinate 220,462, forward strand.
TCCATCAAATACCACACTTCTCTCTCGCCCTGTGTCCATCACATACTTCACTCCTTTCTCATGCAGTGTGTCCATCACATAAGGCACTCCTCTTTCACTCTCTGTCCATCACATATCGTCCAGTGTCCATCACATACCACACTTCTCTATCACCCTGTGTCCATCACATACTTCATTTCTTTCTCATGCAGTGTGTCCATCACATACCGCACTTCTCTTTCACTCTCTGTCCATCACATTTCGTCCAGTGTCCATCAAATACCACACTTCTCTCTCACCCTGTGTCCATCACATACTTCACTTCTTTCTCATGCAGTGTGTCCATCACATATCGTCCAGTGTCCATCACATACCACACTACTCTCACACCCTCTGTCCATCACATACTTCATTCCTTTCTCATGCAGTGTGTCCATCACATAAGGCACTCCTCTTTCACCCTCTGTCCATCACATATCGTCCAGTGTCCATCACATATCACACTTCTCTCTCACCCTGTGTCCATCACATACTTCACTCCTTTCTCATGCAGTGTGTCCATCACATAAGGCACTCCTCTTTCACTCTCTGTCCATCACATATCGTCCAGTGTCCATCACATACCACACTTCTCTATCACCCTGTGTCCATCACATACTTCATTCCTTTCTCATGCAGTGTGTCCATCACATACCGCACTCCTCTTTCACTGTCTGTCCATCACATTTCGTCCAGTGTCCATCACATACCACACTTCTCTCTCACCCTGTGTCCATCGCATATTTCACTCCTTTCTCATGCAGTGTGTCCATCACATACGACACTCCTCTTTCACTCTCTGTCCATCACATATCGTCCAGTGTCCATCACATACCACACTTCTCTCTCACCCTGTGTCCATCACATACTTCACTTCTTTCTCATGCAGTGTGTCCATCACATATCGTCCAGTGTCCATCACATACCACACTACTCTCACACCCTCTGTCCATCACATACTTCATTCCTTTCTCATGCAGTGTGTCCATCACATAAGGCACTCCTCTTTCACTCTCTGTCCATCACATATCGTCCAGTGTCCATCACATATCACACTTCTCTCTCACCCTGTGTCCATCACATACTTCACTCCTTTCTCATGCAGTGTGTCCATCACATAAGGCACTCCTCTTTCACTCTCTGTCCATCACATATCGTCCAGTGTCCATCACATACCACACTTCTCTATCACCCTGTGTCCATCACATACTTCATTCCTTTCTCATGCAGTGTGTCCATCACATACCGCACTCCTCTTTCACTGTCTGTCCATCACATTTCGTCCAGTGTCCATCACATACCACACTTCTCTCTCACCCTGTGTCCATCGCATATTTCACTCCTTTCTCATGCAGTGTGTCCATCACATACGACACTCCTCTTTCACTCTCTGTCCATCACATATCGTCCAGTGTCCATCACATACCACACTTCTCTCTCACCCTGTGTCCATCACATACTTCATTCCTTTCTCATGCAGTGTGTCCATCACATACCGCACTCCTCTTTCACTCTCTGTCCATCACATATCGTCCAGTGTCCATTACACTCCTCTTGTGCCCATCACAAACTTTATTTTTTTCTTGCCCTGTGTCCATCACACAGCGCAATCCTCTTTCACCCTTTGTCTATCAGAAGCACACTCCTCTCTTCCCTTGTGCCCATCACATACCTCAATTCTTTCTCACCTTGTGCATGTCACATGCAACACTCCTTTGTCATCATGTGTCCATCACATGCCACACTTATGTCTCACCCTGTGTCCATCACATACCGTACTACTCTCTCTCCTTGTGTCTATTACATACCACACTCCTTTTTCACCCTGTGTCTATTACATAACACACTCTTCTCTCATCCTGTGCCCATCACATACTTTAAGTTTCTCTCGTCCTGTGTCCATCGCATACCACACATTACTCACCTAGTGTCTATCACATAACACACTCCTCTCACATCCTGTGCTCATCATTTACCCCACTTCTCTTTACACCCTCTGTCCATCACATACTGCCCTCCTCCATCACCCTCTGTCCATCACATACTGTCCTCCTCCATCACATACTGCCCTCCTCCATCACCCTCTGTCCATCACATACTGCCCTCCTCCATCACCCTCTGTCCATCACATACTGTCCTCCTCCATCACCCTCTGTCCATCACATACTGCCCTCCTCCATCACCCTCTGTCCATCACATACTGTCCTCCTCCATCACCCTCTGTCCATCACATACTGCCCTCCTCCATCACCCTCTGTCCATCACATACTGTCCTCCTCCATCACCCTCTGTCCATCACATACTGCACTCCTCCATCACCCTCTGTCCATCCAGCGCTTAAGCGCCATGATGGGGCATGAAACATGTTAGCTGTCTTTCCTGTTCCTCCCTGTACATGAGGTGACTGCATTTGGATTTTATTTCTTCATATCAATAAAGATGTCTTCTATGGTGTGCGGCCGTCCAGGATATTTTTCTCTTTCCTCAAGCTTGTGCAGAGCCAGCACCTGTGAGTTCCATTAGGGCGGGTGTCTTGATACGGATTTGAGAGATTGGTGCGGCAATCTTTTGCTTACCATCTCATACTGCACTCATCTCTCATCCTGTGTTCACCACTTAGCGCACTCCTCTCTCAGATAGTATATGTCACACAGCACACTCCTCTCTCATCCTGTGCCCATCGCATACTGCACTCCTCTATCACCTTGTGTCCATCACATATGGCGCTTTTTTCTCACCCTGTGTCCAACTGTCCATCACATACCGCACTCCTCTATCACCCCGTATCCATCACATACTGTGCTCCTCTCTCACCCTGTGCCCATCAAATACAACACTCCTCTTTTACCCTGTGTCCAGCTCATACCGCACTCCTCTCTCACCCTGTGTTCATCACATACAACACTCCTTTCTCAAAGTATTCATCACATACAACACTCCTCTCTCACCCTTTGTTCATTACATACAACTCTCCTCTCTTATCCTGTGTCGATCACATACAACACTCCTCTCTTACCCTGTGTTCATCACATGCAACACTCCTCTCTTACCCTGTGTTCATCACATACAACACTCCTCTCTCACCCTGTGTTCATTACATACTGCACTCCTCTCTTACCCTGTGTTCATCACATACAACACTCCTCTCTTACCCTGTGTTCATCACATACAACACTCCTCTCTTACCCTGTGTTCATCACATACAACACTCCTCTCTCACCCTGTGTTCATCACATACTGCACTCCTCTCTTACCCTGTGTTCATCACATACTGCACTCTTCTCTTACCCTGTGTTCATCACATATTGCACTCCTCTCTCACCCTGTGTTCATCACATACTGCACTCCTCTCTCACCCTGTGTTCATCACATACAACACTCCTCTCTCACCCTATGTTCATCACATACAACACTCCTCTCTTACCCTGTGTTCATCACATACAACACTCCTCTCTTACCCTGTGTTCATCACATACTGCACTCCTCTCTTACCCTGTGTTCATCACATACAACACTCCTCTCTCACCCTGTGTTCATTACATACTGCACTCCTCTCTTACCCTGTGTTCATCACATACAACACTCCTCTCTTACCCTGTGTTCATCACATACAACACTCCTCTCTTACCCTGTGTTCATCACATACAACACTCCTCTCTTACCCTGTGTTCATCACATACAACACTCCTCTCTCACCCTGTGTTCATCACATACTGCACTCCTCTCTTACCCTGTGTTCATCACATATTGCACTCCTCTCTCACCCTGTGTTCATCACATACTGCACTCCTCTCTCACCCTGTGTTCATCACATACAACACTCCTCTCTCACCCTATGTTCATCACATACAACACTCCTCTCTTACCCTGTGTTCATCACATACAACACTCCTCTCTTACCCTGTGTTCATCACATACTGCACTCCTCTCTTACCCTGTGTTCATCACATACAACACTCCTCTCTCACCCTGTGTTCATCACATACTGCACTCCTCTCTCACCCTGTGTTCATCACATACAACACTCCTCTCTTACCCTGTGTTCATCACATACTGCACTCCTCTCTCACCCTGTGTTCATCACATACTGCACTCCTCTCTTACCCTGTGTTCATCACATACTGCACTCCTCTCTCACCCTGTGTTCATCACATACTGCACTCCTCTCTTACCCTGTGTTCATCACATACTGCACTCCTCTCTCACCCTGTGTTCATCACATACTGCACTCCTCTCTCACCATGTGTTCATCACATACAACACTCCTCTCTTACCCTGTGTTCATCACATACTGCACTCCTCTCTCACCCTGTGTTCATCACATACTGCACTCCTCTCTCACCCTGTGTTCATCACATACTGCACTCCTCTCTCACCCTGTGTTCATCACATACTGCACTCCTCTCTTACCCTGTGTTCATCACATACTGCACTCCTCTCTCACCCTTTGTTCATCACCTACAACAATCCTCCCTCACCCTGTGTTCATCACATACAACACTCCTCTCTCACACTGTGCCCATCACATACAACACTCCTCTCTCACCCTGTGTCTATCACATACAACACTCCTCTCTCACCCTGTGTCCATCACATAGAACACTCCTCTCTCACCCTGTGTCCATCACATACAACATTCCTCTCTCACCCTGTGTCCATCACATACAACATTCCTCTCTCACCCTGTGTTCATCACATACTGCACTCCTCTCTCACCCTGTGCCCATCACATACCGCACTCCTCTCTCACCCTGTGCCCATCACATGCAATACTCCTCTCTTACCCTGTGTCTAGCTCATACTGCACTCCTCTCTCACCCTGTGCCCATCACATACTTCAGTCTTTTTTTCAGAGAAAGTCAGAGAGTCCAGCTTTTAGATAGCAGGCTTTATTTGATGACATAATGGAATGATTTCATGTAATAGGAAGCATTATATAGTATGCTCTTCCCCACAATCTGTGATGCTGTGTGAGGTGAAGAGACCTCCTGTCCTCCATCGGTCGGTGATGCCTCCCCCATGACATGCGTGTGGGGTCGGCTAGATACAGGTGTGGGGCTTATACATTCTGGTTGCAACGTGTAAACAGATTGGTTGAAGTCCTTGGACCCCATAAATCTCTGCTCAGTTCAAGATCTCCTCCTTCTAGGACATGAAAACTCCCCAAATCTGAAGTTACGGACACATTGTGCTGCGCTATGGAATATTGGAGGTGCTTTCTAATTAACAGTGTGATATGTGTGCGATGGTCACAGCTGTGTTTTCCCAACTAAGCTCTTGAACTCAGCGGTCTCCTAAATATCACTGCGTCCCCACAAAAATAGTTACAAAACTTTTTGACAGGGCAAAAAAAATGACCATTAGGACAATTTTATAGTGCTTGTTCTATCGTGTCGGAATTTGGGGTATCCCTGGGTCATGTGACTCGATACATTAAAGCCCTGTAATGTCTTTTTTTTTTTTTTTTATGTCTGTATGCATAGCATTAACACATACTATATATTTATAGTACACCAGCGTACATAAGGAATATATTTAGTCTGTAGTTACTTGGCGCCAATAGATGTCTCGGGAATACAACGATTGTATGTGAGATCTACTCCCGAGAAGTCTTGGTGTGAGACAGCACCAAGGCAATGACGATATTATCGCCGAACAATGATTGTGTCATTGCCCTTTAGCTGGAGATCTGAGGAATCCGAGTTAGCGGCTTAGGGCGGATAATCTATAGTGCTTACTGGCATTCATTCGGAGAAATGTTGTAGATACACCCCAGCCTTGCCAAACCAAAACGAAAAAAAAAAGAAAATGGCTGCACCCTGGCTAGAAATGCTTTCCTGCTTGTGGGATCCGTCTGTAGCATGTGTGTATTGCGTATTACAGGTTTGAATGAAGCACAATGTTCCCTGACTGAGCCAGAGCGACGGCAGATTTGGCTCTTCACCAGTTTCCCGTGCTGCCACCCATTATCTGCCCGATCCTCTGGCGTTACTAGTGCCCTGCTGTGCTTTGGTTGCCAAGTTTGGCACTTGGACCTTCAGTCTCTGTCCCTTCCTTGTGACAGCAGGGGTTGCTGGGCACTCTCCCGGGACCTGCGGCCGGGATGGAAGTTTAGGAGGAGGGTGTACTCGGGAAGTTGTGGCAACCGGTCTTCTCTGTCGGGATGGAGATGGGCTTTCAGTTCTGGAGAGGGACTGGCTATGAGGAGAAGCGCTGAGTGTTCGGGATAGGACTACTGGGCTTTTTGGTGGCCCACGGCTGACCCTCCTTACGTTGGTTCTTGAAGGTGTAGGACTGGAAAGTGGGGGTAGCCGCATATGAAGTGCTTTGGGTTTGTGGTCAGGAGAGAGGCCAATGGCGGCACATGTGGCTGCTCGTGGAAGCTGATACCTAAAATGAACATTGAATGATGTAAGTTGACGAAGAATGACAAAAACCGCACCAACAACAGATCATATACAGTGTGATTAGAAGTTATAGGCCAGTGATGGTGAACCTTGGCACCCCAGATGTTTTGGAACTACATTTCCCATTATGCTCAACTATACTGCAGAGTGCAAGAGCATCATGGGAAATGTAGTTCAAAAACATCTGGGGTGCCAAGGTTTGCCATCACTGTTATAGGCTATGAAAATAAAAGGAAATCCATTTTACAGTGCATTCGGAAAGTATTCACGTCGCTTCACTTTTTCCACATTTTGTTTTGTTACAGCCTTATTCCAAAATGGATTAAATTCATTATTTTACTCAAAATTCTACAAGCAATACCCCATAATGACAACATGAAAGAAATTTGTTTGAAATCTTTGCATATTTATTAAAAATAAAAGACGAGAAAAAAACAATCCCATGTACATAAGTATCACAGCCTTTGCTCAATACTTTGTTGAAGCCCCTTTGGCACCAATTACAGCCTCAAGTCTTGTTGAGTATGATGCTACAAGCTTGGCACACCTATTTTTGGGCAGTTTCTCCCATTATTCTTTGCGGGACCTCTCAAGCTCCACCAGCTTGGATGGGGAGTGTTCGGTGCACAGCCATTTTCAGATCTCTCCAGAGATGTTCAATCGGGTTCGAGCCTGGGCTCTGGCTGAGCCACTCAAGGACATTCACAGAGTTGTCCCGTAGCCACTTCTTTGTTATCTTGACTGTGTGCTTAGGGCAGTTGTCCTGTTGGAAGATGAACCTTCGCTCCAGTCTGAGGCCCAGAGCGCTCTGGAGCAGGTTTTCATTAAGAATGCCTCTGTACATTGCTGCATTCATCTTTCCCTCGATCCTGACTAGTTCCTGCATCTGAAAAACATCCCCAAAACATGATGCCGCCACCACCATGCTTCACTGTAGGGATGGAATTGGCCAGGTGATGAGCGTTGCCTGGTTTCCTCCAGACATGATGCTTGCCATTCAGGCCAAAGAGTTCAATCTTTGTTTTATCAGACCAGAGAATTTTGTTTCTCATGGTCTGAGAGTCCTTCAGGTGCCTTTTGGCAAACTCACGGCAGGCTGTCATGTGCCTTTTACTGAGGAGTGGATTCCGTCTGAACACTCTATCATGCAGGCCTGATTGGTGGAGTGCTGCAGAGATGGTTGGTTTTCTGGAAGGTTCTCCTCTTCCATAGAGAAATGCTGGAGATCTGTCAGAGTGACCATCAGGCTTATGGTCACCTCCCTGAGTAAGGCCCTTCTCCCCCTTTTGCTAAGTTTGGCCGGGCGGCCTACTCTAGGATGAGTCCTGGTGGTTCCAAACGTCTTCTATTTACAGATGATGGAGGCCACTGTGCTCATTGAGACCTTCAATGCTGCAGAAATGTTTCTGTACCCTTCCTCAGATCTGTGCCTCCATACAATCTTGTCTCAGAGGTCTAAAGACAAGTTCTTGTACTTCATGGCTTGGTTTTTGTGCTCTGACATGCACTGTTAGCTGTGGAACCTTATATAGACAGGTGTGGGCCTTTCCAAATCATGTCCGATCAACTAAATCCACCATAGGTGGACTCCAATCAAGTTATAGAAACATCTCAAGGATGATCAGTGGAAACAGAGGGCACCTGAGCTCAATTTTGAGTGTCATGGGAAAAGCTATGAATACTTATGTACATGTTTTTTTTTTTTTTTTCTTGTTTTTTTTTAATAAATTTGGAAAGATTTCAAACAAACTTTTTTCACGTTGTCATTATGGGGTATTGTTTGTAGAATTTTTAGTAAATAATGAATTTAATCCATTTTGGAATAAGGCTGTAAAAAAACATAATTTGGATAAAGTGAAGCGCTGTGATTACTTTCCGGATGCAATAGTCTAATCACCCCCTGGGACAAAGTAACAAATGGCACTTCCACTTCTTTCCTGACATTACATCCAGTTGCCGCGTAAGCACGCTCCTACGCGTTTCATCACAGGGGGTGTGGTTACATGGCTCGGCAACCCGGCTTTTGAGGCAAGAAAAATATAAGTCAGCTCACAAGTAAACCCAGCAGCCTAGTAAGCAGAGGGCACCAAAAAACGTCTATCCTGAAGGCTGTGGCAGGGTGACCCACACAGGCCAGAGGGACAACTGGAGGGCGGACCAAGCCTCCAAATAGTGCAGATCCATGGAGTGTATAAATTGATAGTGGCACATCTAGCTAACACTGGTAAGCGGATATCAATAGTCTAAGAAGCTGTCCACGATAACCCACCAGCAGAAAGGAGCAAAGGAAAAATTTTCTTTTTTCTAAAGCTTGGTCCGCCCTCCAGTTGTCCCTCTGGCCTGTGTGGGTCACCCTGCCACAGCCCCCTAGGATAGATGTTTTCTGGTGACCTCTGCTCACTAGGCTGCTGGGCTTACTTTTGAGCTGACCTATAGTTTTCTTGCATCAACTTCTGGTGAAGTGGACAGGGATCCACGAAATGTGTAGAGTCATAGGATATTAGAACATTTTGTGTGCTATATTTTATGTAATCATGTACACTACATTACCAAAAGTATTGGGACGCCTGCCTTTACACGCACATGAACTTTAATGGCATCCCAGTCTTAGTCCATAGGGTTCAATATTGCGTTGGCCCACCCTTTGCAGCTATAACAGCTTCAACTCTTCTGGGAAGGCTGTCCACAAGGTTTAGGAGTGTGTCCATGGGAATGTTTGACCATTATGCCAGAAGCGCATTTGTGAGGTCAGGCACTGATGTTGGATGGGAAGGCCTGGCTTGCAGTTGCCACTCTAATTCACCCCAAAGGTGTTCTATGGGGTTGAGGTCAGGACTCTTTGCAGGCCAGTCAAGTTCCTTCCACCCCAAACTCGCTCGTCCATCTCTTTATGGACCTTGCTTCGTGCACTGGTGCGTAGTCATGGTGGAACAGGAAGGGGCCGTCCCCAAACTGTTCCAACAAGTTTGGAAGCATGAAATTGTCCAAAATGTCTTGGTATGCTGATGCCTTAGAACAGGGGTAGGCAACCTTGGCTCTCCAGCTGTGGTGAAACTACAAATCCCATCATGCTTTTGCCTCTAGGAGTCATGCCTGTGATTGTCAGGGTCTTGCAATGTTTCATGGGACTTGTAGTTTCACCACAGCTGGAGGGCCGAGGTTGCCTACCCCTGCCTTAGGAGTTCCCTTCACTGGAACTAAGGGTCCAAGAACCAACTTCTGAAAGACAACCCCACACCATAATCCCCCCTCTGCCAAATGATTTGGGCCAGTGCACAAAGTCCATAAAGTCATGGGTGAGCGAGTTTGGGTGGAGGACCTCACCCAATAGAACACCTTCGTATCCAACATCAGTGCTTGACCTCACAAATGCTCTTCTGGAAGAATGGTCAAACATTCCCATAGACACACTCCTGTATGTAATGTCCAATTATATTAAATACATTTGAAATCATGTGTACCCAATATATTGTGTTAGAAGTGATTTGCCTCATAAAAAGTCCCATGACCAATGTATCCTTTCTTTGTATGTATAGTCAGGAATGGAGGCATATCTCTCTTGGTGCTTCAGACCACAATAATTTTTGTTTACAAGAGCTTAGTAAATGAGGCAAAGATTCACTTTGCAATGAATACCCAATCACATGCAAGGAAGATTTAAAAAAAAAAAACAGCATTTTTGCTTGCACTTGATTTGATGATGGAAGTCACCAGAGCTCCCCCTCATTTACTAAGCTCTGGAGCAACTTCACTCACAGAGTACACAGTCTATTTGCCTTTAGTAAATCAACCCCATGGTGTTATGAGGTTTCTCTGTGCCCATCTAAGGTAGGCCATTGATTACATGATTTTCTTTCCTGCAACCACTGACTGTACTGATGGTGGAATTGGACTCCCTCCTGTGGAACTATTTTGTGTTCTCCCAACGAAGGGGGGTGGCGTAGGAAGCCATCCTTGCTGGGAGAACACAGTGTTTACTTCTAGCAGCTATAGCCGCTGCTAATAGCCACATGCTGAAAATGCAACATGCTTGGGTACAGTCAGCCTGCCCATAGATGGATCGAATCTTGGCCAGTCCCTGCTGAACCAGCCGAGATTTGATCCATGTATGGCTGGCTTAACTACTTGGCGACCGCTGCACGCCGATATACGTTGGCACAATGGCAGCGGTGGACAAATGGGCGTACATGTACGTCCCCTTTAATTGGAGGGGCTAGCAGGCGCACGCGCGCCCGCTGTGTACAGGGTGATCGTGCCCACAGGACCAGTGGACTCGAAGTCTGCCGGTCTCCCGGCGATCGTGTCCCAGAGCCGCAGAATGGGGAAGTGCCTATATAAACAAGGCATTTCCCCGTTCTGCATTGTGACATGACAGAGATCACTGCTCCCTATCGGGAGCAGTGATCGCTGTCATTTGAGTGGTAGCCCCTCCCCCCCACATTTAGAATCACTCCCTAGGACACACTTAACCCCTTGATGTTAGTGTTTAACCCCTTCCCTGCCAGTGTCATTTATACAGTAATCAGTGCATTTTTATAGCACTGATCGCTGTATAAATGACAATGGTCCCAAAATAGTGTCAAAAGTGTCCAATGTGTCCGCCATAATGTCGCAGTCCCGATAAAAATCGCAGATCGCCGCCATTACTAGTAAAAAAAAAAAATTAATAATAAAAATGCCATAAATCTATTCTCTATTTTGTAGATGCTATAACTTTTACGCAAACCAATCAATATGCGCTTATTGCGATTTTTTTTTAAGCAAAAATATGTAGAAGAATACATATCGGCCTAAACTGCTGAAAAAATTTTTTTTTTTATATATATTTTTGGGGGGATATTTATTATATCAAAAAGTAAAAAATATTGCTTTTTTTTTTTTAAATTGTCGCTCTTTTTTTGTTTATAGCGCAAAAAATAAAAACCGCAGAGGTGATCAAATACCACCAAAAGAAAGCTCTATTTGTGGGGAAAAAAGGACGCCAATTTTGTTTGGGTGCAACGTCGCACGACCGCGCAATTGTCAGTTAAAGCGACGCCGTGCCACATCGCAAAAAGTGCTCTGGTCAGGAAGGGGGTAAAATCTTCCGGGGCTGAAGCGGTTAAGAAACAGTGAGTAGCCTACAAATCAGCAGCAATAAGTTGATTCTAAGCAGTGGGTTGGTGTATTTACGTACGGTTATTTATCAATTGGAAGCCATAACCTAGGGAAGTCTGAATGCATTTTAAAGCGGGAGTCCCGCGAAAAATTTTTTTTTAGATGTCAGCAGCTGCAAATACTGCAGCTGCTGACTTTTAAAATAAGGTCACTCACCTGTCCCGGCGTCCAGCGAAGTCGGCACCCGAGACCGAACCGTCCCTCGATCCTCGGGTGCTGCCGTCGCCATTTTCAGTGAGGGAATCAGGAAGTGAAGCGTTGCGGCTTCACTTCCCGATTCCCTACTGCGCATGCGCGAGTCGCGCTGCTCTCTCTCAATGGTCCCCGCTATCTCCTGGGACCTGTGTCTTTCCCAGGAGACAGCGGGGGAGTGGGGGGGGGGGGCGGGACTCCCATGGGAGTCTATTCCTGGAAGTGAGTGCAGATACCTGTCTTAGACAGGTATCTGCACCCCCCCTCCCCCCTGAAAGGTGGCAACTGTGACACCGGAGGGGGGGGAGGAATCCGATGAGCGGAAGTTCCAGAACTCCGCTTTAAGGTCTAATTTTTAGGTCTGAGTGGAGCCTACCTCTCATTTTATCAATAGTTTTCTTTTAGTTGGTTATAGTTGTTTTTTGTTATTCTTTTTCTAGATAACAGCTCAGGTATAAGCTTCAGCTATGTGTATTTAGTATGGCCCTGCATGGCCTTAATTTTTCATGGCAGCGCTCTGTGATGCGCGGTTGTCTATGTATTTGTCATTGTACTTGCAAAATGTTCAATAAAAAGAATTTTCAAAAAAAAACTAAAACATTCTGTCATGATACTGCAGTAGATATTTAATCTGCAGCGTTCCATGATCAGAATTTCCTTACCTCTGTGCCACCGCATGTTCTTTCTGCTTGCTGACAGTTGCAGAAGGTGGGAGCAGAGAACGCATATCCTTTATGGGGGTGATGGGACGGGGGATTCTGCTTCTCGTATTGCATGTCATCTCTTCCTTCCTCATGGAGATTGCCTTCTCCTTAATAACTTTCCTTGGGATGGAATCATCTGACTCATGTGTGTCTTCCTCAGATCCTGCAGTGGACAGTGTTTCTGATGTTCTCCTTCTATCATCACTAGAAGATGCAGAAGATGAGCCTGCCGAGGCCAACCTCTGCAACCGCATCTGCCTCTTCTCCATCACAAGGCGCGCTAGGTCTATTTGCTTCGTTCTCTTGTGGAACCTTTCTTTGGCGGAATGTGACATTGACTTATCTGACCCTGTATCTTCTTCAGACAGGAAAACAGGAATACGACTTTTGAAGCGAATCCCCATAGCTTGGGTCACACTCTTGCTGGTGCCAACGTCCGTTTCATTAAGGCGATCGGTGGAAAGCACAATCTTTTCCTGCTCGTCATCTTCTTTCAACACAAGGTCTGTGGCGTCCTTCTCCAACAGCTCTTCAGATTCACTAACTCCATTAGCAGCAGGTTGGTTGGCCTGAAACTCCGCTTCAACGTTGACATTACTTATTGAGACCGCGTAGCTGTCCACTTCGGCCGTTTCTACAAAAGAGTTCATGGCACCAATATCTTTCTGAACAGCAAACTCTTCGGATTCCTCCTCAATAATGGGCTCCTCCAACTGCCCATGGATGGAACCCTCCTCCAGCCTCATCAGCTGACCAGTGGAAGACATAACATTTAAGTGTGTCTTTTCAGCAATGTGAACAAATGTGCGTTCAACTTTGGTAAAAGGGGAGGAGGCGGTGGCGGCAGCAGCTGTGCTTGGCGGTTTTGGTTCTGATTTCAGAATGGAAGATAAAGTCCCTGGCTCTGACACATCTAACTGACTGCCAGTAGGCTGGGGCTTCTCCCCTTGGGGGGTCAGCGCATTGAGAGTTCCCAAATCAACGTCCGGCATCAGTTCATTGGTAACTGGTGACTTTTTCATGTCTCCAGGGGAAAACAGTACTAAGGTCTTTGATCCTTCTTCTAATTCTAGGTCATTCTCTGCTGTGGAAGCTCTGCCTTTTGAATCCTTTTGATCATCTGCTAGAAGCGTAGAGGGAGCCCCTTCCTGACTGCGTTCTGTGCTCTTCTGACTGACATCGCTGCTTGACCCACTATGGAGATCAATGTCCTCACCTAGAAACTCAACCTCCTCCTCCTCCTCCTCCTCTTCCTCTTCCGTCTCTTCCTCAGCCTCCTCCTCTCTTGGGTACTTGCCATTGATGATGATGTGGGGTTCCGTGGGATGCATGGCTGGCAGGACCACACTGGAGAAGTCCACCCTCTTTATCCTGTGAGGAACACGTAGCATTTCCTTACTATCAGAAATATCTTTCTTGAAGTCTTGAAACGACAAATTTAAAGGCACCACCTTGGGCATTCCACCAATATCAAAGTGCTTCAGGCTAAAGACCTGTGAGAGGAAACAAATAAAAGGCCACATGATGGAAGAAGAAATATAAAGTTATTTGACCAAAGTACAAAAACATCCAACAAATAACCCTGGAATGAGGAATTTCTGTATGTGCTATAGTATAAACATAGATGAAATACATATATTCAACCATTTTATTTTATTTTGTTTACATTCACAGCCCTCTGCACAGTCAGGAGTGGGACCCCAAGGATTACCGATTCAGTTCCACATTTTTATGTGTCACCTCTCCTCCAGGCAGTATTTGAACAATGAATCTGCATCACAACACTTTTGATACACTGCCCAATCACCACGCAAAAAGCTGTAAAACTGAACCATAAAATAGTGGTGTCTCCCTTTGGCTTTGCAGTGTAGTGGAAAACAGAAGGCTGGCTGAACAGAATTACAAATGTGTTGGAAGTAAAACAGTTTACACGTACACGAGGAAGAGCTCAGAGAAAAACACTGAAGGGTCTTGTAGATGCCGACTTGGAGGCATAGGAAGTTCTTCTGACTTTACTATAGGAAAAGTGGTCCTTATACTAGTTTTGGTACCTACTGTATATATTTGATCCCATTAAGTGTGCATTAGTTCTCTAGTGGTGGGTCTCGGAATTGATCTCGCTTTGATGGGTCCATTTGCTTTTATGCCTTAATACTTTGTACTTCTCTGGATTGCATGATGTCCGCTCTTAAACACAGGATGTATAATTTTTGTTATGTATTTTGTTTCTATTGATGCTTAGTATTATGGACTTTTGTGAAACAGGGTGTTCTGTTTTTGTGTAACAAATGGAAAAAAAATGTTTTCTTTCAATAAAGAATGGACCCATTGACCATAATGCAAGTATGGGGTACCTCTTTTAGGCCACGTGCTTCTTTTCTGACCATAATCATCATTGAATGTTATATCTTATCGATACCTATTATTTTGTAGATATCCTGCATATACACCAACTCCTGAGGAAGCAAGCAGAGCTTGCGAAACGTGTCGAGTACAAAAGTTGTATATGTATACCATGTATTTTATTACTGTAACCAACATGTCAATGGTCTAATCATGCCCTATGATGTTTTTATGCTCATCGTAAATCATGTTTTTGGAACTTCAATAAATCTCTATACTACCTATCATGACCTCTATGACCAACTCATTTAAAGTCCCATGGGCGAATTTTTCTTGTTTTGTATGTTTAATAGGGATGGAGTTGTGTTATATTAAGAGGCAGCATCCAGACCGCTCTCTTTTTCTCTTTCAATAAAGAATACCTGATTTATAAAAAAAATACTTATGGGTCAATGGTGCATTAAATATGAGCTGTGCAACAATATTATTTGTGCTGGGAGGTGAGATTTGGACAGGGGGGGTTAGTGCTACGAGGAGGAATTAGGGTTGCGGGGTTGGGGGGGGGGGGTTTAGGGAGCAGAGGATTAGTGCTGGGAGGAGGAATTGAGGATCGGGGGATATTTTCAGGGAGGTGGGACTCTATTGGGAAAGGATTAGTGCTAGGAGTAAGGATAGAGGTTTGGGGAATTGTGCAGGGAGGTGGGATTTGGGGAGGAGAGGATTTGTGCCAGGAGGAGGAACTGAGGTTGGGGGATTTGTGCAGGGAGGTGGGATTTGGGGAGGAGAAGATTTGTGCTAGGAGGAGAAATTGGGGATGGGGGATTTGTGCAGAGAGGTGGGATTTGGGGAGGGAAGGATTTGTAATAGGAAGAGCAATTGAGGAGGTGGGATTTGGGGAGTAGAGGATTAGTGCTAGTAGGAGGAATTGGGGATGGTAATTGTGCAGGGAGGTGGGATATGGGGAGGAGAAGATTTGTGCTAGGAGGAGGAATTGGGGATGGGGGGATTTTTGCAGGGAGTGGGATTTGGGGAGGAGAGGATTTGTGCTAGGAGGAGGAATTGGGGATTTGTGCAGGGAGGTGGGATTTGGGGAGGGGAGTATTTGTGCTAGGAGGAGGAATTGGGGATGGGGGGATTTGTGCAGGGAGGTGGGATTTGGGGAGTAGAGGATTTGTGCTAGTAGGAGGAATTTGGGATAGGGGGAGTTGTGCAGGGAGGTGAGATTTGGGGAGGAGAGGATTAGTGCTAGGAGGAGGAATTGGGGATGAGGGGATTTTGCAGGGAGGTGGCATTTGGGGAGGAGAAGATTTGTGCTAGGAGGAGGAATTGGGGGTGGGGGGATTTCTGCAGGGAGGTGGGATTTGGGGAGGAGAGGATTAGTTCTAGGAGGAGGAATTTAGGGGGGAGAGTATTTCTTTTGAGAGATGGAATGGGGGGGGGGGGGAGGATTTCTTCTAGGAGTTTACTCCTGACCCCTGCACTCTACACATTACACACCTGACCCAAGCATTTTGTGCATTATTGTCCCTTGCGTTATGTATTTCTGACCCCTGCACTGTGCATGTTATGTACTCCTAAACCCTGCACTTACCACAGCACTGTGTGTGTTAAGCTGGTCACACACTGATCAAAATCTGCCAGTTCAGCAGGGACTGGACCAATTTTGATTTGTGTGTGGCTGTCCCTGTAAGACAGAAGTTGATAGTTTAATCAACATGTTGGAAAAATGTTTCTCAATTAGTCGCTGCAGCCGCTAATCAGCGTATTCGGACGGTGTCTGGTGCCACTGTCAGAATACAGTGTCCCAGCAGGGGGATTTTTAGTTTTCTCCATCCATTTTAATTGTGTAATCAACATCGGAAGAAGTTCTGGACAGCCGCACTCCAAAAAAGTTTTTGCCTTTTATTCAAAAAATACCATCAAAAATACATGCCACAGCAGAACGTACAAAAGAGCTTACGCGTTTCACACTACAAACAGTGCTTAATCATAGCTATGATTAAGCACTGTTTGTAGTGTGAAACGCGTAAGCTCTTTTGTCCGTTCTGCTGTGGCATGTATTTTTGATGGTATTTTTTGAATAAAAGGCAAAAACTTTTTTGGAGTGCGGCTGTCCAGAACTTCTTCCGATGTTGATTGCTATATGCATTGCCAGCACCTGGGCTTCTAAACTGGAGGAGAGGTTTTCTACCTTTGTGTGACCTACCTGCAGCGGTGATATCCCCTTTCCTATTTTAATTGTGTAGATGGAAGAATCTGTTAGTTTTTTTTTCTTTCAGCCTGTTGATCAGCTTAACAGACTCTTGCACTGTATTGTAAATTACATTACCTCTGACCAAAGTGTTTGTTGTCTTAACAGTTGCTGGTTGCTATGCAGTCCCTGACTATTTTAATTAGGTTCTTTTTTAAGGTATGCTCAGAAAACATATTGGCTCTCTGTGTATATTCAGTGTATGCAAAATCATATATAATAGAATAGTTTCATTTAAAAAATAAATTATTGTACTGAGGTTTATGCGTGTCTGTGAAATTCTTGCCTGTGGCACAGCAATCAAAGCATATCTTAAGGGTGCAAGAAAGCTGTTGTTTTACTTAACCATGCCCCTTTAACCTCCTCCTACTGCTAACATAATTTGGCCACGCCCACTGTTCGCTGCAGTGCTAAGTGGATTGCATTACTGCTCTACTTGGGGTGCCCCAGGTCTTTTACAATCCTAGCAACACCCCTGGCTAGAGACATACAGTTTTTTACTTTTTAAATGACACCAGTCTGGAACAGTATACCTGCAGTAGTGGGTCTGGTAAAGTGTTACTTGCTCATCCTTCAAGATGGATCATTCCAATGTGTGTTGCAGCCTGTGACCGCAGAATCAGTGCTACAGATCCACAAACTCAAAGTGGACCTTGCACTTTAGACAAGGTTTGCTTATTCAATATTGCCCCACCTCTTCCCCAAACAACATGAAATTGAAAAAAACATGTGGGGGAGGGGTGGGGTTGGGGGGAGTTAGAACATATACTTATGTTTACCCAAAATTTCGAGCACGGGATGATATCATCCTACTTAGGGCTGGTGCACAGGAAAAAGTGCATTTTGGAAGTTGCAGACCACACCCCTGGGGATTCAGACTTTACAGCCCCTCCATCCTGGCGTCCTAAAGCTAGCGCCAGGCCTGATCCTACTGCTGATGAAATCCTGGGGAATGCTGAGGACCCCAAATCTCGTCACTGCAAGATCATCTTCTCATGAGATTTGGGCTTCTCAACATTCTCTGAGATCTTGTCAGAAGAAGGATGACATCACTCTCACCTAGTTACTGCGGACACAAGCCAGGTGGAAGGTAAGTATATTTATATTTTTTCCACCCACAGGTGTTTTTTTTTTGGTTTCCTTTTCATCTAGAGTTTTTGGGAAGGGGACACATTGACTAAGCAAACTGTGCTACTTAGCGCAAGGTCCACTTTAGTGTGTGATTATGAAAAAGATCTGTAGGGATTTGTCATTGTCCCTTCTCTGGGGTTAAGCACTTGTACACCTAGACTTTAACACAAGTGAAGGCTGAATGAAGATAAGAAGCTCACCTGTCCCACCAGTACCACATACCAATTTACCTGAACCAACCTTTGTTGTGCATCAATCCCCACGTCTCTGTGAATGCCTTTAATCAGGTCAGAATTGGGCCATCTGAAGGTACATTGCAACAATAGTTTGTGAAATGCATCCAACAGGCCCCTGGATGGCCAACGCTGGGGTTCCGGGATGGTAATTTGTACACTGGAGATACTTTCTTCCAATCAATGGTTATCACATACACAGACTGAGCCTCTTCAGGACCAATAAAATGGAGGAAAAGCCTTAGCCTAATTATTCTTAAAAATGCTCCCTACCCCCTCCTACCTATTATGCTTAACAAAAGATCTGCCTCGGTCCAGTCATCTGATCCTGCAGCTCCAGGCAGTGACCAGAGGCTGTCGGGGAGAGGAGGGAGTTCCGACAAAGAGTGGGCCATGGGAGCCCATGGGTGACGTCCTGGAATTCCAAGCTGTTGTTCAGGGCTCCCTAAATTGGTGCTGAAGGATCACATGAGTGGACCAGAGCTGATTAAAAATAGATAATTACACACATATTTTGTATATGCTAGGCATGATGGGTGGGAGGGAACATTTTAAGAATAGTTACACTTAGTCTTTCTTCCACTTTAAAGCTGAAATCCAGGAATTCAGTCACTTTGTAAAAAGAGCATGCATACTATGAGTTAGGTCCGAAGAGGTGCATGACATCTCCAGAACTTATCACTATTATTTATATCTGACAGGTTTATGGCTCTGCAACTCGGGTCTGTGAGAGAGAGAGAGAGAGAGAGAGGAACAAAGAGTAGCTATGCCAGCCCCTCCCCTCTGCTGCCCATTCAGAGAAGCCTTTGTATTTTGTGAATGAGCTCACATAATACAAAGGCTTCTGTGATTTGGCAAGAGGATGGGGAGGGGTTGGCAAAGCAGTTGCA
The DNA here is from genome assembly GCA_037952835.1 of Lithobates septentrionalis. Taxonomy (NCBI): domain Eukaryota; kingdom Metazoa; phylum Chordata; class Amphibia; order Anura; family Ranidae; genus Lithobates; species Lithobates septentrionalis. The sequence goes on from JBBDGP010000810.1 coordinate 239,788, forward strand.
CCGACTCTAATGTTGAAGATGCTGAGACCTGAAGGATCAGCCTTGGGCTGTCTTGTGGGATAGCTGTCTTCTGGGAGTGCAATAAAACTGTGAAATGGAAATAAGCCCAGGAGATGTCATGCACCTCCTTTGACTTAACTCCTAGTGTGCCTTCACTTTTTTAGAATGGAGCCGAATTTCTGGAATTTAGCTTTAATGTCTGACTTTGGAAGAGCTAGATGATGGAGGATGAAAACGTGTAGTCAGACAGTTGATGCTAAGGGAGACTGGAGGATGAAAACGTGTAGTCAGACAGTTGATGCTAAGGGAGACTCAAAGAACCAAAAAGCCTCCACTGAACCAGTGCAAAGCACTGCAGAACCTTCTGCAACAAGAGTACCTTCTTCTACAACAGAACATTCCTCTACAATAGGAGGAGGTTTCTGCAAGTCTCACTTTCATCACACATCTCAAAAATATGTATTCGCCCATTTCAGTATAGTAGGCGGAGCAATGCAAATCATTCTTTTCTGACATGGGCCAAGTGTACTTCAAGAATGGCTGATTCATATATCAGATGTGCCTAGTATTAGAGAGCCGTTTATTACAAACTGTATACATCTGTTACCAGTGCAAGAAAACCATGACTTATGGAGGAAGCCTTGAAAGCAGCGGGACAGTATATTCCAACAGATTATAGGGAGGGGGCCTAAAAGTAAACAAAAAAACCTCCAGTGAACCAGTCCGAATGGCTCTGCCCACAATCCTAAAATGAGGAATAAAAACCTTATTTTTCGGAATTAGGATATAAGCAAGCCATACAGATACCTCTTGTTATATGAAGTCCCTATTGTGCTTCACACTGGTACAGATTTTGGGTGTGTTTTGGTCCCTTTAGCCCACCCTGACCATCACCTGTCTGATTATACGGTCAGCCTGTTCTGCAGATCCTGTAAGGATAGGGGGGGGGGGGCACACAATCCTTACTCTGCTTCTTACTCTTCAAACTTCCAATAATCATATACAGACTGAAAGCACATCGTTCACAAATTATTGAGTGTAGGGGAGCTTCCAGTGGTCCCATGGTATGTACCGTGTTGTGTCTGATGACTACCCCAGTTTGTGGCTCAGGCATGGATGGTTGGGCCCTGTTCAGTCTTGTAGACTCACTCACAGGCTTTATGGCCGTAGTTTCAACATCAATGATGGACCATTGTAGACCAACATGACACAAGCCCAATTACGCAATACTTATATACCGATTGGAAGCACTGCATTCACATATTACTGGGTGTAGGGCAGCTTTCAGTGGTCCCATGCCATGTACTGTGCTGTGTCTGAAGACTACCCCAGATTGTGGCTCAGACTAGGATGGTTGGCCCCTTTTTAGTCTTGTAGACCAGTGGTTTCCAAACTGCGGTGCAGGGGTCAGATGCAGCCCTTTACTTGTTTTTGTCTGGGCCTTGGGGCATTAATTAATTGACTAATACCAAAAATGGGGCATAATTTCCCCCCTCCACTAACACCAGTGAAGGGGCAAAATTCCAATTCCCAATTGTTAGGGCACAATTCCTCCCAATGACACCATCATTGGTGTCATTGGGAGGAATTGTGCCCTAACAATTGGGGCCAATGACATCAATGATGAAACAGAATTCCTCCCATTGACATCAGCGATGGGGCACAATCCCTCCCACTGACAGGAACGAAGGTACACTATTCCTCCCACTGACACCAAAGATGGGGCAGTGCTTTTTCCCACTGACGTCGGGACCTTTTCTACTCCCAATGGCCACAGTCTGACCCCCCTAAAGTCTGAAAAACTGTAAACTTGCCCCTTGTTTAGAAATGTGGAGACCCCTGTTGTAGGCTTACTGGCAGCTTCATGTCCATAGTTTCATCACTGATGATGGACCATTGTGGACCAACATGACACATGGGATCTGAACACCCTTGGTGACAACAATGAGCCCAAGTATGCAAAATATTCATATACCAATTGGAAGCACTTCATTCACATTTCTTTTCTCGGACATCACGGGACACAGAGCCACAGTAATTACTGATGGGTTATAGGGTATCACTAGGTATTGGACACTGGTCACACCCTAATCAGGAAGTTCAACCCCCTATATAACCCCTCCCCTTCCAGGGATACCTCAGTTTTTACACCAGTGTCTTAGGTGTTGGACGTGCAAAGATGTCCTGTGCTGAAGCTCCAAAAGGAATATCCCAAAGATCCTATACTGGGGCAAGCCAGGCGACCGGATCCATTCAAAGTGTCTTTTCATGGCCGAATTGAATGGTACCCGGGCCTCGTGTCTGAAGAAACGAGGTTTTACCTGTAACGCTTCTCTTTTTAGAGAGCTGGACCCGCGGATCAGAAAATGGCTTTAAACTTCCTAATTTCTGGCGAGGTGCTTTACAGGCCCAGAACTGAAGGATCCCCCTACTGATGGGGGCCCCAGTCTCTGACGGTTTTTCACAAACGGAGCCCACCGTGAGAGGCGAAGGCTGGGTCTGTGTAAACTGAACCCTGCGGCCTGGATAAGGTAAGAGGAGATTCCACAGAATTTTAAATTCTAGTGGCTCTTCTCCTTTAAAGTGTATGCATGCTGTGCCTATTGTGACCACCGGGGGCGGCCAAGAGCACAAACCTTCTCATGCTTGATCTGTCTCAGCGTCCGCTGCACAGGCTCTTCCTCCAGCTCCAAAGGTAGATGGTGGGGGGTTTTCTCTGCTGAGATGGTCCCCCCAGGCTAGGGAAAGGCTCAGGTAGGCTGTAAGGCAGGTGAGACCGCACTGTCACAGCCGCTACCGCGCCGCCACCGAAGCCGCATTGCGATGCAGGGCCCATCACTGCCGGCCTCCTCCTTATTCCCCAACCCCAGCCTCCCTTCAGGCTTGTCAGAAAGGGTCGGCTCGCGCGGGAAGCGCTCGTTTTTCAAAAACGAGGGGGGGAGGGGGGGGGGGCGTCAGCACAGCGTCAGCGTGCCCAGACGCCCACATTGCCTGAAAGCATGGCTATTTAAAGCACACTGTATAGGTGCTCTGAGCTTTGGAGAGACACAGAGCTGACAGTCACATGTAAGGTGGGACACAGGCATTCCCCTAGGCTGCATTCACTAAAGAACACCGGATTGGGCATTTGGTAGCAAGGCTTTTAGCCAGACTACATCGCTCAGCAGTCAGTGTTCGTTTTTGATACCTCACACCTTGTTGCTTTGCACTATGGGGCAGCTGGACAGGGAGAGCCTTTGGGGTTAGGGGCTACATCTGCTGCCGGCACTTCAGCCCCTGTGTACATTACACAAGAAGTTTTTTCCTCAACCATTTCTGGATTAGAGAAAAAACTAATGGCCGCGATTACATCTTCACTGAGTGGAAGAAAACGCACAAGGCCTTCCTCTGCTCCCCAAGACCCTCAGTCAGAGGAGCTCTGGGATAAAGGAGATGAATCCCTTTCAGAGGATCAGGATGGGACAGATGATTCCTCTTCGGAGGATTCAGGTGGAAAGGGACCCTCTGCGACTTCCCGAGAGGAGAAAGTCTTAGTGCAGATCCTCACTGGTTTGGTCCGCTCCACATTTAAGTTGCCCATACCTGAAACTACTACAGAAACCTCTTCTGCTTTGGGGTCACTGAAACCTTTCCAAGCAGCACATGCTTTTCCTGTTCATAAATTACTTGAAAAGCTGCTTTACTCTGAGTGGGATCACCCAGATAAGCGATTTCTTCCGCCGAAAAAGTTTTCTACACTTTATCCTATGGAAGAAAAGTTTATTAAGAGGTGGGGAATACCGGCCATTGATGCGGCCATTTCCTCTGTAAATAGTAATCTGACTTGTCCTGTAGACAACGCTCAGATGCTCAATGATCCTGTGGATAAAAAGATGGACTTCTTATTGAAAGATGTGTTCTCTTTAGCAGGATCAGTGGCCCAACCTGCAGTAGCAGCGATTGGAGTCTGTCAACACTTAAGAGACCATGTTAAGCAGGTCATCAAAGTATTGCCTGAACAGCAGGCCCAGGGGTTTGCTAACTTCCTGCGGCTTTATGTTACGCTGTTGACGCCATTAGAGATTCTATCGTGCAAACCTCTCGCCTCTCGCTTGGGTTGGTGCATATACGTAGAATCTTATGGTTGAAAAACTGGTCAGCCGAAGCACCATGTAAGAAGCTTCTGGCTGGGTTTCCCTTCCGTGGTGAAAGGTTGTTTGGAGAGGACTTGGATAATTATATCAAGACGATCTCCTGTGGGAAAAGCACTCTCTTACCTGATAAGAAGAAGAGTAAGCGTCCCTCTTTTAAACGGACTCTTTCCCCAGCGCCAGGGGCATCAGCCTCCAGGCAGTCACGACGGTCTCCTCCGTCTGGGGCAAGAAACAAGAGTCGACCCCAGGGACACAAGAAATCCTGGGGGAAAAGGTCTTCTAAGCAAGACACTAAGACCTCTTCATGAAGGGGCGCCCCGCTCGCTCGAGTGGGGGGAAAGACTGCTGCAGCTCTCAGGGCCCTGGCAGAAGGACTTCCAGGACAGATGGGTAATCTCCATGGTAACCTTAGGGTACAGACTGGAGTTCCAAGAATGTCCCTCTCCTCGTTTCCTCAGGTCAGGTGTTCCCAGAAAACCAGAAGAGAAGCAGTCGCTCCTTCTAGCGATAAAGCGACTTTGGTCGCAAGAGGTCATTGTGGGGGTTCCCACAAAGGATCAAGGATTGAGACTCTGTTCCAATCTTTCTATGGTCCGAAAACCAAATGGGGACGACAGACCCACTTTGGATTTGAGAGATCTGAAACGATTCCCAAGGATGCAGTCCTTTTGTTTGGAATCAATTCAGAGAGTAATCTCCGTCCTGCAGGGAGGAGAATTTCTGATATCAATAGGCATCAGAGATACAAGCCTATATGTGCCCATTTTTCCTGCTTAACTGAAGTGTCTGCAGGCAAAGATCACTGCTCTAAGGGAGCTGATTCTGACAGTCAGGGCCAAGAAGGGTCTTTCTGTCCGCCTTTGTATGAGGCTGCAGGGGAAGATGGTGGCTTCATTCGAAGCAGTTCCCTATGCGCAGTTCCAAGCAGAACTGTTGCAACACAGTATTCTGTTGACCTGGAACAGGAAGGTGCAGGCATTAAACTTTCCAATGCACCTATCGCATGCGATGCGTCAGAGCCTCAGTTGATGGCTCATACCCGAAAACCTAAAGAAGGGGAAATCCTTCCTACCGGTTGCCTGGGATCCTCTTGCAGGCAGGACGGATGCGTTGGTGATTCCGTGGCATCGGCTCTCACCGATTTATGCATTCCCTCCCATTCTGCTACTGCCACGGCTCCTTCGCAGACTCAGGCAAGAAGGGAAGTCGGCACTTCTGGTGGCCCCCGTTTGGCCCAGAAGAACCTGATAAGCAGAAATAGCAGGGATGATGGTGGGTTCCCGGTGGACCCTACCGATACACCCAGACCTGTTAGCTCAAGGTCCGGTGTTCCAGCCTGCCTTACAAATGCTAGATTTGACGGGTGGGCTATTGAATCCCATGTTCTGGAAAATCGTGGGCTTTCAGGTCCTGTCATATCTACCTTGATCAATGCAAGGAAGCCAGCTTCCAGAATGATTTATCATAGAGTCTGGAAAGCTTATGTATCCTGGTGTGAATCCAGAGGTTGGCATCCCAGGAAATATGTCATAAGTAGAATTCTGGATTTTCTACAATTAGGATTAGAGATGAAGCTGGCCTTGAGTACCATCAAGGGCCAGGTGTCGGCCTTATCAGTGTTGTTTCAACAGCCGCTTGCTTCGCATTCTCTGATCCAAAACTTTATACAGGGGGTGATGCGTCTTAATCCTCCGGTTAGGGCGCCCCTAAACCCCTGGGACTTGAACTTGGTTCTATCGGTGTTACAAGAACAACCTTTTGAATCAATACGTCAGATTCCTTTGGTCTTACTGACGAGGAAACTAATTTTCCTGGTAGCTATCTCTTCTGCTAGAAGAGTATCAGAAATAGCAGCTCTTTCCTGTAAAGAGCCTTACTTGATTATACACAAGGATAGAGTGGTACATGCGCCCTCATCCTAGTTTTTTACCGAAGGTGGTTTCAGATTTTCATCTAAACCAAGACATTGTGCTACCTTCCTTTTTTCCAGAACCTTGTTCTTCGGAAGAAAGGTCATTACATTCTTTGGATGTAGTAAGAGCAGTCAAGACCTATCTGGAGGCAACTGCTCAGATTTGCAAGATGGATGTCTTGTTCGTGCTGCCGGAGGGTCCCAATAGAGGACAGGCAGCGTCAAAAGCGACCATTTCTAAATGGATTCGACAGTTGATTATTCAAGCTTACGGTTTGAAACAGAAGATTCCTCCGTTTCAGATCAGGGCACATTCCACAAGGGCTATTGGTGCTTCTTGGGCAGTGCATCACCGGGCCTCTATGGCTCAGATCTGCAAGGCCGCAACCTGGTCTTCAGTTCATACATTCACCAGATTCTATCAGGTGGATGTAGGAAGGCATGAGGATATCGCCTTTGGGCGTAGTGTGCTGCAGACAGCGGTACAGGGTCCTCAGGTCTGATAGCACCCTACTTGGTTGTGATTCCCCCCCCTCAGTTGGCATTGCTTTGGGACATCCCATCAGTAATTACTGTGGCTTTGTGTCCCGTGATGTCCGAGAAAAGAAAATAGGATTTTTTATTACAGCTTACCTGTAAAATCCTTTTCTTTCGACGGACATCACGGGACACAGAGGTCCCGCCCCTCTTCTAATACACCTATACTGCTTTGCTACAAAACTGAGGTATCCCTGGAAGGGGAGGGGTTATATAGGGGGTTGAACTTCCTGATTAGGGTGTGACCAGTGTCCAATACCTAGTGATACCCTATAACCCATCAGTAATTACTGTGGCTCTGTGTCCCGTGATGTCCGTCGAAAGAAAAGGATTTTACAGGTAAGCTGTAATAAAAAATCCTATTATTACTGGGTGTAGGGTAGCTTCCAGTGGTTCCATGACATGTATCGTGTTGTGTCTGAAGACTACCACAGACTGTGGCTCAGGCTTGGATGGTTGGGCCCTGTTCAGTCTTGTAGACTCAATGGCAGCTTTATGTCCATAGTTTGATTATTGATGATGGACCACTTTAGATCAACATGACACATGGGATCTGAACACCATTGGTGACAGGAATGAGCACAATTAAGCAATATTCATACACCAACTGGAAGCACTTCTTTTGCCTATTACTGGGTGTATAGCAGCTTCCAGTGGTCCCATGCCATGTACCATGCTGTGTCTAAAGAATACCCCAGATTGTGGCTCGGGCTTGGATAGTTGAGCCCTGTTCAGTCTTGTAGACTCACTGGCAGCTTCATGTCCATAGTTTCATTATTGATGATGGACCATTGTAGACCAACACGACACATGGGATCTGAGCACCCTTGATGACAGCATTGAGCCCAATTACGCAATATTCATGTGCCGACTGGAAGCACTTCATTCACATATTACTGAATGTAGGGGAGCTTTCAGTGGTCTCATGCCATGTACCATGCTGTGTCTGAAGACTACACCAGATTGTGGCCCAGGTTTGGATAGTTGGGCCCTGTTCAGTCTTGTAGACTCATTGGTAGCTTCATGTCCATTGTTTCATCACTGATGATGGACCATTGTGGACCAACATGACACATGAGATTTGAACACCCTTGGTGACAGCAATGAGCCCAATTAAGTACTATTCATATACCGACTGAAAGCACTTTATTCACATATTACTGGTTGTATTGCAGCTGCCAGTGGTCCCATGCCATGTACTGTGCTTTGTATGAAAACTACCCCAGCTTGTGGCTCAGGCTTGAATGGTTGGGCCCTGTTCAGTCTTCTAGACTCACTGGCAGCTTCACCTCCATAGTTTCATTATTGATGATGGACCATTGTAGACCAACAAGACACATGGGATCTGAGCATCCTTGGTGACAATATTGAGACCGATTATGCAAAATGTTTAAAAAAAGAACTGTCTGTGTTACCATCAACCAACCAGATTTAACCATTTAATCTCCAGTTGGAATATTCCCATGCAGGACTGAACATGAATCTTAGCTACAGACAATTCTTATTGAGACATGAAGATAATATGATGTATTATGTGAATGTCATACTATCTATTGATTCCCATATGCTATATTGTCAAAAGTATTGGGACATCTACCTTTACACGCACATGACCTTTAATGGCATCCCAGTCTTAGTCCGTAGGGTTCAATATTGAGTTGGCCCACCCTTTGCAGCTATAACAGCTCCAACTCTTCTGGAAAGGCTGTCCACAAGGTTTAGGAGTGTGACAATTCCTCCACAAGCACATGTGTAAGGTCAGGCACTGATGTTGGAAGAGAAGGCCTGGCTCACAGTCTCGGCTCTAATTCATCCCAAAGATATTCTATCGGGTCCAGGTTAGGACTCTGTGTAGGCCAGTCAAGTTCCTCCACCCCAAACTTGCTCATCCTTGTCTTTATGGACCTTTCTTTGTGCACTGATCCAATTCAATTGGTGGAGTGGGGATTATGGTGTGGGGTTGTTTTTCAGGGGTTGGGCTTGGCCCCTTAGTTCCAGTGAAGATAATGCTTAAGGCGTCAGCATACCAAGACATTTTGGACAATTTCATGCTCCCAACATTGTGGGAACAGTTTGGGGATGGCCCCTTCCTGTTCCAACATGACTGCCCACCAGTGCACAAAGCAAGGTCCATAAAGACATGGATGAGCGAGTTTGGGGTGGAGGAACTGGGGTGGAGTCCTGACCTCAAGCTGATAGAACATCTTTAGAATAAATAAGACCGGAGACTGCAAGCCAGGCCTTCTCGTCCAACCTCAGTGCCTGACCTCACAAATACGCTTCTGGAACAATGGTCGAGTATTCCCATAGACACACTCCTAAACCTTATGGACAGCCTTCCCAGAAGAGTTGAAGTTGTTATAGCTGCAAAGGGTGGACCAACTCAATATTGAACCCTACGGACTAAGACTGGGATGCCATTAAAGTTCATGTGTGTGTAAAGAGGGGCGTCACAATACTTTTGGCCATATAGTGTACATGACACATGTCGATCTCAGACATCTTATGTGATGGACCTGGTTTGGGTGTCAGTCACACATTACACTCGGGTAATTTGCAATCTTTTATTATTGCATACAATACATTTCCCTTTCTGTGTCTGTTTACAATCAGACATTCTCTCTCGTCTCTTATAGTTCTTATATTTCACAACCGATTCCTCATTTAGAACTTTGGATATTGTAAAAAGTCTACTAAATAATTTACAAATTAAAAAAAAAAACGATAAGTGTGTAAATCCCCATCACATGGACGCTGCAGCCTGGGGGCGGGCGGGGTGGACATTTTACTGCCTGTGCAATGAGAAGTGAGCACCAGAGAGTGGCAGCCAATCAGAATCCACGCCACACCCTCAGGGACACCGCATCATGTAGATCTTCCAATAGGAACGTAGCATGCACAATACTTTCAAAGACAGTCACGCGGACAGGCTCAGTATGTTGCCATAGAAACAGCAAAATTTTTGGAACGTTCCATTCAGCCATTCAGTTCCATTCTGTTGGGAGGGGGGAGGGGGGGGGGGGGGTACTAGCTCACAGTTTAACTTCAAGTGCAGAATTTTTCATCTTCCATAAGACCTTGGATATCTAAGAAATTCAAGTTATCGAGTCAGGGGCACGTATATAAGGTTATGGCTGTCCGCGGATTACACTGTCATCAAGCCGCGTGGCGGCCATGTCACTAGAGGCCTGTGCCACTAACACAACAACTCAACAGCAGCAGCATCAATTTTAAAGTGAAAAGCTCAGTGAGGGGAGAGGTGGATAACAGACACGGTCTCCCCTCCTCGTGTGAGGTCTGCGTGTGTATTTTTTGTCATACAACATATAACATTCCGGAGGCAGCACAATTCCACGTCCTACGGACAGTCCATGGGAGTCCCGAGATCCCATCATCCCACCGTGGGCAATAAGAACACATGCAGCATATAGCAGTACTAAGTATCAGTGCAAGGAGCGACGCCGCATAACAGGGAGGGGTTATATGGAACTATACTGAATAATAGGGGAGGGGTTTATGGCATGGTAGGAGGGGCTATATGGAATTATTTGAGTTATAGAGAATAATAGGGAGGAGTTATATATATGGCATGGTGGAAGGGGGGATATGGAACTATACAGAATAATTAGAAAGGGTTATACGGTTGCAAAGTCCAGAAATCCAAGTAGAGAGAGAGTATCACCGCTCCAGGTGGGTCAGATCAAAAGGCATCTCCTTCAGTCTAGAAGTCCAGGTGCTGGCAATGCTGTAGCAGTTAGACATCAAAGAAATCCTGGACAGCCGCACTCCAAAAATATTTGCCTTTATTCAATAAAGTGTCATCCAAAATACAGGTCGCAGCAGAGTGGAACAAAACTTACGCGTTTCGCACTACACAGAGTGCTTAGTCATAGCTTGACTAAGCACTCTGTGTAGTCCGAAACGCGTAAGCTTTGTTCCACTCTGCTGCGACCTGTATTTTGGATGACACTTTACTGAATAAAGGCAAATATTTTTGGAGTGCGGCTGTCCAGAATTTCTTTGATGTCTAACCAAAGAGTTATATGGTGTTATAGGAGCAGTGATATGGAATTATACTGAATAATTGGGCTTAGTTATATGGCATGGTAGGAGGAGTTATATGGAATTATATAAATTATACAGAACACAGTGGATAAGTGGTAAGCGCTTTCGGCTAGCAGCGCTAGGGTCGTCAGTTCAAGTCCCAACCACGGCACTACCTGCATGGAGTTTGCATGTCCTTCCTGTGCCTGTGTGAGTTTCCTCCGGGTACTCTGGTTTCCTCCCACACGCCAAAGACATGCTGGTGATATGGCATGGTAGGAGGGGTTATATGGAGTTATATGAATTATACAAATTAATTGGGAGTTATATGGTGTTGTAGGGGGGGTGATATGGAAAAATACTGAATAATTGGGAGGGGTTATATGGCATGGTAGGAGGGGTTATATGGAATTTTATGAATTATACAGAATGATTAGGAGGATTTATCTAAATGGTGTTGTAGGAGGGGTGATATGAAATAATACAGAATAGTTGGGAAGGGTTATATGGCATGGTAGGAGGGGTTATATGGATTGGTAGGAGGGGTTATATGTCATGGTGGGAGGAGTCATATGGCATGGTAGGGGGAGTTTTATGGAATTATATTGAATGATTGAGAGGAGTTATATGTCATATGTGCTGATATGGCATGGTAGGAGAGGTTATATGAAGTTATATGAATTATACAAATTAATTGGGAGGAGTTATATGGTGTTGTAGGCGGGGTGATATGGAAAAATACAGAATCATTGGGAAGGGTTATATGGCATGATAGGAGGGGTTATATGGAATGGTAGGAGGGGTTATATGTCATGGTGGGAGGAGTTATATGGCATGGTAGGAGGGGTTATATGGCATTATACTGAATGATTGAGAGGAGTTATATGGTGTGGTAGGAGGTGTTATATGGCATGGTGGGAGGGGTTATATGGCATGGTGGGAAGAGTTATATGGCATGGTAGGAGGGGTTATATGGAATGGTGGGAGGGGCTATATGCCATAATAGGAGGGGTTATATGGCATGGTGGGAGTAGTTATATGGCCTTGATAGGAGGGGTTATATGGAATTATATTGAATGATTGAGAGGAGTTATATGGTGTGGTAGGAGGGGTTATATGGCATGGTGGGAGGGGTTATATGGCATGGTGGGAGTGGTTATATGGCACAGTGGGAGGAGTTATATGGAATGGTAGGAGGGGTTATATGGCATGGTGGAAGGAGTTATATGGTGTGGTAGGAGGGGTTATATGGCATGGTGGGAGGGGTTATATGGCACGGTGGAAGGAGTTATATGGTGTGGTAGGAGGGGTTATATGGCATGGTGGGAGGGGTTATATGGCACAGTGGGAGGAGTTATATGGAATGGTAGGAGGGGTTATATGGCATGGTGGGAAGGGTTATATGGCACGGTGGAAGGAGTTATATGGTGTGGTAGGAGGGGTTATATGGCATGGTGGGAGGGGTTATATGGCATGGTGGGAGTGGTTATATGGCACGGTGGGAGGAGTTATATGGCATGGTAGGAGAGGTTATATGGCATGGTAGGAGGGGGTTACATGGCATGGTAGGAGGGGGTTACATGGCATGGTGGGAGGAGTTATATGGCATGGTAGGAGGGGTTATATGGAATTATATAAAATGATTGAGAGGAGTTATATGGCATGGTAGGAGGGGGTTACATGGCATGGTAGGAGGGGGTTACATGGCATGGTGGGAGGAGTTATATGGCATGGTAGGAGGGGTTATGTGGAATTATATAAAATGATTGAGAGGAGTTATATGGCATGGTAGGAGGGGTTATATGGCATGGTGTGTGGAGTTATATGGCATGGTAGAAAGGGGTTATATGGCATGGTGTGTGGAGTTATATGGCATGGTAGGAGGGGTTATATGGCATGGTGTGTGGAGTTATATGGCATGGTAGGAAGGGGTTATATGGAATTATACTGAATAACTGAGAGGAGTTTTATGGTGTGGTAGGAGGGGTGATATGGAATTGTACATCATTTTTGGGAGGGGTTATATGGCATTGTAGGAGGGGTTATATGTCATAGTAGGAGGGGTTATATGGAATTATACAGAATAACTGGGAGGAGTTTTAAGGTGTTGTATGAGGCAGGGCTTGACAAACCCCAGGTACCAGGTCGCCATGGCAAGCAGCAGTTTCTACCTGACTGCTGCCCGAATGCTCCCCACACCCCACGCACGCCCTCCCGCTATGTATCCCCGGCATCACTTGCCCATCCGTGGGCCCAGGTAGAGGGGGCAGGGGGGAGGGAGGAGAGCGGACACATGTCTGCTCTCCTCCCCTTCTGGTTGTTGACCCAGAAGTGATGGGTGACGTCATTTCCGGGTCTCTGTTGACAGTCTCCTCGGTCATCAAGGCCAGGCAAGAATGTAATTCATTGCTATGTATTGTATTCCATTCACTGGAGCACAGGGGAGACATTGGGGGTCTTCCTTGATGTCTCATTAAAGAGAACCTGTCACCAAAAAAAATGATCACATAGGGGACTTTTTGCCCCCTATGTGATGGGGAAAAAAAGCTAAAGAAAAAATGTTTCTTTGGAATTGTAAAAAAATGTAAATACACCCAAGCACATAAAATCCTCCTCCCCTAAAAAACTGAGGCCCCTCACATCTACGCATGTACAATAGAATGCACGCGGCTGACGCCTACGCCTGAAAACGTCAATTGCGATATACGTGTTACATATCGCCGCGCACACCGGAATGAGAGCAAACATTCTAGCACCAGACTTCCTTCGTAATGCTAAACTGATAACTTATAAGGAGCTTTTAAAGTGTCGCCTATGGAAAATAATAGGGTACTGACTAGAGATGCACCAAAATTTCGGCGGCCGAAACATAGTGGCTGAAAATAGTGTTTTCTGCATTTTGCGGATAGAGATAAAGGTGCTGATAATGGCATTGAAAACGCACGTGATTTTGCTGTGATTGTATTGCGATTTTGCCACGATTTTACTGTGCTTATGGTGTGTTTTTCATAGGTCATGACTCAAAAACCGCATTAAAAACGGTGCGTTATTGATGCGTTCTTGCTGTGTTTTCAATGCATTTCAACGGGGGAGGTGTGTTTTTTTTTTTAACTGAGCAAAAATGCAGCAAGCAAGATTTTTAACACCTCAATGGAAGCGCAACGGACCAGTGTGAAGACATACATACAATTTAAAGGGGATGCATTCTTCTTGAGCTTTTCTTGCGCTAAAGGTGTCAATAATGGCCGATAATAAATTCAGTCATTTAAATTCATGATATTAATTAAAAAAGTCAAATATAATACAATTATATATAGAAATATATATATATCTTTTTTTTAAAAACTGTAATTTTCGGTTTCGGCCAAGTGTATCCTGAATTTTCATTTGGTGCACCTCTAATACTGACATGTTTAAGGAATCTAAGCAACCTTAAGCAACCTCTGCTTTTTTTTTTAACAAATAATTGGGTAATTTATTTCGTTTTTGTTCCCTCTAAAATTAACTCTTAATGTGTTTTTTTACTGAAATTTTGTGTTTCCTAGACCTCTGTGGTAATATCGTGCGACATAAAAAATTGGAACTACCACTATTTTATTCTCTAGGGTGTCTACTTTCAGAAAAAATATAATGTTTGGGGGTTTTATGTAATCTTCAGGCCTATTTTTTTTTTTTAAACGTGTGCAAAGAAAGCAAAAACGGCTCTGGCTGTGAAAGAGTTAAAGGAGAAGTTCACCTTCAGGAACATGTTACATCTTCTACCTGTAAGATTTATTAAAAAAAGGCTCCAAACTTTTTTAGCTGGCTCCTAGATTCCATGCAAATTTGTCACGCCTTGGTATGGGTGATATGGTCTTATATGAGTTATGCAGAATAACATACACTATATTGCCAAAAGTATTGGGACGCCTACCTTTACACGCACATGAACTTTAAAGGGGAGCTCCAGGCTCCCCCCATCAAAAAATGTAAAGTCAGCAGCTACAAATACTGTAGCTGCTGACTTTTAATATGAGGACACTTACCTGTCCTGGGATCCTGCGATGTCGGCACCCCAGCCGATTTTACAATCGGCTTTTAGGTACTGCCGCCGCCATTCCTTTTAAGGCAATCTGGCAGTGAAGCCGCGGTTCCCTACTGCACATGCACGTAGCGCACTGCGCTTTGTGAATGGCCCAGCGACGGGGGATGGAGGAGGGGGGCCGGACTTCCACGGGACCTCGCCACGGTGAGGTCACCCAAAAGTGGGGATGGGTACCTGTCAAAAACAGGTACCCATTCCCCCTCCACCCCTCCGAAAGTTGCCAAATGTGGCAGCGAAGGGGGGAGGAAGCAAACAAGCGGAGCTTCCCCTTTTGGGTAGAGCTACGCTTTAATGGCATCCCAGTCTTAGTCCGTAGGGTTCAATATTGAGTTGGCCCGCCCTTTGCAGCTATAACAGCTTCAACTCTTCTGGGAAGGCCGTCCACAAGGTTTAGGAGTGTGTCTATGGGAATGTATGACCATTCTTCCAGAAGCGTATTTGCGCAGGCCAGTCAAGTTCCTCCACCCCAAACCCGCTCAACCATGTCTTTATGGACCTTGCTTTGTGCTCTGGTCATTTGGTGGAGGGGGGATTATGGTGGGGGGAGGTTGTTTTTCAGGGGTTGGGCTTGGCCCCTTAGTTCCAGTGAAGGGAACACTTAAGGCGCCAGCATAACAAGACATTTTGGACAATTTCATGTTTGGGGATGGCCCCTTCCTGTTCCAACATGACGGCACACCAGTGCACAAAGCAAGGTCTATAAAGACATGGATGAGCGAGTTTGGGGTGGAGGAACTTGACTGGCCTGACATCAACACCTTTGGGATGAATTAGACCCAGGACTGCGAGCCAGACCTTCTCGTCCAACATCAGTACCTGACCTCACAAATGCGCTTCTGGAAGAATGGTCAAACATTCCCATAGACACACTCCTAAACCTTGTGGACGGCCTTCCCAGAAGAGTTGAAGCTGTTATAGCTGCAAAGGGCGGAGCCAACTCAATATTGAACACCACGGACTAAGACTGGGATGCTATTAAAGTTCATGTGTGTGTGTAAAGGCAGGTGTCCCAATACTTTTGGTAATAAAGTGTATGGCATGGTAAGGAAAGGTTATATGGAGTTATTTGAATTATACAGAATTGGGAGGAGTTATATGGTGTTGTAGGCAGGGATATATGGAAATATACAGAATAATTGGGAGGGGTTATATGGAATTATATGAATTATACAGAATGAATAGGAGGATTTATATGGTGTGGTAGGAGGGGTGATATGGAATTATACAGAATAATTGGGAGGGGTTATTTGGCATGGTGGGAGGAGTTATATGGTGTTGTATGAGAGTTAATATGGTCTTAAATAAGTTATACAGAATAATTGGGAGGGGTTATATGGCATGGTAGGAGGGGTTATATGGCATGGTGGGAGGGGTTACATGGCATGGTGGGAGGGGTTACATGGCATGGTAGGAGAGGTTATTTGGCCTGGTGGGAGGAGTTATATGGCATGGTAGGAGGGGTTATATGGCATGGTAGAAGGAGTTATATGGCATGGTAGGAGGAGTTATATGAAATAACACAGAGGGGTTATATTGCATGGTAGGAGGAATCATATGAATAGGAGTTAAATGGTGATGTAGGAGAGGTTATGTGAAATAACAGGGAGGAGTTACATGATATTGTAGGAGGGGTTATGTGAAATAACAGGGAGGAGTTAAATGAAATAACATGGGGGTGTTATATGATTTTGTAGGAGACTTTATATGAAATAATAGGGAGGAGTTACATGGCATGGTAGGAGGCATAATATGAAACAAAGGTGTTATTTGTTATGGTAGGAGAAGTTATATGCAGTGCCAGGACAAAATCATCCAGTGCCCAGGGAAGAGATGGAAAATTACGCAACCCCCTACTTCATTTATGTGTGGCCTTATGAGAAGGAGGAGGAGAGAGAGCACAGTCCGCACCTCCTTCTGCCTCTCCTCTCCTTGCTGTTTCCAGTGCTTGGCTGACAGAAGTAGTGATGCTGCTGTCACTGCTCCTGTCAGCCTTATAGTAGAAGGAACTTCCAGCACCCCCATCCCTACAATACACGCTGCGCCCAGGGCAGCTGTCCCTTCTGCCCACCCCTTGTCTCGACCCTGGCTATATAACATAACATAGATGAAATATATAGCATGGTAGGAGGAGTTATATGACATATTAAGGAGGAGTTATATGGCATGGTAGGTGAAATAATATGAAACAAAATGGATGAGTTACGGTACATGATGTTGTAGACGGAGTTATGTGAAATAACAGGGAAGGGTTAGGAGATATATGAACTAACAGGGTGGAGTTAAATTATGTTGTAGGAGGAGTTATATGAAGAAACGTGGAGTTGTTATAAGACGTTGTAGGAGGGGTTACATGGAATAACAGGGAGGTGTTATATGACGTTGTAGGAGGGGTTACATGGAATAACAAGGAGGTGTTATATGATGTTGTAGGAGGAGTTACATGGAATAACAGGGAGGTGTTATATGACGTTGTAGGAGGGGTTACATGGAATAATAGGGAAGTGTTATATGACGTTGTAGGAGGGGTTACATGGAATAATAGGGAAGTGTTATATTACGTTGTAGGAGGAGTTACATGGAATAACAGGGAGGTGTTATATGACGCTGTAGGAGGGGTTACATGGAATAACAGGAAGGTGTTATATGACGTTGTAGGAGGGGTTACATGGAATAACAGGGAGGTGTTATATGACGCTGTAGGAGGGGTTACATGGAATAACAGGGAGGTGTTATATGACGCTGTAGGAGGGGTTACATGGAATAACAGGAAGGTGTTATATGACGTTGTAGGAGGGGTTACATGGAATAACAGGGAGGCGTTATATGACGTTGTAGGAGGGGTTACATGGAATAACAGGGAGGCGTTATATGACATTGTAGGAGGGGTTACATGGAATAACAGGGAGGTGTTATATGACGCTGTAGGAGGGGTTACATGGAATAACAGGGAGGCGTTATATGACGTTGTAGGAGGGGTTACATGGAATAACAGGGAGGCGTTATATGACGTTGTAGGAGGAGTTACATGGAATAACAGGAAGGTGTTATATGACATTGTAGGAGGGGTTACATGGAATAACAGGGAGGTGTTATTTGACGCTGTAGGAGGGGTTACATGGAATAACAGGGAGGTGTTATATGACGTTGTAGGAGGGGTTACATGGAATAACAGGGAGGCGTTATATGATGTTGTAGGAGGGGTTACATGGAATAACAGGGAGGCGTTATATGACGTTGTAGGAGGAGTTACATGGAATAACAGGGAGGTGTTATTTGATGCTGTAGGAGGAGTTACATGGAATAACAGGGAGGCGTTATATGACGTTGTAGGAGGAGTTACATGGAATAACAGGGAGGTGTTATTTGATGCTGTAGGAGGAGTTACATGGAATAACAGGGAGGTGTTATATGACGTTGTAGGAGGGGTTACATGGAATAACAGGGAGGCGTTATATGATGTTGTAGGAGGGGTTACATGGAATAACAGGGAGGCGTTATATGACGTTGTAGGAGGAGTTACATGGAATAACAGGGAGGTGTTATTTGATGCTGTAGGAGGAGTTACATGGAATAACAGGGAGGCGTTGGATTACATTGTAAATTTCTCCAACTTTCTGAGAATTGTGCCATTGTACCAACTTGCAGTACCCATATGACTCCCTCACACATGTACAGACTCTTGGAGTATCCATTGTCCCAATAATTAATGTTCACACTTTGCTCCTAGGCATGTAATAATGGGAAACATAATGGTGTACATATTGTACACAGCATTCTCAAAGCATGGTGCTAATGATGGAAAGCTCCCATTGGATGGGATGACTAAAAGAGTCTGTACAGATAAAAGGACACCAGAGAATTGATAAGTACTATTTATAAGGCTATTTTGCTGACTGTTGCCTCCTGATAGAAAGGCGGAGTTACGCTGGCCATACATTATAGAGTTTTCTTGTACAATTTTTCCTTACCAAAACCATATAATATGAGGTCAAACCTAAACACTCTCAAATTGTATGCAGCCAGGCAGGCCCTGTTAGTCTTAGTTGAAGGTAAATCTAAAGGAAATTGAATAAGAAAACTGTATAATGTATGGCCAGCTTAAGACTCAAGCTAATCCATCCAGAATTGGGACCATGGGGGGGGGGGGGGGGGGGGGTTGCAGCTGAATGGCCAGGACCCTTCCCTCCACTTGTATGTCAGTAACAGATGAGCCTAGGCACAGGGGGAGAACTACAAATACCTGTATGCTTCCCATACATGCTGGGACCTATAGGTAGGTAGGCTGCTCAGCTCTGCTGCAGCAAGAGGCTTAGAACTGCTATACGCTGCGGCACATCCCCTTCCCAAAAGACACCTGTGTTGAGCCCTTAATTATATTTAGGGCCTCCATTGCATTTCAGGGTTCAGCGGGTAGGCACAGCGGGGTTTGCTAGTATGGGGGGGGAGGGGGCAGGCAGGTGGCGCAGGCTCGGGCGGTGGGGCATGCAATTCCTGTGCTCCGCCAGGTCTTCCTTCTGCAGTGCAGGTAGTCTCGCAGAGACCAGAAACTGAAAGAAGACAGCAGTCTCTCCTATTGCATGTGGCGCTGGCTTGTATCCACAGTTTGACAATGTCATCCACTCAGCGTAAAAAAAAACTACGGTGCAACAACATGAAGCGGTCAGGTCCCATCGTCCCCTATGCGTGGTGTCAGTTCCCGGAGGATATGCCTTTGACTGTGGTGTAGAGATGCCCCCCTCGGCAGGGCTCAGTGCTGGTGAAGGGACGGTGGAGGATGACCCGGGTTCGGGCTGAGGACTTCGGAGTCTCCAGGAATCGGGCACACACAGAGCTCTCTGTGCAAGCTGAATGGAGCAGATTCATAAAATGGGGTCATTCTCTTCACCAACACGGGGATGAAAGAGGTTTTTTTTTGTAGGAAGGGGGAAAAAAAGGGAGCAGAACTTTGCTGGGTACCTTGGAGAGACGGGAAGCTCGCAGATGTCTTCAGATGGTTATATTGCATTTTAGATTCCAGGCTCTCGTCTACCTGATCATGGCTGTCCCTCCTCTGGCCCTTCATGCCTCCAGCCACGGCACAACTATGTTTTGTGTGTGAAGCGTGCCCAGACCTGTTGGAGCTGGGAGCGGGAGATGCGCAGCACAGAGGGCACCAGTCTGTGGTTGCCAGCTGGCAGAGGTGCATGGCGACGGTGAGGCAGGCGTATGGGACTGCTCTCCGCGGAGCGGCTGCGCTGGATGAAGGTGCCTGTAGGATGTGGATAATGTTCTGTCTCCAGTGTTGAGGATGAGAAGACGGAAGACGCCAGTCTACGGAGGGGGCTGTACCTCGGCAGGGGGTGCTGGGAAAGCCTGTCCTCCTCCAGCTGAAAAACATCAAGAAGAGCGGAGGGAAAGGAGTCAGGCAATGTTGAGACTTGCTTCCTGCTTCTAGCTACGTGTAGCGTTAGTGCATGCTGTGGGCGTCTTCGGGGAGCACCCCCGTACCATGGGCCTGCACCACCTGCCCCTTCCCAATGGGCCTCCCTTATGGAGGAAATAGGAAAGTGTAGTTGGGATGGCTCTGAGGAACGGATTTTGCTGCAGTCAATATAAACCAGTTTACACAGTACGGAAGAAGGTGGAGCGACACAGAACTGCACAGAGAAGTCAGGATGACTACATATTACAGGAACCAGATGGACTGTGCACTGGAGACACAAGAATCAGAATTAAAGAAAATGCCAGAACCGACCTGACCCACTGCAGAGGTGATGATAGTGACTAAATACTACCAAGGTCGTCCAACCTTCTGCCATATACAACATACTGCTGAGGCTGCACTATCATAAACTCCCCAGTGTCACTACTTTATATACCCAGGGTTCAATATACTCAGTTAGACATGCAGCACAGTGATGTAGGGTGGTGGGGTCATTTCTAGTGCAGGGGGTCCTACAGGGTGGAGGAAGTCAAACTGAGTGAAGAGGGTCCCCCTGGGTACAGAAGCTCATGTGGAGTGAGGGGAGTCACACTGAGTGAAGAGGGTCACCCTGGGTGCAGGAGGTCATGTGGAGTGAGGGGAGTCACATTGAGTGAAGAGGGTCAACCTAGGCGCAGGAGGACATGAGGAGTGAGGGGAGTCACATTGAGTGAAGAGGGTCACCCTGGGCGCAGGAGGACATGAGGAGTGAGGGGAGTCACATTGAGTGAAGAGGGTCTCCCTGGGCGCAGAAGGTCATGTGGAGTGACAGAAGGTCATGTGGAGTGAGGGGAGTCACACTGAGTGAAGAGGATCACCCTGGGTGCAAGAGGTCATGTGGAGTGAGGGGAGTCAAATTGAGTGAAGAGGGTCACCCTGGGTACAGGAGGTCATGTGGAGTGAGGGGAGTCGCATTAAGTGAAGAGGATCACCCTGGGTGCAGAAGGTCATGTAGAGTGAGGGGAGTCACACTGAGTGAAGAGGGTCTCCCTGGGTGCAGAAGGTCATGTGGAGTGACAGAAGGTCATGTGAAGTGAGGGGAGTCACATTAAGTGAAGAGGGTCACCCTGGGTGCAGAAGGTCATGTGGAGTGAGGGGAGTCACATTGAATGAAGAGAGTCACCCTGGGTGCAAGAGGTCATGTGGAGTGAGGGGAGTCGCATTAAGTGAAGAGAATTCACCCTGGGTGCAGAAGGTCATGTAGAGTGAGGGGAGTCACATTGAGTGAAGAGGGTCACCCTGGGTGCAGGAGGTCATGTGGAGTGAGGGGAGTCGCATTAAGTGAAGAGGATCACCCTGGGCGCAGAAGGTCATGTGGAGTAAGGGGAGTCACACTGAGTGAAGAGGGTCTCCCTGGGTGCAGGACATGAGGAGTGAGGGGAGTCACATTGAGTGAAGAGGGTCTCCCTGGGCGCAGAAGGTCATGTGGAGTGACAGAAGGTCATGTGAAGTGAGGGGAGTCACATTAAGTGAAGAGGGTCACCCTGGGTGCAGAAGGTCATGTAGAGTGAGGGGAGTCACACTGAGTGAAGAGGGTCATCCTGGGTGCAAGAGGTCATGTGGACTGGGGGGAGTCAAATTGAGTGAAGAGGGTCACCCTGGGTGCAGGAGGTCATGTGGAGTGAGGGGAGTCACATTGAGTGAAGAGGGTCACCCTGGGCTCAGAAGGTCATGTGGAGTGAGGGGAGTCGCATTAAGTGAAGAGGATCACCCTGGGTGCAGGAGGTCATGTGGAGTGAGGGGAGTCGCATTAAGTGAAGAGGATCACCCTGGGTGCAGGAGGTCATGTGGAGTGAGGGGAGTCACATTGAGTGAAGAGGGTCACCCTGGGTGCCAGAGGTCATGTGGAGTGAGGGGAGTCAAATTGAGTGAGGAGGGTCACCCTGGGTGCAGGAGGTCATGTGGAGTGAGGGGAGTCACATTGAGTGAACAGGGTCACCCTGGGTGCAGGAGGACATGAGGAGTGAGGGGAGTCACATTGAGTGAACAGGGTCACCCTAGGCACAGAAGGTCACGTGGAGTGAGGGGAGTCACATTGAGTGAAGAGGGTCTCCCTGGGCGCAGAAGGTCATGTGGAGTGAGGGGAGTCACATTGAGCGAGGAGGGTTAGCCTGGGCGCAGAAGGTCATGTGGAGTGAGGGGGTCACCCTGGGTGCAGAAGGTCATATGGAGTAAGGGGAGTCACACTGAGTAAAGAGGAACACCCTGGGTGCAAAAGGCCATGTGAAGTAAGGGGAGTCCCATTGATTGAAGAGGGTCACTCTGGGCGCAGGAGGTCATGTGGAGTGAGGGGAGTCACATTGAGTGAAGAGGGTCTCTCTGGGCGCAGAAGGTCATGTGGAGTGAGGGGAGTCACAATGAGTTAAAAGGGTCACCCTGGTTGCAGAAGGTCATGTGAAGTGAGTGGAGTCACACTGAGTGAAGAGGGTCACCTTGGGCGCAGGAGGTCATGTGGAGTGAGGGAGTCACATTGAGTGAAGAGGGTCACCCTGGGTGTAGAAGGTCATGTGGAGTGAGGGGAGTCACATTGAGTTAAAAGGGTCACCCTGGGTGCAGAAGATCATGTGGAGTGAGGGGAGTTAAAATGAGTGAAGATGGTCACCCTGGGCGCAGGAGGTCATGTGGAGTGAGGGGAGTCACATTGAGTGAAGAGGGTCACCCTGGATGCAGAAGGTCATGTGGAGTGAGGGGAGTCACATTGAGTGAAGAGGGTCACCCTGGATGCAGAAGGTCATGTGGAGTGAGGGGTATCACACTGAGTAGAGAGGGTCACCCTGGGTGCAAGGGGTTAAGCTGAGTGGAGGAGGTCATGTGACATGGAGGGTTGCACACTGGGTTAAGAGGATCACAGCAGGTGAAGTGGGTTACACCAGGTGCTGGGGGCCATGCTGAGCTGAGGGAGTCACACTGGGTGAAGTGAGTCACACCAGGTGCAAGGGGTCATCACGGGTTGAACGGGTCACTCTAATTTGAGGGAGTCATCATGGGTGGAAGGTTGAGGGGGTCACTATGGGTGGGAGGGGTCACACTAAAGTCTCTAGCTAACAAATAACATAACACACACTTCTCTATGTAGAAATCCTACCATCCAGGAGCACCTTTCCTGCTCAGTCACCAATGTCTAATGTTTCACATACAGAGAAGAAAGTTTAAAAAAAAAAATCTACAAGGTCAGAACTGGAAGAATACCAGAATGTGGAGACCATTGCCCCAGGATAAATATAAATGAATACTATAAAATGCTGCACCATAAGCAGGCTGAATAATGATGATCCATCATATAACACCCCGACTACAGATCCATCTGTCTTATAGCACCCACCTAATGAAACACTCCATCCTACCATACCCTGGCTACCATGAGGGGGAGTGAGATGAGCCAGTAGGCACTCCTTACTTTAAGCCTCTTCTATTCAGATTTCCTTTATCCATCTACAACACCAAACCCATTTCCAAACTGCAACCCTAATCACTCGACTGTAGCCCTGAGCACTTCACCCTGACCTTGATCACCTTACCATGTCCCTGTTCACCTGTATCTAACCTTGATCACCCAACCGTAACCCTGATCACTTGACCCCAATCTTGATCACCTAACCAAGTCCCTGATCACCTATCCCTAGCCTTGATCACCCAATCATAACCCTGATTACCTGACTGCATCCTTGATCTCTGGACCCCAACCCTAATCACTTGACTGCAGCCCTGAGCACTTCACCCTGACCTCGATCACCTTACCACGTTTCTGTTCACCTGTCTCTAACCTTGATCACCCAACTGTAACCCTCATCACCTGACTGCACCCTTGATCTCTGGACCCCAACCCTGATTACTTGACCACAAACCCTGATCACCTGAACGCAACCCTGATCACCTGACTGCAACCCTGAGTACTTGACCCCAATCTTGATCACCTAACCAAGTCCCTGATCACCTTACCCTAACCTTGATCACCCAACCGTAACCCTGATCACCTGACTGCATCCTTGATCTCTAGACCCCAACCCTGATTACTTGACCGCAACCCTGATCACCTGACTGCAACTCTGAGTACTTGACCCCAATCTTGATCACCTAACCAAGTCCCTGATCACCTGTCATTAACCTTGATCATCCAACCGTAACTCTGATCACCTGACTGCAGCCTTAATTTCCTGACCACAATCCTAATTACCTGACCACAACCCTGATCACCTGACTGCAACCCTGATCACCTGGCCACAACTTTATTCACCTGCCTGCAACCCTGATCCTCTGACCACAACCCTGATCACCTGGCCGCAAACCTGATCTCCTGACCACAACCCTGATTACATCATGTGATCATCCCTACAATCCAGCATTACTATTCTCTGTAGCTGATATATGCTGGTCCCTCCGTCTCATTTACAAACATACCTGGCTCTCCCTGTGCTATGCAGGTGGGTGACCTGTAACATGACATGTATGGTGCAGAGTTGAGGCTGCTCCTGTATAAATATCTATAGGCTCGTCCTATTTATATCTGGTAGTTTGTTTT
This sequence comes from Lithobates septentrionalis, assembly GCA_037952835.1. Classification (NCBI taxonomy): domain Eukaryota; kingdom Metazoa; phylum Chordata; class Amphibia; order Anura; family Ranidae; genus Lithobates; species Lithobates septentrionalis. Next base: position 264,478 of record JBBDGP010000810.1, read on the forward strand.
TATATCTGTTATGATGCTATAGGGCAAAATATGATATTTCCTCTGCAGTGAAAATTGTGACTTCATTGGTACTCTCATAACTAGGATTATGTGACTATTTATTTTCACTGAAAACTATGTTTATTTTCGAGGGACATACTGATTTGAGCAATGTGTGCTCCCATCTTTCAGTCCCAGTGTGGGATCACCCCAGCAGTTTTCTGCTCATCCTACTCCTGTCACCCTATGTTTATCCCACAGAGGTGACAGTAGATTACCCCATAGAGGTGACAGAAGATTGTGAAATCAGACAGGAATGAGAGAAAGAAAATCCTATGTCACAACGCTATCATTTTTCTATATCAGGGTTTCCTCCATCACAATTTTTCTAGTCTTGACTTATCCTTTTGTAAGACAACCCATGTACTCAACTTACACCTCAGATTCCACTATACAATCATTCATGAACTCCTTTTGCCTCCCAATCGGCTTCCTATTTAATTTCTAGCACTCTGCCCGTGGACTAACCTCCTAAACCAGGCATCACTAACTGAGTTACTGTCCTATCCGGACCGTCGCAGTCCCTCAATTTAGGAGCCAGCTTTTCCCCCAAGCCTCGGCCGCTGTCATTGTAAGCAGAGCGAGGATCAGTAGGCTGTTCAGTTCTGAGAAGCGGGCAGGAGCTGCAAAGGTTAACTTCTCAAGTTTACCAGCAGTTGATTGGTTGCGAGGACACAGGGCAGTCCTAGCAACCAGTCATCATCTTGTTAATAAGAAAGGTTACCTCCAGCTACACCCGCCACTCAGAACTAAACAGCCTTTGGCTCCATGGTCTGCCTTCAATGACAGCGGCCGAGGCTTGGGGAAAAAGCCGGCTCCTGCTCGCTGCTCAGAACTGTACAACCTCCTGCTCTCCTCTGTGTGTCCATGTAAGTAAAAGAGTAAAGGGGCAGAGGAGGTGGCAGTGGTGTGAAGGGAATGGGGGTGCAGTGGAGCAGAGGACACGGCTGTAATGGCAGTGAAGGGGGTGGGGGGGACAGTAGACCAGAGGACACCGCTGTGATGGCAGTGATATGAGTGGGCGGCAGAGGACAACGCTGGGGGGGCAGTGATGTGAGGGGGAGCAGAGGACACCCTGTGAGAGGGGGGCTGATGTGAAGGGGGGGCATAGGTTACTGGAGGGGGCGGTGGGCATGTGAAGAAGGGGCAGAGGGCATCCTTAAGGGGGGGGGTGATGTGAAAAGCGGGCAGAGGACACTGCTGTGGGGGCTGTGATGTGAAGACAGGGCAGAGGTCACAACTGTGTGTGTGTGTGTGTGGGGGGGGGGGGTGATGTGAAGAGGGGGCAGAGGGCACTTCTGTAGGGGCTGTGATGTGAAGACAGGACAGGGAACACCACTGTGGGAGGGTTATGTGAAAGGTGGGCAGAGGACACGGCTGTGGGGAAATAGGGGGTGACGTGAAGGTGGGCTGAGGACACTACTGTGAAGGGGAAACCGTGATATGCAGGGGGACAGAGGATCTGATGTAAGAATGGGATTGTGATTTAAGAGGAGGGGACTGTAAAGTCATCACACAAGCGTGATTCGGACCTCAGTTGGAAGAAAATTTTACTGATTGGGCCTCCGTGAATTTTAATTCATTACCCCTGTCCTAGACTGTCTAATATGGATGCTGCAGCCTATAGAATTTGACACTTCTGGCCCGTTGGTTACATCATTATGCACCCTCTAGTGCTTGCCAATAACAGCTGATAATACTGTGGCCACTCTCCAGTGCGGAAGTCCTAAACATGGTGTATACAACCTACAGCGATGATGTGCAACCAGCAATGTTATTAATATGGTACCCATCTCACACTTTGGTCAACCTTGCCCATTATTATTAATCTCCTTTGTGCATTTGGCATACAGAGTCTTTACATATGTAGGTGACCCTGCGGTCATGTTAGGTGTGTATGACATATTTCCCATCAGCTCTTGTCTTACCTGTCTCTGAGGTCCAGTGGGGTCAGACTCCCTCCTCCGCTGTCGTGATGCTGAATGGGAGTGTGATGGACTTGCAGGTGGAACATCCCCTCTGCCTTCAGAACCTTCATGTGGGGAGGAGGGCTCTTCCTCCGCTACAGTCTGCATGGCTCGAGGTCTCACTTCATGCACTTTAGGCCTCACTGCAGCATCTCCACCCACAGTCTTTCTCCTCTCCTCCCCGTCATCCAAAGGCCGGAGTTCCTCAGGCTCTTCATCCGTTGTACCCGAGGTGGTCGGTTCTGCTCCTGGATGGAAGTCCTTCAACTCAGTCTCTTTGTCTATGATGACCCATTCCTTACTGTCAAAGTCCTCCTCTTCAGCAAGTGGGACAGAGCGGAAGGCATTACTAAGGGCTTCATGCTCTACAGATGCTGAGACTTCCATGCGGCCACTAGCTTGCCGGTCAACCTGACCCGTGTCAATGGACAACATTTGAGCAGGCTGCGATGAGCATGCCTGGCGAGATGGAGAAGCAGGGAGGTCCATGCGTGATCTGCAGGGCATAAATTGTAAATGTGATGCTTAAAAACCTTTTATGCCATATAATGTTCATCTTCATTACCATTCCTAAAAGCTAAAGACGTGTGTTTTACTAATCAAACTCAGTTTATGATGACCAGTCAGTTATAAATGGCGAGGAAAATAAACTATTACTATATCCACCTTGCCACAGTGACTGACAAGATGACTGCCCACTCTTAGCAAATGTTAATTATTCAAGCCACACCAAAGTTGCTGCTGTTAAATGTGTAATACCACTCAACCACACCTTCAGGGTGTGTAGGACCACAGCGGGGAGATCTCCATTCATAGCATGGCTGTATGAGGCTGAACTTGGCATTTCAAGTGAAATACTTTCGTCACCAGCCAAAAATAAGTTCTCTGTATATTCCTACTGTCAGGAGTGTCTAGCGCTCCTGCTCATTTCAGCATCCTGGTTTTGGCTGTGCCATTCTCCTTGTCTGTCTGTCCACCTGCAAAGTGATTGATGTGGCCAGACTCTGGGTGCAGACCAAACCTGATTTAAGCCAGCCAAGCCTGCAGTCTCAGGCTTGTGATAGAGTGTGATAGATTGTGTAATACCTGATCAACTGCCTGTCTGTCTGCTCTACACGGCTAGATTGGATTTCCCTATGTATGACCTCAGATTGGATAACGACTATTCTCTGAACTCCGTTTACCTTTTACCTGGACTGTCATTTAACCACTCTGCCTGTCTGCCAACTGCAAATACCTGTTTGCTTTGCTCAGTTCGTGCATGCCCTGGCGTGGTGGCCAGGCACTATAGATATTGTGTATAAGTCCTGGGGGCAACCAAGTACCAGTAGGCCTGCTTGCCTAATGGGAAAGGGGACTGCTATAAGTGAAGAACACAGTAGCCAGCTATAGTGTCTGATCACCTGTGTTAGGGGAAAGTGTGACACCTATGAGGAGTCCAGAAGATGGCTCTACCTGTGGCATGCTATGCGGCTCTGCTATAAAGGATGCTCCATGGGAATTATCAAACTCGCAGCAAATCAAAATCCAGTACAAAATTTCTACTTTCATTTTTGTTGACTGAAGGACATAGGAAGTCTTGTACTGTTGGGACATCCAAAAGCTGTCCAACTGAGGGGTGGGCAACAGCAACAAAACGAAAAAACAAACAAACAAAAAAAAAAAGAAAAACAGAATTGGGCACTGACTGCAGCTCAAAGTACCACCTAAAGGACCCTATGGTCGAAGCTGGCAACAGATGAGGCCTGCACATCCACCTGATAAAACAAGGAGAACGTGTAATTAGAAGAAGAGGCAGTAGCCTTGCAGATCTCAGTGTCTGATGACAAAGAGCCCAAGAGGCACAGATCTAGTGGAGTGTGTCTTAACAGGAAAGGGTGGAACATGATCATTAGAACCATAAGCTTGGATGATGGCCTGTCTGAGCCACTGAGAAATAGTGGAAGGAGAAGCTAGTTCGCCCTTACTGGGACTATCAGGAATAATAGAGAGTCAGTGTTTCTGTTGAAGCAGTGGCTGCGAGGTAAACTCTCACAGCCCAAACTACATCCAGGCAATGGAGGGGGATCTTCCCGCCAGACAGAAGGATGGAAGAACAACCTCCTGGTTGAGGTTGGAGGCAAAAACTACCTTAGGTAGAAAAGAAATTCAGGGCCTCAACACCACCTTGTCCTTGTATTAGGCCCAAAAGGGTCTTTACAAGATAAGGCCAATAGCTCAGACATTCAACCTGCAGAGGTAATGGTAACAATAAATGATTCTCTGAAGGTCTGGGGGACTTCAAAGTCCAAGATTTGCAGGCAGACTAGGTGTCAGACTTGGGTTTGGACTTTGAGTTCAATGCCACAAGGTAACTAAAAGAACTTTAGGCTTCTTTTGCTGAGGAAGATAAGTCATCGTTGATGAGGGGATCCAGGGCAGCCCCGATAAGGCATTGTCCTGTAAAGGTCATGCAAAACATAGAACAAGTACTGCAGCAGTCCTGGGACAAGATTATAGAGCAGCCAGGGCAAAGACGCCAAATTGCACCCCCCTCTCTCCCTTCATTATGTGCGAGCTTAGGAGGAGGAGGGGGAGAGAGCGCACAGCCCACACCTCCTCCCTGGTCTCTCTTCCTCTCCTTGCCACTTCCAGCACTGGGTTAACAGTAGTTATGCTGCTGTCACTACTCCTGTTAGCCTTACAGTAGAAGGAACTTGCAACACCCCCATACCTACAATACATGCTGCGCCCAAGGCAGCCACCCCTTCCACCCACCCCTGCACTGAGGTCTCTGCAGTCCAACACATTAACCAAAGCGTACTCCTCATGTTCACTGACAAGAGACTCATATGGAAGATGATGAGGCAGGAGACCTTCAACAACCTTTCCACGTTGTCCAGCTCTGGGTTACAAACATGAATTTCACACACTGTAGACCAAGGGATAAACTGTCACAGAGATCATTTCCCTTCAAATAACCATAGATCAGTCAGCCAGGGTTTGACAGATCAAGGTCATGGCTAAGATCCATTGCTGTCTTCGGTCATTTGTCAGTGGAGTCCTTAAAGACAGGTGCATCCTCCATTGGGATAGAAGACGCTTTGTTAGAATGGATCCTCAGAGGGGACAGCCCATTTTTTATCAAATTCCTCCCCAAACAGGTACAAGGCTAATAGATGTTTTGGAAGTGCAAACATCCTATCCAGACATTTCCAGTCTCCATACAAGAAGGCTGCGTGTGGCAGGTGTACAGGAAGGAAAAAGGAAAGGCTACGGGATATTCTGGTTTTAAAGTAGCGCATACCGCATCAACAAAAACTGAAATGGTCTCTTTCAGTTTAGGAGTAGTGGCAGAGGATGCCGACTCCTTATATGCAGACATGTAGCTTAGGTATGGGGCAAGGTCTCAGGAACTCACAAACCAGTGGAGGGAGCCAACTCCTCCTTAAACACACAGGGGCATACTGGACAACCAGCAATAGCACAATGGCAGCAAAGGTGTCCAGTGCCCCACCTCGCCAAATAACCAATGGTACAAACAAATGGCAACTGCCCCAACCTATAATTGCCTTAACAGCAAGGAGCACATGGAAGGGCAACGCATGTCAAAAACTAAGGAAAATTCCCAGCTCAACTAACCACCCAGCCAGCAACAAACCGAATTGTCCTGTCTAACAGTTCACATTAAAAACAGGGGTTTAGTTTGAACACATTTGCAAATACATGCATAAGCTGCAGAGGCTCCGGCAAGGCCCCCCGGTATTATCTGCAGTCCTAACTCTATATATTTTGTTTTTCTCAGTGCAAATAGCAAGGGAGCTCCCAGTGCTTCCCCCAAATAGTCTTACTCAGCAGTGTGAGTCTTCAGAGACAGGATAAGTGCTGAGGCAGCACTATAGCTTTGGACCTGGAGAGTGCTCCACTTGTTACCAGCATAGGATCTGGAAAGTGACACAATGTGGAACTCATTGCCTGAAGGTCATTTTCCAAACTAGTCTTACAACACTCAGTTCAGCTGGGTCCAGGTATGGCACTGCAAGGTCAGGCTTAGGAAAATCCAATACAGAGAACAGCTAAAACAGCGATATAGCAGAAATTTGAGGTGCACTGAAATTTCAGCGGCCGAAACATATCGGGCCGAAAATGCTGTTTCTGCGTTTTGCCGATAGAGAAAAAGGTGCCGAAAATGCACGCAATTTTACTACAATTTTACTGTGCTTTTGGTGTGTTTTTCATAGGTCATGTGACTCAAAAAATGCATCAAAAACGTAGCACGGGTGCGTTATTGATGCGTTTTTTTAATGCATTTCAATGAGGAGGTGCATTTTTGGTGCGTTTTTTTTTTTTTTTTTAACTTATCAAAAATGCAGCAAGCAAAATTTTTAACACCGCAATGGAAGTGCAAAGGACCAATGTGAAGACATACATAGAATTTAAAGGGATGAATTTTTCTTGAGGTTTACTTGCGCTAAAGGTGCCGATAATGGCCGACAATAAATTTATATTTATTGAAATTCATAATCTAATTATAAAGTCGAAAAAGAATACAATTATATATAAAAATATATATATTTATTAAAAAGTGTCATTTTGGGTTTCAGTTTCCACCAAGTGCATCTTGAATTTTCAGTTTCGGCACCAAATTTTCCTTTTCGGCGCACCTCTAGCAGAAATCTTGATTAAACGAAGAACTTGAAGGAAAAAACAGGCAAAATAGGTTTAATTTTTCTCAGCAGAGCTGAAGAAAAGCCACCGATCCTCCTAAGACACTAACAAAAAAAGGAGGCATGCTGGTGGTAAAAAGGCTTATCCTGGGCTGGCCTACATTTTTACTTTTTTTGCTTGCCAGTGCAGGGGCAGACCCAGGGAGAGGGCAACATGGCAATTGCCCCCCCCCCCCCCCAGAAATTAAATGCGGGTGAGAGAGCGGGCGGCTCCGCGGGCGGCTCCGCGGGCGGGTGAGAGAGAGGGGGCCGACCGGGCAGCTAAGCGGCTCCGCGGGCGGGTGAGAGAGAGGGCGACTGGGTGGGTGAGAGAGCAGGCGGCTCAATGGGTGAGAGGGCGGCTGACCAATCAGCGAGCCAGCGGGCGGGGGGAGCAGAGAAATGACATAATCTCTCACCGCCCGCCCTGCAGTTCCGCCCTCACTGTGCAGGCAGCCATGGGCAGCAGAGAGATTACATGATCTCTCTGCTGCCTGACTCTGGGACACAGCAAGAGACAATCCCCACCTTAGCAGCAAATGACAATTGGCAATGATTGACAGGTGACGTGGCAAGTGACAGTCCGCAACTTGTGGCAGGTGATGTGGCAAGTGACAATCCGGATCTGATGGCAGGCAACGGTGGCAAGTGACACACTCAGGGCTCCCACTGATTCTGCATTACGGTGAGTTGAACTATTTCATTATATATAACAATGTAATAATAGAAATAATGCGCTTCAATCATCCTGACACCATAATAACCATGGTGCCGGGATGACTGAAGCACCAAAACCAGCCATTTCCCCCTGATAAATTGCCCGAAAAAAAAAACGTATTTTCTGGCAGTGCCCCTCCTGAGACTAGACTCTGGATCCGCCCCTGTGCCAGTGTCTAGTCTTTTTACAGGCAGCAGTATAATACGAAAGTACAAGATTTCCAGTGTCCACCAATGGATGAGAAAGAAAACCAGTTGTAAGGTGTATCTAAAGAAGCCAAACGTCATTGGCTTTACTCTATCTAGTGGACTCTCACCTCCTCTCCTGATGATCAGCTCTGTCCGCTGTAGATAGCCTATCGGACTCAGGACTGTTGATGCGCCGGTAATGGAGAGAGCGTGCCTGTGTCGTAGGGGATTCAGGAGGAGCCCGGACAGGGGAGCTGGGACATCCATGGCGGCTGTGGTCGTCCTCCATCAGGCACTGTGTCTGCAGAGGAAGGAGACCACATTCATTATTACACCCTGAGGATTTCTATCATCAGAAGCTCATGCAATCATAAAATCTGTCTTTTATTACCTGAAATTAAAGATAACAGCATCACCTCACTTCAAGAACAATATCTATAGTTAGATAGTTGGTAAGGTTGAATAAAGACACCAGTCCATCCAGTTCAATCTGTGTAGGTGTGTGTGTGTTCATAATCATTTCCCGTATCCCTGTATCATGTGTTCACTAGTTTTTTTAAAACTAGCAATACTTCCCTAAAAAATTACAGTCAATTCTAGGCCTCCTTCCACTATCTCGGTGCTAAAGATATGTCAGGTTTCATGAAATAAATAGAGCTTCCACAATTGTAACAATAAATGTCATCACTGTGTAACATTAATAAAACAGCAGCCACTTAAAATGCAAACGCATAAACATCAAAGAGATGATAATAATAAAAATTGCACAAATCCAAATCAGGTGTCTATAATTATTAGAGCAGCGCTACTATCATAAAGTTTATGATCAGCTTTCCTGTGTATATAGTACACACAAGGAATAGGTAGTTGACAGATTATGTGAAAAAAAGTCCCAGAAACCTCAGATGGTGATCTTGCTATGTTACATTAAACACACCACACCGAAGTCTGTGCATCACACTCCCCTTCGGGGTTCACACTCACCAGAGGGATGAATATATCAGGCATGGATTAGTAAACCACAGCTCTCCTCAGCAACAAGGAAGGTGTCACAGCATATCCTAAGATATGCACCGGTTCTTTTATATCTGGTTGGAGTTCATCTTGAAACAGTCTTAATTTTCTCCGTTGACAACTGTTATTGGTCTAAGTGACAGTTACTAACAGCTGTCAACAGAGAAAATTAAGACTGTTTCAAGATGAACTCCAGCCAGATATAAAAGAACCGGTGGAGATCTTAGGATATGCTGTGACACCTTCCTTGTTGCCGAGGAGAGCTGTGGTTTACTAATCCATGCCTGATATATTCATCCCTCTGGTGAGTGTGAACCCAGAGGGGGAGTGTGATGCACAGACTTCGGTGTGGGGTGTTTAATGTTGTAACATAGCAAGATAACCATCTGAGGTTTCTGGGACTTTTTTCACATCATCTGTCAACTTCCTTTTCCTTGTGTGTACTATATACACATGAAAGCTGATCATAAACTTTATGATAGTAGCGCTGCTATAATAATTATAGGCACCTGAGTTGGATTTGTGCAATTTTTATTATTATTATCTCTCTAGCAATGGTTCCCGCTGACACCACCGACTGTGGAAGTGGATTCCACATCTTTACTGCCCAGACAGTGGAAAACCCGCTACGCAGCTTAAGGTTAAACCGATTCTCCTCAAATCTCATTGTGCGGCCCTGTGTCTTCTTACACTCCCTGGGACTAAATAGTTTATTCCCTATGCCTGAATCGCCATTGAGGTATTTGTATATCGCTATCATACTTCCTCTCAGGCGTCTCCTCTCCAGGAAGGATACATTTAGTGCTTGTAGTCGTTCCTCATAATTGAGGTCCTCCAGTCCCCTTATTAACTTTGTTGCCCTTCTGTGGATTCTCTCCAGTTCCTGCACCTCCCTCCTGAGAATTGGTGACCAGAACTAGACGGAATATTCCAGATGTGGCCGAACCAGAATTTTATAAAGTGGCAGGATTATAGTTTTTATCTCTGGCATATCTAGCATGCTAATATTCTGCTAGATTTGCTTGCTGCAGCTTGGCATTGCATGCCATTGCTGAGTCATGTGATCTACTAGGACCCCCAGATCTTTTTCCATCGTGGATTCTCCCAGAGGTTCTCACCCCCTAGCAAATAACTTGGATTCTCAAATGCGGGAATTAATTATGAAGGATCCAGGAATTGATTCTGATAGATCACATTATATCAACACTGTGCTCACCACATTGACAACTAACTTTCATTACATTGGCTTTGGGTGATCACATGACATCAACTGATGGCCAGTCTTCATTACAATGTCTTTGAATGATCAGATGTCATCACAGGATGGTAAGAAGTTACCCTAATAGGGGTAAATGATCACATGACATCATCTGATGGCCACAATTCACTACAAGGCCTCTGAATGATCACATAACATCACAGGATGGTCAGCAGTAACTAGTGGGGGTGACTGATCACATGGCATCATTACATTTCCAGCTATGCCTACATTGTCTCTGAGTGTTTAAAAGACATAACACCATGGTCATCTTTCACGGTATAATTGCAAGTCCTGGCAGAAGAACTCTACCCATACTAGTAGCGACTCTACATTTGAGACTTTTGATTTTCTATGAAGAATGCACATTTCATTAACAGCATTTGTGAGTCAGGGAGGAAGGGCATAGCAGTCATAAAAGTTGTGTGTATAGCAGGGATATGCAATTAGCGGACCTCCAGCTGTTGCAAAACTACAAGTCTCATCATGCCTCTGCCTCTGGGTGTCATGCTTGTGGCTGTCAGAGTCTTGCTATGCCTCATGGGACTTGTAGTTCTGCAACAGCTGGAGGTCCGCTAATTACATATCCCTGGTGTATAGTATAGCCTGTATGCTGGTTGGGGTAGTAACTAAAGACTAAGGGGTTGATTTACTGAAGGCTAATTGACTGTGCACTTTGTCCGTGCAGTTGCTCCAGAGCTTAGTAAATGAGGGGAAGCTCTGCTGACTTTCACCATCCAATCATGTGCAAGCAAAAATGCTGTTTTTTTTCCCTTGCACGTGATTGGGTACTCTTTGCAAAGTGAAGCCTTCCTCGTTTACTAAGCTCTGGGGCAACTGTCTATTTGCCTTTAGTAAATCAACCCCAAAAGTTGAATTACAGACCTCTCTAAAGTGCTGGAGATGGGACCAAGTAAAGCACTTTCTTCTCAGCCAGCCCGTTCCTGTCCCCGTACCTTACTGATACTGATTCTTAGCTTATTCCGATTCACATCTGTCTCCTCCCAGACCTCGGTGTCATTGAAGCCGGTGTTGGGGATCTGTCCAGTGATGTCTGCTGGCCGGCCGGGAAGGATGGGAGGGGCATTCTCTTGGTCGCTCAGGTGCTCCCCTTGTAGGACATCTTCGGTGTTCTCCCTTAATAAATCCCCTGGCACTGGAGTCACATTCACCACCCTTCATACAGAGACAACAAGAGGTCCATTAATTACACCTGAACAGTTACAAAGATGGCAACACATATATACATATTAGCAATTACTGAAGACTGTTACTGATTCTCCCAATATACAAGGACTGCACTTAATTGTTTAACTTTATTTGTTTCTCATTGAAGGTCTTGTGGGGCAGCTGATCAGATTAGTTGATTCACGCTCAAAGCAAGAAGACAAAAAATAAGATAGAAACAAAGATCTCACCCAAACATGGCGGCGGTTTGCCGGGTGTTCTGCTGCGGTGGGGTGGAGGTGCTGGTAGACAGTAGGATGTCTGTTCCACCCTTCTCCCAGTCAAAGGCCTCATTCTCTGTGATTCCCCTCTCTTTCATACTGTTCTCAAACACGGTCATGATCATCTGCAAAGGTACAAAAGGTTCCATTACAGTGAGGGGAAAAAAGTATTTGAACCCCCTGCTGATTTTGTACGTTTGGCGTTGTACTGACAAAGAAATGATCAGTCTATCATTTTAATGGTCGGTTTATTTTAACAGTGAGAGACAGAATAACAATAAAAATATCCAGGAAAACTAATTTAAAAAAAGTTATAAATTATTTTTAATTTTAATGAGGGAAATAAGTATTTGACCGCTTCGCAAAACATGACTTAGTACTTGGTGGCAAAACCCTTGTTGGCGATCACAGAGGTCAGGCGTTTCTTGAAGTTGGCCACCAGGTTTGCAGACATCTCAGGGGGGATTTTGTCCCACTCCTCTTTGCAGATCCTCTCCAAGTCATTAGGGTTTCAAGTCTGATGTTTGGTAACTCAAACCTTCAGCTCCCTCCACATACTATATGGGATTAAGGTCTGGAGACTGGCTAGGCCACTCCAGGACCTTAATATGCTTCTTCTTGAGTAATTCCTTTGTTGCCTTGGCCGTGTGTTTTTGGTCATTGTCATGCTGGAAGACCCATCCATGACCCATTTTCAATGACCTGGCTGAGGGAAGGAGGTCCTCACCCAAGATTTGATGGTACATGGCCCCGTCCATCGTCCCTTTGATGCGGTGAAGTTGTCCTGTCCCCTTAAGCAGGAAAACACCCCCAAAGCATAATGTTTCCGCCTCCATGTTTGACGGTGAGGATGGTGTTCTTGGGGTCATAGGCAGCATTCCTCCTCCTCCAAACACGGCGAGTTGAGTTGATGTCAAAGAGCTCGATTTTGGTCTCATCTGACCACAACACTTTCACCCAGTTCTCCTCTGAATCATTCAGATGTTCATTAGCAACCTTCAGACGGTCCTGTACATGTGTTGTCTTGATCAGCGGGACCTTGCGAGCGCTGCAGGATTTCAGTACTTCATGGAGTAGTGTGTTACCAATTGTTTTCTTGGTGACTATGGTCCCAGCTGCCTTGAGATCATTGACAAGATTCTCCGGTGTAGTTCTGGGCTGATTCCTCACTGTTCTCATGATCATTGAAACTTCACAAGGTGAGATCTTGCATGGAGCCCCAGACCGAAGGGAGAATGATAGTTATTTTGTGTTTCTTCCATTTGCGAATAATCGCATAAACTGTTGTCACCCTCTCACCAAGCTGCTTAGCGATGGTCTTGTAGCCCATTCCAACCACATGTAGGTCTAAAATCTTGTCCCTGACATCCTTGGGTAGCTATTTGGTCTTGGCAATGGTGGAGAAATTGGAATCTGATTGATTGCTTCTGTGGACAGGTGTCTTTTATATAGATAACAAGCTGAGATCAGAAGCACTCCCTTTAAGGCTCGGTTCACACTGGGGCGACTTGGGATCCGACTTGTACGCCCTCAAGTCGCCCCAAGTCGCCCCAGAAATAGTTTCGATGGGAGTGAATGCTAGCGTCTTAATAGACGCTACTGAAGTCGCTCCGACTTCAGAGCGTACTCCCTGTACTACTTTGATCCGACTTGGTAGGCGACCTGTACCATAGAAATCAATGGAAGTCGCCTCCAAGTCGGATCTCTCTGTAAAGTCAAGCGACTTTGCAGGGAAAACCCCTCCCTCCCCCCTCCCTCCCAGAGAGCTGATTGCCCCGTGATTGGCCACAGGCGAAGTCGCCTGTCATGGAGGCGACTTCAAGTCGCCTTGTAATTTGCTGAAGTCGCGCTGAAGCCGCGCTGAAGCCGCGTTGAAGTCGCGGTACAAAGTCGCGCTGAAGTCGTGTTGCCCCAGTGTGAACCGACCCTAAGAGAGTGCTCCTAATCTCTGCTCGTTACCTGTATAGAAGACACCTGAGAGCCAGAAATCTTGCTGATTGATAGGAGATCAAATACTTATTTCACTCATTTAAATGCAAATCAATTTATAACTTCTTTCAAATGCATATAGACTTTCATTTCTTATTAGTGGGCAAACGTACAAAATCAGCAGGGGATCAAATACTTTTTTCCCTCACTGTACACAACGGTAGCTCACAAAAGTAAGTACACCCCTCACATTTTTGTAAATATTTTATTCTATCTTTTTATGTGACAACACTGAAGAAATTACACTTTGCTACAATGTAAAGTAGTGAGTGTACAGCTTGTATAACAGTGTAAATTTACTGTCCCCTCAAAATAACTCAACACACAGCCATTAATGTCTAAACCGCTGGCAACAAAAGTGAGTACACCCCTAAGTGAAAATGTCCAAATTGGGCCCAAAGTGTCAATATTTTGTGTGGCCACCATTATTTTCCAGCACTGCCTTAACCCTCTTGGGCATGGAGTTCACCAGAGCTTCACAGGTTGCCACTGGAGTTCTCTTCCCCTCCTCCATGATGACATCACAGAGCTGGTGGATGTTAGAGACCTTGCGCTCCTCCACCTTCCGTTTGAAGATGCCCCACAGATGATCAATAGGGTTTAGGTCTGGAGACATGCTTGGCCAGTCCATCACCTTTACCCTCAGCTTCTTTAGCAAGGCAGTGGTCGTCTTGGAGGTGTGTTTGGGGTCATCATGTTGGAATTCTGCCCTGCGGCCCAGTCTCTGAAGGGAGGGGATCATGCTCTGCTTCAGTATGTCACAGTACATGTTGGCATTCATGGTTCCCTCAATGATCTGTAGCCCCCCAGTGCCGGCAGCACTCATGCAGCCCCAGATCATGACACTCCCACCACCATGCTTGACTGTAGGCAAGACACACTTGTCTTTGTCCTCCTCACCTGGTTGCCGCCACACACGCTTGACACCATCTGAACCAAATGAGTTTATCTTGGTTTAATCAGACCACAGGACATGGTTCCAGTAATCCATGTCCTTAGTCTGCTTGTCTTCAGTAAACTGTTTGTGGGCTTTCTTGTGCATCATCTTTAGAAGAGGCTTCCTTCTGGGATGACAGCCATGCAGACCAATTTGATGCAGTGTGCGGCGTATGGTCTGAGCACTGACAGGCTGACCCCCACCCCTACAACCTCTGCAGCAATACTGGCAGCACTCATATATCTATTTCCCAAAGACAATCTCTGGATATGACGCTGAGCACGTGCACTCAACCTCTTTGGTCGACCATGGCGAGGCCTGTTCTGAGAGGAACCTGTCCTGTTAAACTGCTGTAGGGTCTTAGTCGCTGTGCTGCAGTTCAGTTTCAGGGTCTTGGCAATCTTCTTATAGCCTAGGCCATCTTTACGTAGAACAAAAATTCTTTTTTTCAGATCCTCAGAGAGTTCTTTGCCATGAGGTGCCATGGTGAACTTCCAGTGACCAGTATGAGAGAGTGAGAGCGATAACACCAAATGTAACACACCTGCTCCCCATTCACACCTGTGACCTTGTAACACTAACAACTCACATGACACCGGGGAGAGAAAATGGCTAATTTGGCCCAATTTGGACATTTTCACTTAGGGGTGTACTCACTTTTGTTGCCAGCAGTTTAGACATTAATGGCTGTGGCATATGGAAAAATGCAGCGCATGTACAAAGGAACATAGGTCTTTATAATGGTGAAACAGTAAAGAAATCACTAATTAACCACAGGTGCCTTGAAACACAAACGTCCATAGATGGATGTGAATGTCCAACCGCACAGGAGGTGTAAGTACTCCAAGGGGTGGTGATGGTCTGATGGTTGTCAGAAAACACCTGGCATCATACAGTGACTTCCCAACCGAGAAACTGGGTCGCAATGGGTCATTCAGAGAAAGTGCAAAAAAGCCTCTTACCAGATCCTGTGGATTCCCATGTCAGCGACAGGGAATCGCATGCGCAGTTTGTCACAAATGACGTGGAATGGGAGCTCAGGAATCGCCAATCCCTTGGATTGTGGTCTGTATGGATCTCGGCCGGCAACCGGATGGGTCCTCACAACGAACCGTCCCAGCGTGCATCAGAAGTTTCACAAACAGTCCCCCAAAAGGAGCAGTTGGAGGGACTGGATCTGCATATGCCCCTGTTGAAGACCCCTAGGTTGAAACGCGGCGGGTACATACACCACTCTCTTTGTTGCCCATTTGTTTTTATCCACCGTGATCACGCTTTTATTTGTGTATGGTCGTTTTTGTCAATAAAAACACCCTTTTTTATCTGCACCATGTGGAGGCACATTCTTTTTGTTTCCACATTTACCACATGAGATCCAATCCCTCCGACTGCTCACATCCATCTATGGACGTTTGTGTTTCAAGGCACCTGTGGTTAATTAGTGATTTCTTTACTGTTTCACCATTATAAAGACCTATGTTCCTTTGTACATGCGCTGCATTTTTCCATATGCCTATTTTGTTGTTTTTGTCAAACTGTATGCAGCAGCTTTTTATTTATTTCACTGGTTAGCGCTGTGTTTTCTATTTACCTCTGACATTAATGGCTGTGTGTTGAGTTATTTTGAGGGGACAGCAAATTTACACTGTTATACAAGCTGTACACTCACTACTTTACATTGTAGCAAAGTGTCATTTCTTCAGTGTTGTCACATGAAAAGATAGAATAAAATATTTACAAAAATGTGAGGGGTGTACTCACTTTTGTTAGATACTGTACATGTAATAAGCATAAATAACATTTGTAAAAACACAACTATGGTGTGTGCACTGCTACCAGTCTGTCTGTACTTCTTAAAGTCAATTTAAAAGATCTTTTTCTTGTTATACCTAACCCCGATCCTCCTCTTCTGGGGTCCCCCGCTGGCGCTCCTGGCTCCTCCTGCCTTCTGAGTAACCCCCCTAGCAAGCTGTTTGCTGGGGGGTACTCGTGCGGACACAATCCCGAGCCGGGCTCCGTGCGTCTATTGACACAAAGTGTGGCTTGCCCCCGCGTCACAGGATTTGACCGACAGCAGCAGGAGCCAATGGCTCTCACTGGGTTCAGTGAGGAGGGAAAAAGAGAGAGCTTGCTGTGGGGGCACCCGAGCCGAGTCACAGCTCACTGTGTCCATTCAGACACAGAGCCCCAACCCGGGCCCAACCCCTCTTTCTCCTGACTGGCTAGCTGACTTTGATTGACAGCAGTGGCAGCCAATGGCGCCGCTGCTGTGTCCCAGCCAATCAGGGAGGGAGAATCTCGGACGGCTGAGATAATCATGGATATCGCCGGACAGAGAGGGACCTTAGGGGGGGGGGCTGCTGCACGCAGAAGGCTTTTTATTTTAATGCATAGAATGCATTAAAGCAAAGTTCCACCCAAAAACGGGACTTCCGCTTTAAACACTCCTCTCCCCCTGACATGCCACATTTGGCATGTCATTTTTTTGGGAGGGGGGTGTGTACCTTTTTTTTGGTGGGACTTCCTGTCCCACTTCCTGCTTCCTATCTTCGGCCGCCTAGGTGACTCCTCCTTTCGCCCTAGGCGGCCCCTCCCTGCTAGCAATCTTCTGGGACACAACTCAGGTCCCAGAAGATCGGCTGGCCAATAGGAGAGCGCAGCGGGACTCACGCATGCGCAGTGCGCGCCCGGATGTGAAGCCGTAAGCTGTCACGACCGGTGCCCACAGTTACCAAGACGGCGCCGAGGAGAGGAGGGGGAGAGGAGCTAGCCTCCAGGCGGCCACATCGCTGGACCGTGGGGCAGGTAAGTGTCGGTTTATTAAAAGCCAGCAGCTATGCTTTTTGTAGCTGCTGACTTTTAATAAACTAAAAAACGGGTGGAACTTCGCTTTTCAATAAAAAACCTTCTGCCTTTACAACCCCTTTCAATAGAACGGAAACTCCACATAATAAGTTTCCACTCTATTTCCCATAAGTAGTAGGCTACCAAGGGGGTAGCCTACTGTACCCCCATGGGTGGCTATGATGCCAATACCTGATAATCGGGCTTGGTGAAGTAGTCCAGAGAAGATATGTGCTCCAGGAAGAGGTGGAACTCGGAAGGCATGTGTTTCAGCAGCATTCGATGGTCATATTTCTCCTTAATCATCCCTACTTGTTCCTGGGGAAGCGGAGAGAGAGAGAGTGAGCAAGTCACACTACGGGGATCACTGTCACCACATGCAGGTCATATTGCAGGCAAGCACGGCTCAGCTCTTACCTTGTCTTTGATCTTTCTCCATGGCAGCTGACCAACTGCAAATTCCACCAGCATATAAAACAGGGACCACAAGTCATCGTGTCTGCCCATCTCCTGCAGGGTTGGGGGAAGATATTGATCTGGTGAGATACTTGCGAAAAGGAGCAGACCGGAGGACTGAAGGATCTCATGAGCCCCGGGAGAAGACCAGGCAGAAGCAGCTTGGATGGGCCACATCTACATGATCTACATTCCTGCCGTGACTTACCCTGTTCTTGTGCGCATTGACAGATGCATAGCGGACTGTCCCTCGGAATCCAGCGACATTGCGGGGCTGTCAGGGAGGAAGACACAAACACTCAGAGAATGTGCGGGTCATATTCCATCCATTCACCAACAGCTCCTATTGTGCTTTCATCTAACAGGAATATTTGGGGAGGACTTCATGTATTTTCTATTAAGGTAAGTCGCTTATTGGGTAAAAAAAAAAAAAAAAAAGCTGGAGCAAGATGGAGCATGCTTTATAATATATATATTTTTTTGCCTTCCTCTGAATTAACTGTGGGTACAGCAGGGCTCTGTATAATGAAGCTTTTTATTAGTTAAACTTGAAAGACTTGTGTCTTTTTTCAATCTAACTGTAACTACGTACACTAAAAGTATTGGGACACCTGCCTGTACACACATGAACTTTAATGGCATCCCAGTCCTAGTCCGTAGAAGTTCAATATGGAGTTCATGCAAAAAAAGGGAGAAAGGCTGGTGCCATGGAAGTCGGCTAAAAAAATCGTTTTATAATTGCACGTGAACAACAGTCAAAAAGAAATCCAACGCGTTTCGTCCGTCAGGGGGCAGCCATGATTAACCACTTAACGTGGAGTTCCACCCACTTTTACAACTCTTCAGCATCCCTCACTAAACTGTGCACTGTAAACTAATTGGATATTTTTTTATTTTTTTTCTCAGCACCTACTGTATATCTGCTGTGTTCATTTTTCACTTCCTCCTCCCTGGCCGCAGCCCATCGTATCATTTCCTGTTTGCAATGCCTTCTGAGAAGGGGCGGCAACTTCCTCTGAAACTGCCGTTGCTATGGAAACCTGACCTGAAACCTATTACACTGCTTGTGCTGCACTGAGCATGTGCGAGATCTGCAAGGATGAGATCCAGGAAGAAATACAGTTTGGCTTCAGATGCTCACACTTAAGATGGCCACGGCCTGCTGTAAGTTTAGAAATTAACAAACTACTGCTATAAGATAACAAAATAGACCTTAGTTTACAGACTAACTTTACTAGAATACATTAAGCTTGTGTATTATAGGGGTATTTTTATTTAAAAAGTATAATTTCGTCCGGAACACCACTTTAGGGACCGGAAGGATTTGCCCCCTTAATGACCAGGCCATTTTTGTGCTACGGCACTGCGCCGCTTTAACTGACAATTGCGCGGTCGTGTGACACTGCACCCGAACTAAATTGATGTCCTTTTTCCCCACAAATAGAGCTTTCTTTTGGTGGTATTTGATCACCTCTGAAAAGGAGGGGGGAACCAATACGCAAAACCAAAGTGAACTAAAACAGAAATAAATTTAAGGGTAAGAGAAGCCACCAAACAAATTGAAAAAAAAAATTGCATAAAGTGAAAAAAGTCGCAAGAATTGAGAAAAAAATCGCATAAAGTGCCAAAAAGTGAAAAAGACACAAAATAAAATAAATGAAAGTGCATAGTCCAACAAGTGCAATATGGTTCCAACGTAAATGGAACAAATCTTCATATAACAGTTCATGCAAAAAACAAAAGTGCAAAAAATGATCAGTTTCAGATTCCTGCAATCATCGGCAATCCGTGCTGCGCCACACGATTCCCCCAGCCTCTCACCTCTATTAAAGACCCCTATGGGTCAAATCAAGCCTGCAGTCTGGAAGCGGATGAGAACCAACAATCGATCGATCCCCTCCGATCGTCACAACATTGGCGGGTCTCTGATGGGAAGCTTCAAACTTGGCAAGTATGGTGTTTCTAACTGTGGGGGGATGGGACTGACTGGGGAGGAGATAGATCGCTGTTCCTGATCACTAGGAACAGACGATCACTCTCTAGTCTCCTGTCAGAACGGAGATCCGTTTGTTTACATACACAGATCCCTGTTCTGGCTCTCTGTGGAGCGATTGCGGGTGGCTGGCGAACATAGCGGCCATGCGCATCGGCTCCGGCGTCGTGGGCGCGCGTGCGTCCCACTATCGCTCTTAAAGTGGCCGACGTATACCTACAGAGATTCGTACAGCCGTGCCAACCTGCCGCAGTATAATGACGGTGGCTGGTCGGCAAGCGGTTAAGGCCTGACGGCCGAAACGCGTTGCCTTTCTTTTTGACTTTTGTTCACATGCAATAATAAAACAATGATTTAGCCAACTTCCATGGCACCAGCTTTTCTCCTTTTTTGCAGTGACTATATGAAGGTTTACAGAGACTTCACAGGCTGAGTGTTTTGTTCTTGAGGCTCACGAGGCATTGCACAGGAGGTAGTACCCCGGATGCACCTGTTTCAATATTGAGTTGGCCAACCCTTAACAGCTTCAACTCTTCTGGGAAGGCCGTCCACAAGGTTTAGGAGTGTGTCTATGGGAATGTTTGACCATTCTTCCAGAAGCGCTTTTGTGAGGTCAGGCACTGATGTTGGACGAGAAGGCCTGGCTCGCAGTCTCCACTCTAATTCATCCCAAAGGTGTTCTGTGGGGTTGAGGTCATGACTCTTTGCAGGCCAGTAAAGTTCCCCCACCCCAAACTTGCTCATCCACACTATATTGTCAAAAGTATTGGGCCACCCCTCCAAATCATTTGGTGGAGGGGGGATTACGGTGTGGTTTTTTTTTTTTTTTTTAGAGGTTGGGATTGGCCCCTTAGTTCCAGTGAAGGGAACTCTTAAGGCGTCAGCATACCAAGTTATTTAGGACCAGTTCATGCTCCCAACTTTGTGGGAACTGTGTGGGAATGGCCCCTTCCTGTTCCAACATGTCTGCGCACCAGTGCACAAAGCAGGGTCCATAAAGACATGGATGAGCGAGTTTGGGGTGGAGGAACCTGACTGGCCTGCACAGAGTCCTGACCTCAACCTGGTAGAACACCTTTGGGATGAATTAGAGTGGAGACTGCGAGCCAGGCCTTCTCATCCAACATCAGTGCTTGAGCTCACAAATGTGTTCTGGAAGAATGGTCAAACATTCCCATAGATACACTCCTAAACCTTGTGGACGGCCTTCCCAGGAGAAGGGTGGGCCAACTCGATACTGAACCCTACGGACTAAGACTGGGATGCCATTAAAGTTCATGTGCGTGTAAAGGCTGGCGTCCCAATACTTTTGGCATTACAGTGTATGTACAGGTCCACTGTTTGATTTTCTCCCCATCACTCCCAGTATCCCAACAGCCCGCTGCCCATCCAACAGTATGGATAATTACAGTGTGAGTAATCAGATGACTGCAGCCCCTAGTACTTGGATTAAAACACAAATAAGAAGAAATCCTAACCATTTCCATAATGAATAAAGATATAAAAAATGTAATTGGGGGAGGGGAGAATTACAGAATGTAAAATCAAATGAAAAATACCAAATAAAATCAATGAGTATAATGCTTGATGCAGAAAAAAAGACTCATCACAGCCCACTTGTATAATGAATGAATGAATCGGTTCTTGTGCAGCACCAAGTTCTATTTTCTAATTTAATATGTCTTATGTACAGTAATCAACAATGTCATTATCAGTTCAAAGTGAGTGAATGATCGAGTCAATCGTCTTACAAGTAAAGTAATCACCTGTACAATGTGAGCACATGATTGGTCAATTGTCCTACAGGTATAGTTATGACCAGCGTTATTATTATTAGTACAATGTAAATACATGATTGATCGGTTGTCCTTCATGTACATTTATCACCAATGTTATTATTAGTACAATGTGATCATGTGATTGGCCAGTCGTGATCAGTACATTGTAAGCAAATGACTGGTCAGTCCTCCTACACGTGCAGTAATCACCAGTGTCATTATTAGTACAATGTAAGTACAGGATTGGTCAGTTATCCTACACGTGCAGTAACAACCAATGTCATTATTGGTACAATGTAAGCATGCGATCGGTCAGTTATCCTATATGTGTAGTAGTCACCTATGTCACGATCAGTACAATGTAAACGTGCGATTGGTCAGTTATCCTACACGTGCAGTAACAACCAATGTCATTATTGGTACAATGTAAGCACAGGATTGGTCAGTTATCCTACACGTGCAGTAACAACCAATGTCATTATTGGTACAATGTAAGCACAGGATTGGTCAGTTATCCTACACGTGCAGTAACAACCAATGTCATTATTGGTGCACAGGAATGGTCAGTTATCCTACACGTGCAGTAACAACCAATGTCATTATTAGTACAATGTAAGCACAGGATTGGTCAGTTATCCTACACGTGCAGTAACAACCAATGTCATTATTGGTACAATGTAGGCATGCGATCGGTCAGTTATCCTATATGTGTAGTAGTCACCTATGTCACGATCAGTACAATGTAAACGTGCGATTGGTCAGTTACCCTACACGTGCAGTAACAACCAATGTCATTATTAGTACAATGTAAACATGCGATTGGTAAGTTATCCTACACGTGCAGTAACAACCAATGTCATTATTAGTACAATGTAAGCACAGGATTGGTCAGTTATCCTACACGTGCAGTAATCAGCAATGTCACGATCAGTACAATGTAAGCACACAATCGGTACAATATGAGCACATGGTCAGTCATGCAATATGTACAGTTATCACCAATCTCATTATTAGTACAATGTGATCACATGGTGGGTCAGTCATCTAACATGTACAGTAATCACCAATATCATGATCAGTACAAGTGTCTATTTGGTAGCCAGGCTGTGTTTGGTGACAGTAAGGCTTCCTGTATGTGTCTGACGTCAGTCTCACCGATCAGGCAATCTGCACCCTCACACACACATTCCCATCGCTGCTTTCAATGGACTTTTTTCTTTTTTTTTTTCCCCATGTTTCAGCAAATTCATACAACTTTCAGAAAAACACAATGCAAAGTAGTCTCGAAAAACATCCAGTAATAAATATCCACACCCATTGTATCAAACAATACAAAATACATGATGAAAAGAAAATAAGAAGAAAGAAAAAAAAAAAAAAAAAGCATGGAGGGCGGAGACTCACACTGCGCATCCCAGTCGGCAAAATTAAACGGCCGCACAATGGCTCGAAAAATAAACTGAAAAACAAAAAGAACAAAATGATGGAAACAAAATTCAACAACTTAAAATGATCAGTAAAATGACCTGGAAGTAGAAGATCACTCACACATACCACGTCCGGGAATGGAGCTCACATGAAAGGGTTACATGACACGGGAGGATTCTACAGGTATACCTACCCCCCCCCCCCGATCACTTACCGGCCGCACCTCCCCTGTGGTGTTGGTATACTGCCGCGCCAGGCCGAAGTCCAACATGTAACACTTTCTGTAGGTGGATGGAAGTCGCCCCATGGCAAAGTTAGACTGTACAGAAAGCATGCCAGGAAATCAGGATTAATCCAGAAATGGAAGAATTGCCATCTATGGAAATACACCTACACAACAATTCACACCTTACAGAAGGTGATCCCGTCTCTTTATAAAGAGCTGATCTCTCCATGAACGCGGCAAAATTCATCTAATCTCTTCCTTTGAACACCCCAAACATGCGCAGTAATGATTTGTGACCTGCTGTATCTTGTTTGTATTTTAAACACTTGACCTCCAGAAGATTTTACCCCTTGCCCCTAATGACCAGGCCATTTTTTGCTATTCAGAACTGCGCTACTTTAAAGTGTTACTAAACTCAGGTCCCTGCTTTCACTATACAGGTATACCCCACTTTTAAGTACACAATGGGGTTTATTTACTAAAGCTGGAAAGTGCAAAATCAGGCTCACTTCTGCATAGAAACCAATGAGCTTCTAACCTCAGCCTGTTCAATTAAGCTTTGGTAATAAAACCTGGAAGCTGATTGGTTTCTATGCAGAAGTGAGCCTGATTTTGCACTTTCCAGCTTTAGTAAATAAACCCCATTGCGTACTTAAAAGTGGGGTAAGCCTGTATCTGGTCTCTCCCGCAGTACACAGAACACGGACATGCAATTATTTTAGTAAATATAAACTGCTGAATACCTTTTTCTCAACAGCAGTATAAAGCAGTCTTGTGACTTCTATCAGTGTCTGGTTAAAGCTTGTAGGAGGAGTTTTATTTCTCCTCTGACTGTCACACAGGAGCGGTGCAGGAAACCTCCTTGCATGACAGGTTCCACCAGCTCCGGCTCCCATCTGACTGTGGACATCGGTGGCTGCAGCTCCTCCTGCCTCTGCCATGGCTTAGTTCCCCCCAGCCTCCTCGGCTCTCTCCTCCCAGCCTCCACGGCTCTCTCCCCGCAGCCTCCTGTGGCTCTCTCCTCCCAGCCTCCTGTGGCTCTCTCCCCCCAGCCTCCAGTGGCTCTCTCCCCCCAGCCTCCAGGGCTCTCTCCCCCCAGCCTCCACGGCTCTCTCCCCCCAGCCTCCTGCTGCTCTCTCCTCCCAGGCTCCAGTGGCTCTCTCCCCCCAGCCTCCACGGCTCTCTCCCCCCAGCCGCCAGCTGCTCTCTCCCCCCCAGCTTCCACGGCTCTCTCCCCCCAGCCTCCAGCTTCTCTCCTCCCAGCCTCCAGCGGCTCTCTCTCCCCAGCCTCCAGCGGCTCTCTCCTCCCAGCCTCCAGCGGCTCTCTCCTCCCAGTCTCCAGTGGCTCTCTGCCCCCAGCCTCCGCGCCTCTCTCCCCCCAGC
The DNA here is from genome assembly GCA_037952835.1 of Lithobates septentrionalis. NCBI lineage: Eukaryota > Metazoa > Chordata > Amphibia > Anura > Ranidae > Lithobates > Lithobates septentrionalis. Next base: position 288,829 of record JBBDGP010000810.1, read on the forward strand.
CTCCAGCGGCTCTCTCCCCCCAGCTTTCACAGCTCTCTCCCCCCAGCCTCCAGCTGCTCTCCTCCCAGCCTCCAGTGGCTCTCTCCCCCCAGCCTCCACGGCTCTCCTCCCAGCCTCCAGCGGCTCTCTCCCCCCAGACTCCTGCTGCTCTCTCCTCCCAGTCTCCAGTGGCTCTCTGCCCCCAGCCTCCGCGGCTCTCTCCCCCCAGCCTCCAGCGGCTCTCTCCCCCCAGCCGCCAGCGGCTCTCTCCCCCCAGCTTCCACAGCTCTCTCCCCCCAGCCTCCAGCTGCTCTCCTCCCAGCCTCCAGCGGCTCTCTCTCCTCAGCCTCCACGGCTTTCTCCCCCCCAGCCTCCACAGCTCTCTCCCCCCAGCCTCCATGGCTCTCTCCCTCCCAAGCTACCAGCGGCTCTCTCCTCCCAGCCTTCAGTGGCTCTCTCCCCCCAGCCTCCACGACTCTTTCCTATCAGCCTCCAGCGGTCCGATCCATCTTCTTCTAGTGCTGACAGTATGGAATACAGGGCTTCTTACTGGTCAGCATCATCACATGGATGGTGCTGACCAATCAGCCGTGGGCATTTCAAATCCCCAGACCGGTCAAGCTGCTTTTCTCACAGCGGGGAATCGGCAATCTGGTACAGTGGGACCAGGGGGTCCAGTGATGGCTTGAACAGCTAGAGAGAGAGAACCACTGGAGGCTGGAGAGAGAGAACCACTGGAACCACCCTCTTTTCCACTTACAGTAGCTGTGCATTTCTCACCCTCGTCTTATACTCGGGTCGCTAAGTTTTTCCCATTTTTTTGTGGTAAATTAGGGCCTCGACTTATACTCGGAACGACTTATACTCGAGTATATACAGTATATCTCCGCTCTCCGCTCCCCTATACATAAACGAGCAGTTAACCCATGCAGTGTGAGCACAGCCCCACTGCATGGGAAACGTTTATTTTTTACCCAGAGTTGGGCCTAAAGGCCACTGTGATGCACAGGGTGGTTTTTAGGAAATGTAAGTAAAGGTGAACTAAACGTTTTAGATAAATAGTTAAATAACTCCTTAAAATATATGTTCACTGAAAATGGTCGGTCATTTCCCTTTGTTATCCCCAGCCGGAAAGAAGAGATCTTCTCCACCCTTATTTGTAGCACAACTCTCACCGGTTTAATGTCACGGTGCAGGAAGCCCACCGAATGGATGGAATCTATGGACTCCAGGATCTGCTTGCCAAGGCGCAGCGTGGTGCTCATGGTGAAAGTGCCGCGAGGTTGACTTCTGCGCAGGTCTGCCAGATTCCGACCCTGGAATGAGAAGAGGAAGATGGAGCTCAGTGCCTGGCCTGTGGGCCTTCTGTGACATCACATGACCCAGCATACCTCTGTACTTCCAGGGCTTGTATGGCTGACATTCTACCCCACTGATAGCTCTGCGTTACAGAGCAGGGTCACAGGTGACATCCTGCCACCCCACATGGCACCCACCCTCCTGGCTACAGTGTTATTGCATTACAGTGGAGGATTACCTCCCTCCATCCCACAGGTGACGCCCAACCACCCCACCATGCCTCCCACTCTCCTGGCAACAGTATTATTGCAAAACAGTTCAGGCTCATAGGTGATACCTTGCCACTCCACACAGATCCCATCCTCCCGACAATAATGTCATTCCCCAACCACAGCTCTCCATTACAGTGGAGGCTTACCTCCCTCCATCCCACAGGTGACACCTTGCCACCCCACATGGCACCCACCCTCCTGGCAACAGTGTTATTGCATTATAGTGGAGGATTACCTCCCTCCATCCCACAGGTGACGCCCAACCACTCCACCATGGCTCCCACTCTCCTGGCAACAGTATTATTGCAAAACAGTGCAGGCTCATAGGTGACACCTTGCCACTCCACATAGATCTCATCCTCCTGACAACAATGCCATTCCCCAACCACAGCTCTCCATTACAGTGGAGGCTTACCTGCCTCCATCCCACAGGTGACGCCCTGCCACTCCACCATGGCTCCCACCCTGCTGGAAACAGTATTATTGCATTACATTGGAGGCTCATAGGTGACCCTTACCCTAAGCCTTGGACTACCCATATAAAGTAGTCAAAAAAGCATTATTTAAAATAATGGGCATCAAGCTGTCAAGCTCTTCAGATTCCACAGTGGCTGTAACCATCAGGCTATGTCTCCTTCCAAGATGTTATATCGAGTTTCACATAAAGGCAAAACATAAACACTTCATTGCGCTGTATAATGCCCCGTACACACGGTCGACGGAAAATGTTCGATGGGAGCTTGTTGTCGGAAATTCCGACCATGTGTAGGCTCCATCGGACATTTTCCATCGGAGTTTCCGTCACACAAAATTTGAGAGCTGGTTCGCAATTCCGACGCACAAAGTTCCACGCATGCTCGGAATCAAGCAGAAGAGAAGCACTGGCTATTGAACTTCATTTTCTCGGCTCGTCGTACGTGTTGTACGTCACCACATTCTTGACGTTCGCAATTTCCGACCAACTTTGTGTGACTGTGTGTATGCAAGACAAGTTTGAGCCAACATCAGTCGGAAAAAATCCATGGATTTGGTTTTTTGGAATGTCCGATCAATGTCCGACCGTGTGTACGGGGCATTTCTGATAAGGTGCTTTTAATGAAAAAGTGCCAAAGTACTCACAAACATCATAGGAAAAATTGCATTTGTGTCCATCAGACAACAGCAGAGGATGGGAAGCGACTGTTTCCAACCAGCAAAACATCCAACCGTCAAGCGTGGTGACGTCACGTAGCGCAACATCTCCGTACGCGTTTCGTCATCATAGACGTCATCAGACATCATCAGGGACCTCCCTCTATTCCACAAGTGACACCCTGCCACTCCACATAACTCCCATCTTCCTGGCAACTGTATTACAGCATTACAGTGGAAGCTCATAGTTGAAATCTTGCCACTCAACATCACTTCCATCCTCCTGACAATAATAGTATACCTACCCACCGCTCTGCATTACAGCGGAGGCTCATCAGTGACACCTTGCCACGCCACATGACTCCCATGTGGAGGGAGGCTCACCTCCCTCAGTGCCACAGGTGACACTGTGCCACCCCACACAGATATCATCCTCCTGACAACAATTCCATACCCCACCCACCGCTCTGCTATACAGCAGAGGTTTATCAGTGACACCTTGCCACTCTATGTAACTCCCATGTGGCGGGAGCCTCACCTCCCTCAGTGCCACGGGTGACACCGTGCCACCCCACACAGCTGTCATCCTCCCGACAACAATATTATGGCAGCGCCAATTTGCTATGTGTGGGCCCTTGAGAAGAGACACACAGGATATTCCAATCAATATGCAAAATATAAACCCAGCACTTAGTGTGTATCGATCACTTAAAAATAATAAATCTGCATTTACCTCATATTACATTACAAATATCCAAAAAAACTATACATAAAATTGTGTTGAGCTGTCCTTTTAAATCAAATAACAATTTATCGAACAGAGTGCGTCATCCAAAATATATATATAGGAAGCAGGTGAATCCATAAGCCCTCAAATAAAGAAGTCCTCATGTATGAAGTAGTGGAATTGTGAATCTGTATAGAATCCAAAATAGAAGCGACCAGGTGCTTTCTCCCAAGTGAACAAATCCAGTGCTCCGCAACCTTCTAAATATCTGATAGGTAGCTCTATGAGGTGGTGGAAAGCCAAATTTATTCACTTGGGAGAAAGGACCTGGTTGTTTTTTTGGATTCTATACAGAGTCACATTTTCACTACTTCATATAGGAGGACTTCTTTTTTTTTAGCACTTATGGATTCACCTGCTTTCTATATATTTTGGATGACGCACTGTTTGATTTATTGTTCATTGTTTTAAAGGGACAGCGCAACACATTTTGATGTATAGTACATCCCAATCGTCTGGAATGTGCCCAACAGTCACCGAAGAAGCTGGATGTTAAAGGCAGAAATAGGATCACACCCCATCCAGTAAAATATGCCTAAATCAGCACTATACTGTAAGCTTATATCATGTACTGTACATTGAGTATGTGTATCCACCACCCCGGACTACTTGTAGCTGCCATTATACCATGTATATTCAGTATGTGTACCTGACACCCCAGATTACAGCTGCAATTATACTGTGTACATTCAGAGCAGTACATTTATCTGACAAACAGCAATAAACAAGAATGAAAAGAGACTAAGATACTCACAAACCCAATGTGAGTGATAGCAGAAGCCAGCCCTCGAAACCTCATAGGTCCAAATAGATGATGAAACCAGCTGGGACAAACCTCCTTCCTCAGGGCAGAGTTTTTCCCCTCGAAACGCATCAGCTGGTATTGTCATCCATTTGGACCTATGGGGTTCAAGGGCTGGCTTCTGGATTTATGATACGCTACTATTCACATTGGGTATGTTAGTATATTTGTCTATTTTACCTATTTAATAAAGTGCTGTAGATAATGCACTAGGCGTTTGCGCCCTCTTTTTTTTTTTTTTTTGTACAATTAAAGATTCCCCCGATCTTAAGAGGGCTGCAACGCCAAAACCATCCAGTCCGGGTTGCACAGTGGTCATTACATTTGGAAATTGTATGTCCAGCTTTTCTGGGAGTTCATACCACTTATGCCGTGTACATACGATCGGACTTCTCGTTTGCCTGAACTCCAAAGGACTTTTCAGCGGAGTTCCGACGGAGTTCCGACGAAACGGACTTGCCTACACACGATCACACCAAAGTCCGATCGTTTTGAACGTGATGGCGTACGACCGGACTAGAATAAGGAAGTTCATAGCCAGTAGCCAATAGCTGCCCTTGCGTCGTTTTCGGTCCGTCGGACTAGCATACAATGTTTTTTTCGACAGGAATCGAGTCAGTCTGAAAGATTTTAAACGTTCTATTTCTAGGTCCGTCGGAATTTTCGACAGAAAAGGTCCGATAAAGCCCACACACGATCGGAATGTCCGACGGAATCGTTCCGTCTGACCTTTTCTGCCGGAAAGTCCGCTCGTGTGTACGCGGCATTAGGTGTTAAAGCGGAGCTCCACCCAAAAGGGGACGCTCCACTTTAAGGCCTTTTGCCCTCCTCTTCACCAAATGGCACTTTTTTTGTTGGGGGAAGGGAGCGGGTATCTGGTTATAACAAGTTTGACTCCCCCTCCCCGCAGTCCTCTGGGACACATCAGCAATCCCAGAACACGATTGGACCATTTGCAATGTGCAGTCACATGCGCACTGGGCACCCGGCTGTGTAGTCGCAAGCTGTCACAGCCGGGTGCTTACAGTGGAGATGCTGGTGCCGGGGATAGAAGAGCGACGGAAAAAACAGATCAGGTGAGCACATTGCTGGATCCTGGGACAGGTGAGTGGCTGTTTATTAAATGTCAGCAGCTACAGTTTTTGTAGCTGCTGACTTTTAATAAACACAAAAATGACTGGAGCTCCGCTTTAAGTTTTCACTTTTCTAATATACATTTACCTGACACCCAGGACTACCTGCAGCTTATATTTCAAAGTGTATTTTGAGTATATGTACTCAACATCCCAGACTACCTGTAGCTGCCATCATAGTGTGAATGTATATTCAGTACATGTACCCGAAACCCAGGACTACCTGAAGCTGCCATCATAGTGTGAATGTATATTCAGTACATGTACCCGAAACCCAGGACTACCTGAAGCTGCCATCATAGTGTGAATGTATATTCAGTACATGTACCCGAAACCCAGGACTACCTGAAGCCGCCATTATAGTGTGCATATTCAGTACATGTACCCGAAACCCAGGACTACCTGAAACTGGCATTATAGTGTGCATATTTAGTAGGTGTACCCAAAACCCAGGACTACCTGAAGCTGCTATTATAGTGTGCATATTCAGTAGGTGTACCCAAAACCCAGGACTACCTGAAGCTGCTATTATAGTGTGCATATTCAGTAGGTGTACCCAAAACCCAGGACTACCTGAAGCTGCTATTATAGTGTGCATATTTAGTAGGTGTACCCAAAACCCAGGACTACCTGAAGCTGCTATTATAGTGTGCATATTCAGTAGGTGCACCCGACACTCAGGACCACCTAAAGCTGCCATTATAGTGTGCATATTCAATAGTTGTACCCAAAACCCAGGACTACCTGAAGCTGCATCACCACGTAGTTAAACTTCTCATTTCTTCCACAGCCAATGAACCGGCAGACATGATCCTTCCCTGCAGAGACACAAAGACCCAAACTGTAAGGAACCAACAGCCAGGACATAGGTCACCTCCACCACGCACACTAAGAATATTTACACAGCTTTTATAGAAGAGAAGCCTGAGGATCAGGCTGAGATCACACCTTCCAGCAAAAGTTTCTTACACAAGGATGAAGAGCAGTGCAAATAAAAAAAGCATATCATTCAACTGAAAAAGCAGAGGAGGTTGCTTTCCTAGTTTTCTGGCTGTCCTCTGGCATCAATACTTTGATAGTCAAGTTATTTGCATATTTGCTCCAGGTAAGAGGCTCAGAGTAAAGAAGCCACACGGTCAGCAATACAGCAGTTACTGAATGTGCTGCTCAAGTTTACTTTAGAGCACATGTGTCAAACACAAGGCCCGCGTGCCGAATCTGGCCCACCAGGCCATTTTATGTGGTCCTCACACCTCTGCTGCAGCTGTGGCACCCCCCCCCTTATATCCACCCCCTTGTCTCAGCAGTCAGCAGCAGAGAGGAGGACAGAACTCCTCCTACAGATCCTGGGCCTCCTTGTGCAGCCTCAGCACCCTATCGTCTTCGCCTTTCCTGGTCTTAGGATTCGGCAGACTCCGGCACCTGACTCCAGCCCTCCTCTGGTAAGCATAAAAAGAATTATTAAATACAAGGTTTATAGTACTGATTGCTGCACTGATGGGACAGTGTAACAGTGATGTGGCGATCGGAAGCAGCATGTGAAGAGGAGTAGAATGGAACTCCACTCCATCCTCAGCTCATGTCGGGGGCTTTAACTGGAATTCGAAGTGGAAATGGGCTGAATGTCCACAACTTATAAAACATCAAGACGGGAAGAAGAAGAGGTGAGTACTGCACATACAACGCACAAGGGGTTATTTACTAAAACTGGAGAGTGCAAAATCTGGTGCAGCTCTGCATAGAAACTAATCAGCATTCAAGTTTTATTGTCAAAGCTTAAATGAACCAGCTGACGTTAGAAGCTGATTGGCTACCATGCACAGCTGCACCGCATTCTGGTGTAGTGTTAGAGAATGGCACTGGCGTCTACTGACAAAATGCATCTCTATATTTAGAATACAGCAAAGTGTAAGTTGGGTGGTTCATATGTTCTATGTTGGGTGAAGCAGACAATGAGAGCAGCAGAGTGAAGAAAAATATGTCCCAACTGACCTTGCAGCTTCTTTAACACAGCCACCTCCATCTTTAGAACTTGTTTTGGTTGTTGTGCTGATTCTACTTTTAGAGCGACGTTTTCCCGAGTCAGCAAATCCATTGCCTCGTAGATCTCCCCAAATCCACCACCACCAATTTTTTTCAGCTGCAGGAAACACATTTCTTACATTATTGTCTGTAGAGACCTCAACTTGTCACTCAGCACACACATAGGTATTGCTAAAAATTATATTCAGGTGAGATACACATCAACTTATCAGGGTACACCATGGCACAGTGAAAGGCTGGGTACCGTAGAACTGAGGGTACGTTACGGCATTTGGAAAGGCCGGGTATTGGTAGAACTGAGGGCACATCATAGCAAAGGGAATAGCTGAGTACTTGTAGAACTGAGGTTACATTATGGTACTGGCTGCAAGCAAAGTTGAGGGTACTTCATGGCACAGTAAAGGTTTGGGGCAATAACAGAGTTGTGGGGCACTCTACGGAGTGGGGAAAGGCATGGTACTGGTAGAAATAGGGGCACGCCTAAATAAAATGAAGGTTTCAGTACTTGTGGAGTTTGGGTTACAACATGGCATGGTATTTTGTGTTGGTACATGATGGCATTGTGAAGGAACTGCAATGGCATTTTGAGGGAGTTTTGTGTCAACACAATGGTACAGTACTGGTACATCTGGGGAAACACAATGACACAGTAAAAGACTCAGTACTGTAATAATTTAGGATACAACATGGAGTAGTGTATGAGTAGATTTCATGTAATTTCGTTATGGGTGTTCAGTATGAAAATATTTAAACCTATAGCATTCAGAGAGGCTCGGTGTTGATGTTGGAGTTAGGAATACACCATAGCATAGTGAAGGACTTGATATTGGTAACGCTCTGGACATGCTATGGTGCAGTAAATGGCAGGATACAGGTAGATATGGAAGCACACCATTGCATAGTGAGGGTCTTGGTACTGGTAGAGGTTAGGGTTTCACCATAAGGTGAAAGTCTCAGAACTGGTAAAGGTTGGAGTGTAAACATGGCACAGTGAAAGCTTTACCACTGGTGGTGGTTGGGGTTTCATCATTACACAGTGAAAGGACTTGTACTGGTACAGGTTGGATTTTTTTCATGGCATAGTGAAATGTCTGGTGATGGTTGAGGTCGGGGTCTCATCGTGACACAGCAAGAGGCTTAGTGTTGGTGGTTGAAGTTCACACATGGTACAGTGAAAGCTTTGGCACTGGTAGATGTTGGGGTCTCATTGTGACACAGTGGAGGTTTAGCACTGTTAAAGGTTAGAGTCTAAACATGTCTAAACATGGTAGAGTGAAAGGTAGTGGTTGAGGTTTTATCTTTGCATAGGGAAAGGTCTTGGTACTGGCAGAGGTTTGGGGTTTTATCTTTGCACAGTGAAGGTTCCAGTAATGGGAGAGGTTGGGGTCTTATCATGGCACAGTAAAGGTTCCAGTAATGGGAGAGTTTGGGGTCTTATCATGGCACAATAAAGGTTTCGGTACTGGTAGACCTTGGGGGTCTCATCTTGGTATAGTGACAAATCTCAGCACTGGTGGAGGCTTGGGGTCTTTGATGGCACAGTGAAGGTTCCAGTAATGAGAGAGGTTGGGGTCTTATCATGACACAGTGAAGGTTCCAGTAATGGGAGAGGTTGGGGGTCCCATATTGGTATAGTGAAAGGTCTCAGCACTGGTGTTGGCTTGGGGTCTTTCATGGCACAGTGAAGGTTCCAGTAATGGGAGAGGTTGGGGTTTTATCATGGTACAGTGAAGGTTCCAGTAATAAGAAAGGTTGGTTTCTTATCATGGTACAATGGTACAGGTTATGGTACTGATAGAGTTTGGGGGTCTCATCTTGGTATAGTGAAAGGTGTTAGCACTGGTAGAGGTTGGGGTCTCATTGAGACACAGTGGAGGTTTAGCACTGGTCATGGCACAGTGAAGGTTCCAGTAATGGGAGAGGTTGGGGTCTTATCATGGCACAATGAAGGTTTCGGTACTGGTAAAGTCTGCAGTTTCATCATGGCACAGTGAAAGGTCTCAGTACTGGTAAATGCTTGGGGTCTTGTCATGGCACAGTGAATGTTCCAGTAAATGTAGAGGTTAGGGTGTTATCATGGCACAGTAAAGGTTTTGGTACTGGAAGAGATTAGGGTCTCATCAGTGAAGGTCTCTCCACCAACATGGTTGAGGTCTCATCATGGCACAGTGAAGGGCTTAGTAATGGTGGAGTTTGCTGTCCCACTGCACAATGAGGGTTTCTGAACTGGTATAGGTTGGGGTTTTATAATGGCACAGTGCGTGTCCTGGTACTGGTGACGGCTGAGGGCCTTATTATGGGTACCTTTGTATGGGTATTTTGGGACATACCATGGGATACTGGCTAATACTGTAGAGTTAGGGCGCACCATATACAAAGAAATCTAGTCCTGGGGGAGTTGCTATAGCGCGCGTTTCCTCGAAAACAAGGCTCATCAGTAGTGGGTGCTGTAACGATTACCAGCTGGATCCTGGAAACATCAAGAAAGTATACATATTTGCCAGCACACCAAGGATCTAAAATCACCGTCCAAAGGTTTTTAATGCAGAGAGATCACATCACAGAGACAAGTGCAACGTTTCCGAGTCACGCAGGACCCCTTCATCAGGCATGTAAACACATGCCTGACGAAGGGGTCCTGAGTGACTCCGAAACGTTGCACTTGTTTCTATGATGTGATCTCTCTGCAACAAAAACCTTTGGACGGTGTTAATAGATCCTTGGTGTGCTGGTGGAGTTGGGGACACAGTAAAGTGAAAGGCTTGGCAGTGGCAGAGTTTGAGGCACCCTGTAACACAAAGTTGGGTACTGGTATAGCTGGAGGCCTCCATATGTTTCATGGGAGCTTGGCCTCCATCATGGTAGAAGTGTTGCGTAGTTTATTAGTAAGTGATGCTCATATGACCCAAAGAACAGGACATTTTATGGTCATTAGCTCCAGTCTACTCACCACCTTCCAGCGATCTTTTACCACATAGCTGACCGGCAGGATGTCCGCTTGCTCCGCCCCTCCACTCATGTTTCCGTCGTCCCTGATAACGGCTGCTAGACACTGCATGGGCCACCCAGACAGGATCCGCCCTGCCCCCGACCTAATAGAGACATTGACCTGGAAGGAGAAGGAATGGTGTCACTACAGTGAGAGCAGATTGTGAAATGGGAGCTCATCCATGTCTGACCATACACATATAAATCATTATATTGTATACTGCTTTACATTGTATTTAGCACAGGTGGATACTACCCCCGCAGCGAGTATAATCCATTTCTGGCACTTGTCTCAGTGCACGCGGCCTTAGATTTTCATCTTTATTATAATACACAATGACAGCACAGCCTGAAACCACAATACACACCAACACCCGAGGAGAAAGACATGTCCTATTCTACAGGGCAGGAGGTGAGGGGTGGGGAAGGTGCTGCTGGTCTATGCAGAAACCCCAAGAAGCTGTGACAGCTGCAGCGTGCCGTGTCTGAGCAATGCTTGCCACAGGCTTTCTATTCTGGGCCGGTCCTGCTCCCCTGGGACAGTACACTGGACTGGCGGAGAGATTCTGAGAATGAGAGAGCCGAGATCAGCTTAACGCTACAGCCTTCATTGTACTGCAGACACCTACTCTATAAACAATGTATATTACACACCACAGAGGCCTACGCTGTATACAATGTATACTATAATACACAGTACAGGATCCTACACTTTATACAGTGTGGAAAACAATTATTTGATCCCCTTCAGATTTTGTAAGTTTTCCCACTTACAAAGAAATGAAGGATCTATAATTTTTATCATAGGTTTATTTTAAATGATAGAGACAGAATATCAACCAAAAATCCAGACAGAACACAATACAAATTTTATAAATTGAGTTGCAGTTCAATGAGTAAAATACGAATTTTATCCCCTATCAACCAACAATAATTCTGGCTCCCACAGACTGGCTACAGTAGGTGCTCATGTGGTACACAGATAAGTCCTGTCAATGTAAGAAGGTGCTCCTAACGGCAACTCGTTATGTGTATAAAAGACACCTGTCCACAGAATCTCTTTATTCCATTCAAACCTCACCCTCATGGGCAAGACCAAAGAGCTGTCAAAGGACATCAGGGACAAGGCTGTAGACCTGCACAAGGCTGGAATGAGCTACAAGACCATCAGCGAGCATCTTAATGAGAAGGAGACAACAGTTGGAGTGATTTTTCGCAAATGGAAGAAATTCAAAATAACCATCAATCGCCCTAGGTCTGAAGCTCCATGCAAGTTTTCTTCTTATGGGGTAAGGATGATCATGAGAAAAGTGAGGGATCAGCCCGGAACTACACAGGAGGAGCTTGTGAATGATCTCAAGGCAGTTGGGACCACAGTTACCAAACCAACCATTGGTAACACAATACACTGCCATGGATTGAAATCCTGCATCGCCAGGTCCATCCTCCTCAAGAAAGCACATGTACAGGTCTGACTGAAGTTTGCCAATGAACATCTAAATGATTCAGAGAAGGATTGGGAGAAAGTGCTGTAGTGACCAAAATAGAGCTCTTTGGCATGAACTCGACACACTGTGTTTGGAGGAAGAAAAATGCTGACTATGACCCTAAGAACACCATCCCTACAGTCAAGCACGGAGGTGGAAACATTATACTTTGGGGCTGTTTCTCTGCTAAAGGTACAAGACCGACTTTGCTGCATTTAGGTGCAATAGTCGGAGCCATGTATTGTAAAATCTTGGATGAGAACCTACTTTCCTCAGCCAGAACGCTGAAAATGGGTCATGGATGGGTCTTCCAGCATGACAATGATCCCAAAACAAACCGCCAAGGCAACAAAGGAGGGGGTCAAGAAGAAGCACATTAAGGTCATGGAGTGACCAGTCTCCAGACCTAAATAGAAAATTTATAGAGGGAGCTGAAACTTCGAGTTGCCAAGTGACAGCCAAGAATCCTTAAGGATTTAGAGACGATCCTGAGATGTGTGCAAACCTGGTAACCAACTACAAGAAACGTCTTACCTCTGTGCTTACCAACAAGGGTTTCTCCAACTACTAAGTCATGTTTTGCTTGGGGATCAAAATACTTATTTTACTCACTGAACTGCAACTCGATTTATATCATTTGTATCATGTGTTTTTTCTGGATTTTTGATTGATATCCTGTCTTTATCATTTAAAATACACCTATGATAAAAAAAATGATAGACCCTTCAGTTCTTTGTAAGTGGGCAAACTTACAAAATCTGCAGGAGATCAAATCCACTATTTTCCCCTCTATATACACACTACAAAAATCTATGCTATACACAATGCATACAATAATACACACTACAGAGACCTGCGCAATATAAAATGTAGATTATATTACCCACTACAGATATCTGTGATATATACAATGTATACTATAATACACACTACAGAGAACTCCTGTATACAAAGACATTGTAAGTCCATATTCGCAGTATTCTATACTAAACATCACCAGTCAGCACCATAGATGATGTATATTGCTGACTCTGACTCCATGTGGCTTAGTAATTTCTTCTCATTCACAGAGCGGTGCATTATGGGATAGGGATACAACACCCATAGCTGAGATAAGTATTGCCTGGGCAGATCAGCCATCTGACGGTCCCGTAGCATGGCTGTGGTTTGGTAAGCTATGGTGCTTGATGACCCCATCTCAGATGGGAAGCACATTTATGCAGCTTTGTATACATAATGTACAATATACACTCACCGGCCACTTTATTAGGTACACCTGTTCAATTGCTTGGTAACACAAATTGCTAATCGGCCAATCACATGGCAGCAGCTCAATGCATTTAGGCATCTAGATCTGGTGAAGACGACTTGCTGAAGTTCAAACCGAGCATCAGAATGGGGAAGAAAGGGGATTTAGGTGACTTTGAACATGGCATGGTTGTTGGTGACAGACGGGCTGTTCTAAATATTTCAAGAACTGCTGATCTACTGGGATTTTCACACACAACCATCTCTCGGGTTTACAGAGAATGGCCCGAAAAACATAAAATATCCAGTGAGCGGTAGTTGTGTGGAGGAAAATGCCTTGTTGATGTCGGAGGAGAATGGGCAGATGATAGAAAGGGAACCACAATGAGCACTCGTTACACCCAAGGTATGCCATCTCCGAACGCACAACAAATCAAACCTTGAAGCAGATGGGCTACAACAGTAGAAGACCACAACGGGTGCCACTCCTGTCAGCTAAGAACAGGAAACTGAGGCTACAATTGGCACAGGATCACCAAAATTGGGCAATAGAAGATTGGAAAATTGTTGCCTGGTCTGATGAGTCTCGATTTCAGCCGCGACATTCAGATGGTAGGCTCAGAATTTGGCAAAAAAAATGAAAGCATAGATCCATCCTGCCTTGTATCAACAGTTCATGCTGGTGGTGGTGTAATGGTGGAGGGGGGGGGGGGATATTTTCTTGGCACACTTTGGGCCCCTTAGTACCAACTGAGCATAGTTTATACACCACGGCCTACCTGAGTATTGTTGCTGACCATGTCCATCCCTTTATCACTACAGTGTCCCCATCTTCTGATGGCTCCTTCCAGCAGGATAATGCACCATGTCACAAAGCTCCAATCATCTCACCACTGGACAATGAGGTCCCTGTACTCCAATGGCCTCCACACTCACCACATCTCATCCAATAGAGCACCTTTGGGATGTGGTGGAATGGGAGAGTTGCATCATGGATGTGCAGCCGACAAATCTGCAACTGTGTGATGCTATCATGTCACTATGGAGCAAAATCTCTGAGGAACGTTTCCAACACCTTGTTGAATCTATGCCACCAAAAATGAAGGCAAAAGGGGGTTCAAGCCGGTACTAGCAAAGCGTGCCTAAGAAAGTGGCCAGTAAGTGTATATGTAAAGCGCTGCATATACTGACGACGCTATATAAGTACGTGCAATAAATAAATAAGGAATATATCTTTCTTTTCTTTACAGGAATCTTTCAGCCTATAACAATGGTGGCCAGCACAAACATTCAGCTATAATCAGAATGTATCAAAATCACCCAGAGCACAAAGATCCACCTGCAGGACCTTCCTGGCCAAACATCTGGACCTCATGGGGGACAACAGAATTGGCCATAGAATGGAGACAGACATGACTACATGTGGTCTCCCTATGACTCAATCTACCAACCCAAATGAGCCAATAGCTCCCAGCCTTGGATCTGGTAGACACTTACCATTAAATATCCCACAAAAAACATTTTAAAGTGGACCATATGGGCATGTCCATAGCTGGACGGTAAGCAGACTCCCCTGGCAATTATCTGGTAAAAGTTCTCCATAAACCGTATGCATAGCTCCCAACTGTCCCTGATTTCGAGGGACTGTCCTTGATTTGGAACAAAGTCCCTCTGTCCCTCCTCATTTGCCCCTCTTTTTTGGTCTGATCTATATAGTTGTATATAAAAAGCTATTTTTACGTTTCAAAAAGTGTTTCCCAGTGCTAAACCTTTCATCCAATTTCTAAATTGCTGCATTTGTAAATTTCAAAAGCCAATATAAAGGAATAGTAGTGGTAAAAAAAAGCACTTGTGAGTTTAACTAAAAATGCCTACATACTTTTGCTAATAGGTGTCCCTCATACCCATCTTAAAAATTTGGGAGGCATGCGTGTTTAACCTCTTGCCGACCGCCCGCCGTCGTTTGACAGCGGCAGAATGGCTCCCCTGCGCGAATCGCCGTAGCTGTACGGGGTATAGGGGGCGCACGCACGCCGCCGCGTCACAGAGGAGCCGATGCACATGCCCGGCGGCTGCAATGTCCGCCGGGCACCCGTGATCGCTCCTGACAGAGGCAGAACAGGGATGTGTGTGTAAACGATAAAAATCGCAGATCGCCGCCAATACTAGTAAAAAAATAAATAAAATAAAAATGCCATAATTCTATCTCCTATTTTGTAGACGCTATAACTTTTGCGCAAACCAATAAATATACGCTTATTGTGATTTTTTTTTTTTTTACCAAAAACATGTAGAAGAATATATAGCGGCCTAAACTGAGAAAGAAATTTGTTTTGTTTTTTTTAAATTTGGGGATATTTATTATAGCAAAAAGTAAAAATATTGTGTTTTTTTCAAAATTGTCGCTATTTTTTTGTTTATAGTGCAAAACATAAAAACCGCAGAGTTGATCAAATACCACCAAAAGAAAGCTCTATTTGTGGGAAAAAAAGGACGTCAATTTTGTTTGGGTACAACGTCGCACGACCGCGCAATTGTCAGTTAAAGCGGCACAGTGCCGTATCGCAAAAAATGGACCATTTAGGAAGGGGGTAAAGGGCTGAAGTAGTTAAAAGAGAAGTAAGGGTTTTTATTCATACCTACCTAGCTGGATGCAGCATATGTCCCTCGCCGGCTGTAACACTGAGAACCAAGCAATCAAACACCGACGATCGCTTGGTTCTCACAGCTCCCTAGCAGAGAGCCGGTAACTGTCACCGGCTCTCTGCTCTGCCCCCTTGCTCACAGGAACGCTGGGCTGTGGAGGGGACGGAAGCGGCCGGCTCAGCCTCTCAGCGGCTTGCTGAGAGGCTGAGTCGGGTGCCCTTCCAGGGTTCTAGGCAGATCCCGACCCCATGGTCTCGATCCTTCCAAAGCCTGGACCAGCTCTGTAACCTCAGCCGACAGCGGGCTTCAGCCCGTTGTCTGCTGAAAACGGGTCACAGGAGTGTAAAATTGACTGCACTCCTGTGATCCACGGGAAAAGTACAGCCAACCAAGCTTTGGTTGTACTTCTCCTTTAAGATACAGTGTTAACTCCCAGCTGTCCCTTGTCCATAACCCAATACTTCTTCTCCCCTGACTGCCCCTCTTTAAGATCTCATGTACAGACTCTATAACCAGTTTAACCACTAAAAACATTTATATCCCACTAAACGTTTCATGCAACTTCTATATCACCGCAATGGGATCTCCAAACGCTAAAATTAACGAAAATGAATGGTGATAAAGGCAGTTGTGGGATCAATTCTCCATAGTGTGATCAAGGTGGGATTTTAATATTTTGTGCAAAATTGTTTTCCTTTTCTCTCTTAAACAGTCTTGTGTATTTATATACAAGGCACAGCAGAAAGAGGAAAATGACGATTCTGTCCTCTAAGCTACCAATGCATTACCACCATGACCACACTCCATGCCTGCTCACCTCCCAAGACTTTGTAACACATACAGACATGTCATGAATTCATTTTATGCCAACAGAGATATGAAATGTATTCTGATAATGAAATAAGACGTAGCCGACGTGGTGTGCAGCACAAATCCAAGCAGGGGAGCTCTACCACGCCTCTACCACCGGAGCTCAAAGTTGCCCCAATATCGTCGGTTTTTCCAGCAGGCGCCAAAACGATGCGAGGGGCCCTGAACAGACTAAACACAAACTAAAGTGCAGTCATCTTTTTCCCTACATATATGAACCCTGAGGATCAGGGTGAGAATGTTCCACCCTCCTGGTCATGGACCCAACTCTACTTCTCTTTTGGACTGCACTTCCCATCAAAGCTCCTTAGACAGAAACTCTGCACGATGTGACGTGACCACAGCTGTAAGGTTTTAAAGACCTAAACCTTAAAGAGGAACTTCCCCCAACCCCCTCACCCAGGGTAATTTTCCTCTTAATGTGGAATTCAAGGCTGGAACTATCTAAGCTTAGAACTGCTCCCATCCCTCTTCTTACACCTATACTAACTACCCGCAAAAAGGAAGATGCATATACTTACCTATTCTTAGAGCGCTCCGGTCCACTCATGACATCTTCCTAGCGGCCAGCTTCAGAGTAGGGGAGGAGAGAGCGCTGATAACGAATGGAATGCCCGGGTCGGAGACGTCACCCACAGGCTTACAATGGGTCACCCGTTGTCGGCTGTCCCTCCTCTCCCCTAAAGCCGGCCACTGGGAGCTGATCACATGACTTGAACAGAATAGGTAAGTATATGCATCTTCCTTCTGCAGGGTATTTAGTATAGGCGTTAGAAGGGGGATGGGAGCATTTTAAACGTAGTTAGTTCTAGCCTAGAATGCCACTTTAATCCCCTCTTACCTTGTCTGATGATTTGAGCGCAAAAAACATGCTCACCCATCCAGCGAATATAGCTCTGTCCTGCAGTAATTCGATGAAAGCTGCCGCATGCCAAATCCTACTGTGCCATTTTTTCCTGCTGATCTCATCAGGGAGCCGGCTATCTCTTCTGGGTTGAAGCAGCCGGCAAAGTAATAACGCTTCACTGCTCATGTGCAGTGTGTTCTACTTAATCCCAAAGCCCCCTGGAATGTGTGACATAGATATACCAGAAAGCCTTGGGTAGGGGGGAGACATTATTCTGAATGGGGGAAAATACTGGTTCACTTTAGGAATTAGACCTAAAAATGGAATATAGCCAATAGGTCTAGGGCAGGGGGTCAGCAATTCAAGGTACATGAGCCACAGCGGGCACGCAAAGCCATGCTCAGTGGAAATAGGAATATCATTGGTTACATGTCTACAAAATGGTTTAATATCACTCATGAAAACATACCTGTAGTAAATTTTGTTAAATATTATCTAGTTTACCAGAAATATTATGTTTGATAAGGGTGGCCTTTGCATTAACGTCATTCATTTGGACCACATACTGTATATATGCAAGCAGATTTTATTCACACTTCAAGTCTGTGTTAAAACAGAAGTTAACCTGCAAAGGAAAAACATGTTACCATGATATTTATGGTAGAAGAGAGTCTTTTTTGTATCTCTCCTGCCATAAAATCTTTCCCCCTGCCTACACATAGTTACATAGTTACATAGTAGGTGAGGTTGAAAAAAGACACAAGTCCATCAAGTCCAACCTATGTGTGTGATAATGTGTCAGTATTACATTACATATCCCTGTATATTGCGGTCATTCAGGTGATTATCTAATAGTTTCTTGAAGCTATCAATGCTCCCCGCTGAGACCACCGCCTGTGGAAGGGAATTCCACATCCTTACCGTTCTTACAGTAAAGAACCCTCTACGTAGTTTAAGGTTAAACCTCTTTTCTTCTAATTGTAATGAGTGGCCACGAGTCTTATTAAACTCTCTTCTGCGAAAAAGTTTTATCCCTATTGTGGGGTCACCAGTACAGTATTTGTAAATTGAAATCATATCCCCTCTCAAGCGTCTCTTCTCCAGAGAGAATAAGTTCAGTGCTTGCAACCTTTCCTCATAACTAAGATCCTCCAGACCCTTTATTAGCTTTGTTGCCCTTCTTTGTACTCGCTCCATTTCCAGTACGTCCCTCCTGAGGACTGGTGCCCAGAACTGGACAGCATACTCCAGGTGCGGCCGGACCAGAGTCTTGTAGAGCGGGAGAATTATCGTTTTATCTCTGCAGTTGATCCCCCTTTTAATGCATGCCAATATTCTGTTTGCTTTATTAGCAGCAGCTTGGCATTGCATGCCATTGCTGAGCCTATCATCCACTAGGACCCCCAGGTCCTTTTCCATCCTAGATTCCCCCAGAGGTTCTCCCCCCAGTGTATAGATTGCATTCATATTTTTGCCACCCAAATGCATTATTTTACATTTTTCTACATTGAACCTCATTTACCATGTAGTCGCCCACCCCATTAATTTGTTCAGGTCTTTTTGCAAGATTTCCACATCCTGCAGAGAAGTTATTGCCCTGCTTAGCTTAGTATCGTCTGCAAATACAGAGATTGAACTCTTTATCCCATCCTCCAGGTCGTTTATGAACAAATTAAATAGGATTGGTCCCAGCACAGAACCCTGGGGAACCCCACTACCCACCCCTGACCATTCTGAGTACTCCCCATTTATCACCACCCTCTGAACACGCCCTTGTAGCCAGTTTTCAATCCATGTACTCACCCTATGGTCCATGCCAACGCACCTTATTTTGTATAGTAAACGTTTATGGGGAACTGTGTCAAATGCTTTTGCAAAATCCAGATACACCACGTCTACGGGCCTTCCTTTATCTAGATGGCAACTCACCTCCTCATAGAAGGTTAATAGATTGGTTTGGCAAGAACGATTCTTCATGAATCCATGCTGATTACTGCTAATGAAATCATTCTTATTACTAAAATCTTGTATATAGTCCCTTATCATCCCCTCCAAGAGTTTACATACTATTGATGTTAGGCTAACTGGTCTGTAATTCCCAGGGATGTCTTTTGGGCCCTTTTTAAATATTGGTGCCACATTGGCTTTTCTCCAATCAGCTGGTACCATTCCAGTCAATAGACTGTCTGTAAATATTAGGAACAACGGTCTGGCAATCACCTGACTGAGTTCCCTAAGTACCCTCGGATGCAAGCCATCTGGTCCCGGTGATTTATTAATGTTAAGTTTCTCAAGTCTAATTTTAATTCCGTCCTCTGTTAACCATGGAGGTGCTTCCTGTGATGTGTCATGAGGATAAACACTGCAGTTTTGGTTACTGAAGCCCCCCGATTCACTTGTGAAGACTGAGGAGAAGAATAAATTCAATACCTTTGCCATCTCCCCATCCTTTGTAACCAGATGTCCTTCCTCATTCTTTATGGGGCCAATATGGTCTGTCCTCCCTTTTTTACTGTTTACATACTTAAAGAATTTCTTGGGATTTCTTTTGCTCTCCTCCGCTATGTGTCTTTCATGTTCTATCTTAGCCATCCTAATTGCACCCTTACATTTCTTATTGCATTCTTTATAAATACTGAATGCTGAGGATGATCCCTCAACCTTGTATTTTTTGAAGGCCTTCTCCTTTGCTTTTATATGCATTTTTACATCGGAGTTAAGCCATCCAGGATGTTTGTTCGCTCTTTTAAATTTATTACCCAATGGGATACATTGGCTAATGCCCTTATTTAATATGCTCTTAAAGCAAACCCATCTCTCCTTCGTATTCTTTGTTCCTAATATTTTATCCCAATTTATGCCTTTTAGCAAGGTTTGTAGTTTAGGGAAGTTGGCTCTTTTGAAATTCAGTGTCTTTGTGTTCCCTTCATGTTTCCTATTTGTGTGATTTATACTGAAACTAATTGACCTGTGATCGCTGTTACCTAAATTGCCCCGTATTACCACATCTGTTATCAGGTCTGTATTATTGGTAATCAGTAGATCTAGTAATGTTTTATTTCTAGTTGGTGCGTCTACCATCTGACCCATAAAATTGTCCTGCAAAACACTAAGGAACTGGCGAGCCTTAAATGAATGCGCGGTTCCCTCCGCCCAGTCTATGTCTGGATAATTAAAATCCCCCATTATGATAACACTTCCCATCCTTGCTGCTAATCCAATTTGTGATAGGAGATCCGTCTCCACTTCCTCCCTCAGGTTTGGGGGCCTATAGCATACTCCCAGTAATATTTTCCCCTTAGCTTCATCCCTTTGGAGCTCTACCCATAAAGATTCCGCCTCCTCCCTAGCCCCCTCAGTGATGTCATCTCTCACACTCACTTGTACATTATTCTTGATATATAGGCATACCCCTCCCCCTTTTTTACCTTCTCTATCCTTGCGGTATAGGGTATACCCTTGAATGTTTGCCAGCCAATCATGAGAGCTGTTGAACCAGGTCTCTGAAATTCCCACAAAATCCAAATCCTCCTTGTACAACCGTATCTCTAGTTCACCCATCTTGTCCGCCATGCTCCTGGCATTGGTGAACATGCCACATAGTTTAGACTGGTCGCATATTGTCCTCGTATTGGGTGTTTCAAGATTGCAACTAGGACTTGCTACTATACTCACCTTGTGTTTTTGTGCTTTGGTTAACCTACCACTAATGCCCCCAATACTACCCTCTGGAATATCTTCCGCGCTGGCTATCACTGTCTCTGGACCCTCCCCCCCATCGCCTAGTTTAAAAACCCCTCTAACTTTTTGGCCATCTTCCTTCCCAGCAGATCTGCACCCTCCTCATTTAGGTGCAGTCCGTCCCTTCTATAGTACCGGTTACCGACTGAGAAGTCGGCCCAGTCCTCCAGGAACCCAAACCCCTCCTTACTACACCAGCTCTTCAGCCACTTGTTTACTTCCCTAATCTCCCTCTGCCTTTTGGGTGTGGCTCGATGTACCGGTAGTATTCCTGAGAACACTACCTTGGAGGTCCTTTTCCTCAATTTAGCTCCTAAGTCCCTAAAATCGTTCTTTAGGACACTCCATCTGCCTCTGACTTTGTCATTGGTGCCAACGTGCACCATGACAGCCGGGTCTTCCCCAGCCCCTCCCAGTAATCTGTCCACAAGATCCGTGATGTGCCGAACCCGAGCGCCCGGTAGACAACATACTGTTCGGCGCTTCAGGTCTTGGTTACAGATTGCCCTCTCTGTCCTTCTAAGAATTGAGTCCCCTACCACCAGAATCTGTCTTTCCTTTCCCTTTGCTGCCCCCCCCACTCTCACTGGAGGAGTTCTTCCCCTGGCAGCTAGGAGAGTCCCTCATCTCCAGCAGTGCTGGTCCCTGACTGGTTTCACCAATGTCACTCAATGGAGCGTACTTATTGGGATGCTCCAGTCCTGGAACGGCCTCTCTGGCACTTCCCCCTCTACCCCTCCTGACTGTCACCCATCTACTCTTTGCTAGTGCCTGCACCTCTTTGTCTCCACCCGCCTCTGTGCTGGCCCCTGCCGGCACCTGCCATGTACGTTCCTGGCTCACCTTTAGTATGGAGGGACTTCTCAGTGCTGACAGTTGCTTCCCTAGATTCAGAACCTGGGCTTCCAGGGAAACAATGTGCTTACATTTTGCACAGCAGTATTCGCCCTCGATCGGATGATCAAGGAACGCATACATGCGGCAAGATGTACAAAGAGCCGCCTCTCCACACCCGCCGGGCATCGTACCTATTAAATTTAGTGAGGATTGGGGAATTTTACCCTGTCCAAATTACCTAACAGCTAGCTTCCTGGCACTAATACTCAAGACAATACACAGGTACACAACAAGACAATACACAGGTACACAATACACAGTACTAACGATCCACACACACTACTCAGACAACACTCAGATACTCACACTACACAGGTACTATGACCCCTGTTATAACCTCCTGTTTTAAACTCTTGTGTTTAACTCCCACTTAATTCAGTTCCACTTACACCAAGCTCCACTGCTTCAAACTGAGCACGCTCACACTGAGCCCTGCAACCAGTTAAATAGTCACCTGTGAGCAATTAACCACACCCCTTAATTGATAGACTGATGAAACCATAAAAAAAAAAAAAAAAAGAGCTATTTAAAAAGTGACAGCAAAAGTCAATGGAAAAGCCCCCAAAAAGCACCCCAGCAAACAGCAACAGACAGCAGACAGCAACAGACAGCAGACAGCAACAGACAGCAGACAGCAACCAAACACCAAGACTTGTATACTCTAACTCTTGTGTTTAACTCCCACTTAATTCAGTTCCACTTACACCAAGCTCCACTGCTTCAAACTGAGCACGCTCACACTGAGCCCTGCAACCAGTTAAATAGTCACCTGTGAGCAATTAACCACACCCCTTAATTGATAGACTGATGAAACCAGAAAAAAAAAAAAAAAAGAGCTGTTTAAAAAGTGACAGCAAAAGTCAATGGAAAAGCCCCCAAAAACATGTGCAACTCAGGTACAACCCTGACATCTGTCAGATGCTGGAAGTAAGAGCAGGGTTCCCAAAAGGATGAAATCCCATGCACATGTGCTGGAGTTGAATCCTTCCAGCCCAGCTAATCAAGGCGGTCAAAGACTGCTGAAAACAGAGCAATAAGGGTGATCACAGATGCCACATCACTATGGGGGCACTTTACAAGGTAATCCTGCCATAATATGCAATTGCTATGGTAGGCAATGGCTTTCTTGCCGTTACTACACCTGTCAAACGTGAACCTCTACTCTTCACAGTTAAAAGTGAGATTGACTTCGACTATTGATAAGCTGTGCTTGAAGCTGTTGTCCGGTGAGACGCCTTCTTCGGCGGTCCACTGACATTGGTTCCTGGCCCAGACAAGCCACTTTTTCTTATTTTGATGTTTTAGCAATGGCTTTCTTGCTGCTACTAGGCCTGTCAAACATAAATCTTGAGCTCTTCTCTTCACAGTTGAAAGTGAGATTTACTTTCTGAACCTTGAGGTCTTCTCTTCATAGTTGAAAGTGAGATTTGCTTCGACCATTGACCATTGATAAGCTGTGCTTGAAGCTGTTGTCTCATGAGGCGCAAGTCACTCAAGCTGCCTTCTTGGTTGGTCCACTGGCATTGGTTCCTGGTCCAGACAAGCCACTTTTTATTACTTTGATAGTTTAGCAATGGCTTTCTTGCTGCTACTAGACCTGTCAAACTTGAACCTTGAGGTCTTATTTTCATAGTTGAAAGTGAGATTTGCTTCGACCATTGATAAGCTGTGCTTAAGGCTGTTGTCCAGCGTGGTGACCGTCACCCAAGCTTCTGACTCTAAGGAACTTGTCTTCCGATTCTGTTGTGGCATTGGGTCTCCTTATATGGTGCAGGAAACTCTACTCAATTACACTGTGGCTTTTCTTTGCAACTTCTCTAAAGGAAAAATGTAAACTTTTATCTGCTTATTCTTCGGTCGTCAACTGGCACAAGGTCCTGGCCCAGAAAATACCCTTTTTTTGTTGTTTTGGGTAATTACTTTCTTGCCTTCTAGACCTGTCAAACTTGATACTTGAGCTCTTCTCTTCGCAGTTGAAAGTGAGATT
Organism: Lithobates septentrionalis; assembly: GCA_037952835.1. NCBI lineage: Eukaryota > Metazoa > Chordata > Amphibia > Anura > Ranidae > Lithobates > Lithobates septentrionalis. Next base: position 312,986 of record JBBDGP010000810.1, read on the forward strand.
GACTTCGACCATTGATAAGCCGTGCTTGAAGCTGTTGTCCAGTGAGACGCCTTCTTCGGCGGTCCACTGACATTGGTTCCTGGCCCAGACAAGCCACTTTTTCTTATTTTGATGTTTTAGCAATGGCTTTCTGGCTGCTACTAGGCCTGTCAAACATAAACCTTGAGCTCTTCTCTTCACAGTTGAAAGTGAGATTTACTTCCTGAACCTTGAGGTCTTCTCTTCATAGTTGAAAGTGAGATTTACTTCGACCATTGATAAGCTGTGCTTGAAGTTGTTGTCTCATGAGGCGCAAGTCACTCAAGCTGCCTTCTTCGTTGGTCCACTGGCATTGGTTCCTGGTCCAGACAAGCCACTTTTTCTTACTTTGAGGGTTTAGCAATGGCTTTCTTGCTGCTACTAGACCTGTCAAACTTGAACCTTGAGGTCTTCTTTTCATAGTTGAAAGTGAGATTTACTTCGATCATTGATAAGCTGTGCTCAAGGCTGTTGTCCAGCGTGGTGACCGACACCCACGCTTCTGATTGTAAGGAACTTGTCTTCCGATTCTGTTGTGGCTTTGGGTCTCCTTTTAATGGTACAGGAAACTCTACTCAATTACACTGTGGCTTTTCTTTGCAACTTCTCTAAAAGAAAAATCTAAACTTTTATCCACTTATTCTTCAGTGGTTGACTGGCACAAGTTCCTGGCCCAGAAAAGCCCCTTTTTTTGTTGTTTTGGCAATGACTTTCTTGCCTTCTAGACCTGTCAAACTTGATACTTGAGCTCTTCTCTACACAGTTGAAAGTGAGATTGACTTCGACCATTGATAAGCTGTGCTTGAAGCTGTTGTCCGGTGAGACGCCTTCTTCGGCGGTCCACTGACATTGGTTCCTGGCCCAGACAAGCCACTTTTTCTTATTTTGATGTTTTAGCAATGGCTTTCTTGCTGCTACTAGGCCTTTTAAACATAAACCTTGAGCTCTTCTCTTCACAGTTGAAAGTGAGATTTACTTCCTGAACCTTGAGGTCTTCTCTTCATAGTTGAAAGTGAGATTTACTTCGACCATTGATGAGCTGTGCTTGAAGCTGCTGTCTCATGAGGCGCAAGTCACTCAAGCTGCCTTCTTCGTTGGTCCACTGGCATTGGTTCCTGGTCCAGACAAACCACTTTTTCTTATTTTGATGGTTTAGCAATGGCTTTCTTGCTGCTACTAGACTTCTCAAACTTGAACCTTGAGGTCTTCTTTTCATAGTTGAAAGTGATACTTGCTTCGACCATTGATAAGCTGTGCTTAAGGCTGTTGTCCAGCGTGGTGACTGTCACCCAAGCTTCTGACTCTAAGGAACTTGTTTTCTGATTCTGTTGTGGCTTTGGGTCTCCTTTTCATGGTATAGGAAACTCTACTCAATTACACTGTGGCTTTTCTTTACAACTTCTCTAAAGGAAAAATGTAAACTTTTATCTGCTTATTCTTCGGTGGTCGACTGGCACAAGTTCCTGGCCCGGACAAGCCGCTTCTTTTTGTTGTTTTAGCTATGGCTTTCTTGCCTTCTAGACCTGTCAAACTTGACACTTGAGCTCTTCTCTTCATAGTTGAAAGTGAGATTTACTTTGACCATTGATAAGCCGTGCTTGAAGCTGTTGTCTCCTGGGGCGCAAGTCATCAAGCTGCCCTTTCAGCAGTCCACTGGCATTAGTTCTTAGCCCAGACAAGCCACTTTTTCTTACTTTGTTGTTTTAGCAATGGCTTTCTTGCTGCTACTAGATCTGTCAAGCCTGAACCTTGAGGTCTTCACTTAATAGTTGAAAGTGAGATTAATTTTGACCATTAATAAGCTGTAGCTGAGGCTGTTGTCCAGCAAGGCACCAGTCGCCCAAGCTGTTGACTCTAAGGAACTTATCTTCTGATTCTGTTGTGGCTCAGGGTCTCTCAGACCTGCTCTTGTCAGTTTCCTACAGTTCCCAAGTTCCTTTTGATGATGTAGGAAACTCTATTTAATGACACTGTTGCTTTTCTTTGCAACTTCTCTGAAGGAAAGACTTCCACTTTTATCTGCTTATTCTTGGGTGGTCTACTGTTGCTGGTTCCTGGCCCAGATGAGACTCTTTTTTTATTTTGTTTTTTAGCAATGTCTTTCTTGCTGTTACTGGACCTGTCAAATTTGAACCTTGAGCTCTTTTCTTCACAGGTTAAAAAGAGATTTACTTTCTGGACTTTGAGGTCTTCTCTTCACAGTTGAAAATGAAATTTACTTTGACCATTGATAAGCTGTGCTTGAGGCTGTTTTCCAGTGAGGCACCTGTCACCCAAGTTGCTGACTCTAATGCCGCGTACACACGACCGGTTTTGCCGTCGGAATAAACTCCGAAGGTTTCTCCGACGGAACTCCGACGGAATTCCGGTCAAGCGGTCTTGCCTACACACGGTCACACTCACTATCTATGTCTGTCAGAATTTTCGACGGAAAAAGTCCGATGGGGCATACACACGGTCAGAAAATACGATGAAAAGCTCCCATCGGAATTTTTCTGATAGACATTCCGCTCGTGTGTACGCGGCATAAGAAACTTGTCTTCTGATTCTGTTGTGGCTTTGGGTCTCCCAAGCCTGCTCCTGTCAGTTTCCTCCACTTTCCAAGTGCTCTTTGATGGTATAGAAAGCTATACTCAATGACACTGTGGCTTTTATTGCAACTTCTCTGAAGGAAAGACATAAACCTGTATCTGTTTTTATCTGCTTATTCGTCGGTGGTCCACTGACACAGGTTCCTGGCCCAGACAAGCCACTTTTTTTGTTGTTTTAGCAATAGCTTTCTTGCTGCTACTAGACCTTTCAAGCTTGAACCTTGAGCTCTTCTCTTTACAAGTGTCAAGTTCCCACACCCCAAACTCGCCCATCCATGTCTTTATGGACCTTGCTTTATGCACTGGTGCGCAGTCATGTTGGAACAGGAAGGGGCCATCCCCAAACTGTTCCCACACAGTTGGGAGCATGAAGCTGTCCAAACTGTCTTGATATACTGACACCGTAATGCTGTGTACACACGACCAGACTTTCCGGCAGAAAAGGTCCAACGGAATTATTCCGTCGGACATTCTGATCGTGTGTGGGCTTCATCGGACTTTTTATTTCTAAAATTCTGACGGACCTAGAAATAGAACATGTTTCAAATCTTTCCGACGGACTCAATACCTATCGAGAAAACCGTTCGTCTGTATGCTAGTCCGATGCACCAAAACTGACGCAAGGGCAGCTATTGGCTACTGGCTATCGAACTTCCTTTTTCTAGTCCTGTTGTACGCCATTGCGTTCTAAACGAACGGACTTTGGTGTGATCGTGTGTCAAGGCAAGTCCGTTTCAGCGGAACTCTGCTGGAACTCCGTCGGAAAGAGCTTCGGAGTCCGGTTGTGTGTACGCGGCATAAGAGTTCCCTTCACTGGAACTAAGAGGCTCAACCCCTGAAATACCCCCCACAATACCCAACCAGACACCATATTCCCCCCTCCACCAAATGATTTGGACCAGTATACAAAGCAAGGTCCATAAAGACATGGATGAGCGGCCTGCAGAGTCCTGACCTCAACCTAATAGAACACCTTTGGGATGAATTAAAGCGGAGACTGAGAGCCAGGCCTTCTAGTCCAACATCAGTGCCTGACCTCACAAATGTGCTTCTGGGAGAATGGTCAAACATTCCCATAGACACACTCCTAAACCTTGTGGACAGCCTTCCCAGAAGAGTTGAAGCTGTTATAGCTGCAAAGGTTGGGGCAACTCAATATGGACTAAGACGCCAATAAAGTTTATGTGCGTGTAAATGCAGGTGTCCCAATACTTTTGATAATACAGTGTAACTGGGGATATTATCAATTTTAAAAATATAATTCAACGACCTTTTAAAGTCCTTTCTTGATTTTCTCATTACTACCTCTTGTGGCATGGCATTCTACTGCTTGACCAATCGTACAATAAAGGACTATTCTCAAACCAATGGTGTATATTGCAATAAATGTAATACAAGTAAAGCTGAACCCCGGGCACAAAAGTGATAATTTCAATATACTCCTTAAAATATACTTTAAATATACTTGTTTGCAAGTACAAATATTACCTAGTAAAAGTAGCAGTGACATCATCACTGTGCTGTACATAGCCTGTACAGAGAGCAGAGTTGTAGGAGGGACCCAGCAGGCCCCACCCACTACATGCTGCCTGCAGAGGGGGGCAGGGACAAGACCAGTCACAAAGGACAAGGAGAATAAACAGCAGTGACCGGTCTTTATTACAGGAAGCTTCTGCACATAGGCAAAGTTTCACACTGGATTACTTCACAGATCTGGAAGACAATATCTGCATATCCTGGAGTTCAGTTTAAGGACCTGTGTTATGATCAGGTCAGGTTGGAGGTATAGTGTTTTACGTATACAATGTAATAGAATTGTATTATGGTCGTATTCCAATGGTTGGTCATGTTGGATCAAAGATTGGATATGACCATTATACAATTCTATTACATTGTATACATGCCAAGGATTTGAAAGTGTTCATTTACCTTTACATTTTTTTCTGTAAAGGTGAACTAACGCTTTACTAGAATTGAATTATGATCATGTCCAATGGTCAGTCATGTTGGTGGTGTAGTGTTCTACGTATAGAGTGTAATGGAATGTACTATGATCATGTCCAATGGTCGGCCATGTTGGAGGTGTAGTGTCCTATGTATAGAGTATAATAGAAATGTATTATGATCATGTCCAATGGTCGGCCATGTTGGAGGTGTAGTGTTCTATGTATAGAGTATAATAGAATTGTCTTATGTCTAATGGTTGGTCATGTTGGAAGTGTAGTGTTCTATGTATAGAGTAAAATAGAATTGTCTTATGATTATGTCCAATGGTTGGTCATGTTGGAGGTGTAGTGTCCTATGTATACAGTATAATATAATTGTAATATGATCACGTCCAATGGTTGGTCATGTTGGAAGTGTAGTGTTCTATGTATAAAGTGTAATATAATGTACTTTGATCATGTCCAATGGTGGTCATGTTGGAGGTGTAGTGTCCTATGTATAGAGTGTAATAGAATTTTATTATGATAATGTCCAGTGGTGGGTCATGTTGGAAGTGTAGTGTCCTATGTATAGAGTGTAATAGAATTGTATGATGATCATGTCCAGTGGTGGGTCATGTTGGAAGTGTAGTGTCCTATATAAAGAGTGTAATAGAATTGTATTATGATTATATCCAATGGTCGGTCATGTTGGAAGTGTAGTGTCCTATGTATAGAGTGTAATAGAATGTACTTTCGTCATGTCCAATGGTTGGTCATGTGGGAGGTGTAGTGTTCTATGTATAGAGTATAATAGAATGTACTTTGACCATGTCCAATGGTTGGTCATGTTGGAGGTGTATTGTTCTTTATATACAGTGTAATAGAATTGGTTTATGCTCATGTACAATGGTCCATCATATCTGGGGTGTTGTGTTTATGTCTGTAATGGGTGTAACAGAAATGTATTATGATCATGTCAAGGATTTAGGTCATGACAAATAGTTTTAAGCAGTTATAAAAGACCATGCACCCCCCCCCCCCCCCAACCCTTTTAAGAAGCATGCTCCCTCCTTACTGTGCTCTTCTTGCCGTGGCTGGACTGGATTGAGCAGAAGTCCAAGAAACAGAAGGGAAGGAAGACAGACAGACAGATGAGGTGAGATGAGGTACGGAGAATTCACGTATACATGCACAGTGCAGAAAGCAGAAAGTGGCAGAATCCCCAAGAGACGGAGAGACACAAGCAAGTCAGCCTCCTAAACAATCCTTACACAATCTAACACTGCTCTACTGCTTCACAAGCAACCTTCAGCATATTACTGTTCTGTTTCTTATAAGTAAGACCTCAGCTTTTACTGTCTAGACATAAATGACAATGAATAAAACACTTTTTTCAAAGGTTACCTTGTCCTACATCTGAGTTATAGTCAAATTTGTTCTACAGCTCACATTACTATATAAAACTGCCCATCTCTCAGGAAACACTAAACTATGCCATTGTCACTATTACCAGGAATGACATTCAACTTCCTCTTACCGATGGCATCACAATTTTGACTTACTTCTTATAAGTGACAAATATAATATAGAACAGTACTGTAGTAACCTCCACTGAGGAAAGCATAGTCTAAATCTCAGTATTGCTTTTTTTGTGGACTGGCTCTGTACTATATTGGTACAACAAGAAGCAACAATGTCATTCTAGTGGCTTTTTCTGTGTCAACAGATACTACAATATAATATAATCCTACATACTAAAATGTTACATGGTCCTACAGATGTCCTGTGGGCACTTCATTGGGATATGTTCCCACAAACGTCTTATGAGATACTATAATGGGACATGTTCCTACAAAAGTCTTCCGAGATACTATAATGGGACATGTTCCTACAAAAGTCTTCTGAGATACTATAATGGGACATGTTCCTACAAATGTTTTCTGAGATACTATAATGGGACATGTTCCTACAAAAGTCTTCTGAGGTACTATAATGGGGCATGTTCCTACAAACGTCTTCTGAGATACGATATTGGGACATGTTCCTAAATACGTCTTCTGAGATACTATAATGGGAAATGTTCCTACAAATGTCTTTTGAGATACTATGATGGGACATGTTCCTACAAACGTCTTCTGAGATACTATAATGGGATATGTTCCTACAAATGTCTTCTGAGATACTATAAAGGGACATATTCCTACAAATTACTTCTGAGATACTGTAATGGGACATGTTCCTTCAGATTTCTTCTGAGATACTGTAATGGGACATGTTCCTTCAGATTTCTTCTGAGATACTATAATGGGAAATGTTCCTACAGAAGTCTTCTGAGATACTATAATAGGACATGTTCCTACAGATGTCTTCTAAGATATTATAATGGGACATGTTCCTGCAAATGTATTTTGAGATACTGTAATTGGAAATGTTCCTACAAATGTCTTATGAGGTACTATAATGCGACATGTTTCTACAAAAGTCTCATAGACTACTGCAATAAGACATATTCCTACAAACACCTCATGAGATGCTACAATGGGATGACTAATGTCCCTCGACTTACTACAATGGAATAGGGTCTAACACATATGACATGGTGCTGCAGCAAGGCATGGTCCTACAGGTGATTCACAAGGCTCTGAAATGTGAAATAAACATACAGATGTGTCATGAAATAGTAGTTGAGATGTTCCTAAGGACATGTCCTGGACACTACAAAAGGACACAACCCTACAAATAGGTAATATATAGAACAAGGAGACATGTCCCTATAGACATGTCATGGATACTACAAAGGGACATAATTCTACAATTATGTCTTGAAATGGTACATTAAGTCATGTTCCTTCAGACATGTCATGGATACTACAAAGTCACATTGTTCTACAAACATCTCATCAGTTAGTACAAGGTGACCTGTTTCTACAGACATGCCATAGACAATAGATAGGAATATAATTCTACAATTATATACAACAAGGTGATATGGTCTTACAGAAATCGCATGGAACAAGGCAACATGACAATTTTTGAAGGGTCTCATGAGATACCACAACATTGTCTAACAGATGTCATAAGATACTAACTTTATGGGACAAAATCAGCAAAACCAAATAATGAATAAGATTATTACATTACATGTATTTATTACAAACATGGTTAAAATTTCATAATAAAACAGCATACACAAACATAGTTACATTATTCAAAAGGAATGACCTATAGTGTATAATGAAAGCCTCTAATGTCCTCCCGGCATGGGAGGACATTATAATACTGTAGGGTATGCCAGTTTTAATACTAGTCTTCTGGCGTAGTGATGTCCTCTCTTTTGAGCTGATTCATACCGAAAGACATATCAATGGTCTGACTCCTATAGCAAATTTATACAAAGACTTTGCTGACATCTATGTCTCTATACTCCTGATGAAGCTTTTCAGCAAAACCTGTTGAATCTTGACTTGATCCATATTCAAGATCACATGAATTTGTTGAGCAAAGAAGGAAACAATGCATGGCATATAACAAATTAGGAAAGGACAAGGCTTTCATTTACGCTATGGGTCATTCATTATGAATGACGTAAGTATGTTAGAACACACAGTTTTAATTTGAAATTTTAACCACATTTGTAATAAATACGAATTTTATTGAATATTTTGTATTGCTGATTTTATATGGCACCAGAAAAGTCCCATATACGTTGTAATTTTGGTCTTGACTACGCTAAGGGATGAGGTGTCATTATTTACCCATCAATATACTTATATGAGTACTGTAGCTAAATCATAAGATACTACAGCAAAATGGTGTACACAGACACCAACTTCCTGTTGGATAAATGTGGATGAGATGGGTAAAAGATGGCTTCAGCTCCTGTTTTCCACCTTTAGAGAATTCCTCAGGTGCGTTTCAACATTTTTGGGGCTTAATCGACTACGATTAAGCCCCAAAAAGGGCTAATCATGTCTGAGGTGTTCTTCACAGGTGGAGAACAGGAGCTGAAGCCATCTTTTACCCATATCATCCACATTTATGCAACATGGAGTCTGTGTGCAGACAGCCACCATTTTGTTGAAGGCTACTGAAGCCTAACAAGCTGATTCTGTCTGTCTTGCACCAGTCGTTTCACATACTGATCTGACTGATAGAGGCCTGGAGGGGCATTCGAGCCGTACTATTTTCATTGTTTTGGATAACATAAGATACTACAATTTTTTATACTGTGATATGGTCCTACAAATGTCTCCTTAGATACCATAATGTCAATTATATCCCATGAAAATGATGTAATACTACAATGTGGCATGGTCCTGGTAAAATGTGATCAAATACTGCAGTGTGACATGGTTTTACACGAGACTCTACATGTGAGGACCTCCACAGGGTGCCAGCACACATGACATAATCCTATAGTGGGCAAACCATAGGCAGGTCTTCTTTTTCCCCATGCAGTTATTGGTAGACTCTGTTTTTACAAGAATTTCCCTTTCACTGTAGAATTAGACCATAACATTGTGAAGTTTTACACATGCAGAAAGACCCTGTTTATTGAGTGACCGGCTGTCAGGCTTTGCAGGAGCTGAAGTATAAGCATGCATCAGTTAAGCCAGTCCACCAGCTAGAGCTTGTAGTGACACAAGGAACATGGTGCAATGGCCAAGGCTCCTGATGTACTCTGAGAAGCTTTACAACAGTGGCTCGTGGAGTGAAGAATATGCCCAATACTGATATAAGGGGCAGATTTCAGTCCTTTTAAAGCCATGCATCGTGATATGCGCAGATTCAAACCATGTGGCTCTTAGACTTCATTAACATGAGAATATATAGCTCAACACCTCAAAATATGAAGCACGAACCCTTCTGTTATTGCTTGTGTTCCTAGTGTGAAATCACTCTATCCTACGACTCTCTATAATCCCTCCTATTACTTCTTATTTTCAGTTCACCTTAACTCCATCTTGTGTCTCCTTTATTACTCCACCTTGTATCTTCAATAATACTTTTTTTTAGCTGTAATGACTCTAAATTTTCCTTTTTCCCTCCAAATATTGACTCATGTAAGGCTGGGTTCACATATGAGCCGCATGCGGCTCACAGCAGGAGTCCGGTGCGTCCTGGTTCACCGCTTCAGGGCCAATTTCAGCCTGAATTTTGGGCTGAATTTGGACCTGAAACAGACCAAAAGATGCACAGGACCTGCTGCGGAGATATGTGAACTGGGTCCATAGAGAGCCGGTCAAAATCTCCTGGTATTGGAGGGAACCCGCATCCAATTTGCAATGGTGTGAACCCAGCCTTAGTCTACTACAAACCCAAATGTTCAATCCAATGGTCGTATGCTCAGCATGTATTACTATGATGGGGCCCCAGTGCGATCAAGTGTCTTGGGGGTCCTTTCACTTAATGTTTCTATACTTCAGTCACTTCGTACTTTAGTAACTTACGCACAAGTAAATGAAATATGAAGGCAACGGATACTTGGAGGAGGATGACACTGCAGCTCCATCATGGTCATCATCCATGAAAATTAGTCCTCACCGGAGAGCCTATTAGGTTAGGCTAGTGCCAGGATTTGTCAAACCCTTCACATCTTATAACGACTACCAGTTTAAGGTATGACTTTGCCCATATTCCAATATAACATTACTCACAGTGCTTTATGCAATTCCTGTAGAAACAACCTCCTGCACTCAAAGACTGATAGGTTTCCACTCTTCCAGCTTGTGACTAAATAGCGCCACCACGCTTTGCTGCCATCTTAGGACTAAGTATCCCATCATGCACAGCACTAAAAAAACAACAAAAAGAGGGCGCACCAGCCTAGCGCATCACCTTCATATAGCATTTATTAATTCATAAAAGCAAATATTATATTCACAAACAGATTAGGTTCACAAGTGTATCAGTGGATTCAAAGCCACCACCGCCAAATCTGCAGCACCTAATCAACAGCATCAGAGCAATGGCTCTGGCGAAGAGGGGTTCCCCTAGAAATGTGTTAGCCACAATGGACTTGGATGTCTTCTTCCCATGCTGTCGATTAAGTGCCGTCAATTTTGGCAGTTGTGGCTTTGAATTCACTGATACGCTTGTTAACCTAACCCAGTGATGGCGAACCTTGGCACCCCAGATGTTTTGGAACTACATTTCCCATGATGCTAAACTACACTGGAGAGTGCATGAGCATCATGGGAGATGTAGTTCCAAAACATCTGAGGTGCCAAGGTTCGCCATCACTGACCTAAGCTGTTTTTGAGTATATTTGCCTTCATGAATTAATAAATGGTATATGAAGGTAATGCACTAGACTAGTGTGCCCTGTTTATGTTGTTTTTTAGTGCTTTAAGTCCTTCACCTAAATTTTCATAATACCAATAGCTCCTTTTTCAGTATTTAGAACTTCTATTATTTAATACGGCTCCTCCTATTATTCTCAAAAGGTCTATATAACATCTCCTATTTTCCCCTATAGCTCTGTATATCTCCTCCTAATACTCCCTATAGCTCTGTATAACTGGCCATATTTATTACCTATAGTTTTGTATATATTACCCCCCCCCCCCCCCCCACCACCACCACCACCAACAACAACAACACCATAGCTCTGTATAACTCTTCCTATTATTCCCTACAAATTTTGTATAACCCCCTCCAATTATCCCCTATAACACCAGATAACTCCTCTTATTATTTCCTATACCTCTGTATAACTCCTCCTGGTATCCCCTATAGCTCTATGGAACTTCTGCTAATCTCAGCAATATACGATCAAGTAATATTCAGTTAATCTGGAGTCTCAGCTTCCCCTGAAAATGGAAAGCCTCCACTACAGCAAAGAGTCAGCTTCATGCATCCAGTAACTCCTTCCACTGCAAGTGGTCTTCGGTAAAAGCCTCTATCCATCCGGCAGTCAAGGAGTTGGGGCGTCAAAGCTCACCATGCACTGACAAGTGTGTAAAAAACGTCCGACTTCCGATACATCAGATGTATCATTTGGGGTGGTTGGGAATTGGCAGCGGTAGAGATGCCATTTATGAAACATGCCGGAGTTACCCATGTCTCTCACCATCTCGCTAGCGACTCCACAGCCGTCAGATGCTCACCTGATCGCGGCTCATTCAGCTCGGAGCCTGTGAAGTAGAATAAGTTGGGATTTCCAAGGAAAGTCAAGAAAAAAAACGGGGCCACAATTACCAGAATTTGCATTATAAACACATTATAACCAAGAGTCTCCGGACAGCTTTTGGTCAGATTTTTATGAGTCTAATATGAATTGCCAAACACTCAACATACAGTATCTCATAAAAGTGAGTACACCCCTCATATTTTTGGAAATATTTAGTGTCTTTTCATGTGACAACACTGAAGAAATGACACTTTGCTACAATGTAAAGTAGTGAGTGTACAGCTTGTATAACAGTGTAAATTTGCTGTCCCCTCAAAATAACTCGACACACAGCCATTAATGTCTAAACCGCTGGCAACAAAAGTGAGTACACCCCTAAGTGAAAATGTCCAAATTGGGCCCAATTAGCCATTTTCCCTCCCCAGTGTCATGTGACTCGTTAGTCTTACAAAGTCTCAGGTGTGAATGGGGAGCGGGTGTGTTCAATTTGGTGTTATCGCTCTCACTCTCTCATACTGGTCACTGGAAGTTCAACATCCAATGCAATACTCCCAACGCACACGTACCTGCACAGACGGCTGTATCTTAAATTGGGTGCTGAAATGACCAACGGCTGGACCCGACTGCAATCATGAGAAGAAAGTGTCACCAGCACACCAGGATCTCCAAAATTGGGTCCAAAATTTTAATCACATAGTATCAAAAAAATAAATAGAAGGGATATTTTGGAGCATGCCTGGTGAAGGGGTCCTGCGTGGCTCTGAAACGTCGCTTCTATTTATTTTTTTTATACTATGTGATTAAAATTTTGGACCCAATTTTGGAGATCCTGGTGTGCTGGTGACACTTTCTTCTCATGGAAGTTCAACGTGGCACTTCATGGCAAAGAACTCTCAGAGGATCTGAAAAACAGAATTGTTACTCTACATAAAGATGGCCTAGGCTATAAAAAGATTGCCAAGACCCTGAAACTGAGCTGCAGCACAGTGGCCAAGATCATACAGCGGTATAACAGGACAGGTTCCACTCAGAACAGGCCTCACCATGGTCCACCAAAGAAGTTGAGTGCACGTGCTCAGCGTCATATCCAGAGGTTGTCTTTGGGAAATAGACGTATGAGTGCTGCCAGCATTGCTGCAGAGGTTGAAGGGGTGGGGGGGGGGGGACATTTGGACATTTTTACTTAGGGGGTGTACTCACTTTTGTTGCCAGCGGTTTAGACATTAATGGCTGTGTGTTGAGTTATTTTGAGGGGACAGCAAATTTACACTGTTGTACAAGCTGTACACTCACTACTTTACATTGTAGCAAAGTGTCATTTCTTCAGTATTGTTAGGCCCTTTTCACACGATCGGACCGTTCAGGTCCGCCTGTCAGTTTTGACGGCGGACCTGAATGGGTGCTCCATGTTAGCCTATGGAGCGACTGATGTCAGCGGAGACATGTCCGCTGACATCCGTCCGATCCGCTGAAAGCAGACGGATGGCCCTACGTCCAGATCCGTCTCTGGCGGATCGGATCGGGTGAGATTTGATTAAAATGGACACACTGTTTGTTTTCATCCGATCCCTCTATAGGCAGCAGCGACGCCTGACAAGCCCCTCCCCGCTCAGTGAGCGAGCAGAGAGGGACCTGTCATCCGCCGGCTCAGCGGAGCTGAACGGAGAGATCTCCCGCTGAGCCGGCGGACCGAGGCGGGCTCCGTGGAAACGGAGTCCGCCTCGTGTGAATGAGGCCTTACATGAAATGATAGAATAAAATATTTACAAAAATGTGAGGGGTGTACTCACTTTTGTGAAATACTGTACATTAGAATGAAAGGAAAGAAACAACGCCCAAATGAATTCCCCGAGGAGTTAGGCCAGTGTTTCTCAACTCCAGTCCGCAAGGTACCCCAACAGGTCATGTTTTCAGGATTTCCCTCAGATGAAAAAACGGCTGTGGTAATTACTAAGGCAGTGAAAGTGATCACATCACCTGTGCAAAATAATGGAAAGCCTGAAAACATGACCTGTTGGGGTGCCTGGAGGACTGGAGTTGAGAAACACTGAGTTAGGCAAACGGGTGCTCTAGCTCATGGTGTTCTCCTAACACCCTGGCACAATGCGGAAAAGGTAGAATGGAGAGCCGCCAACTTATTCTTCCGAGTGTAGTCCTTTATTGTTACAGGTGGAGTTCACAGAATACAGCGGCTTACACATTTCGGCAATGAGCCATCATTATGGCTCGTTGCTGAAATGCGTAGGTCGCTGTATCTTCATTCTACCTTTCCATATATTAGAATGGGTCCATGCTATAAAATATATTCAAATGCTAGTCAACTGGGGAAAGTACTTCATTTCCCGAACTGTGCCAACAGTTTTTGGTATGCCAGTTATATTTACACTACCGGTCAAAAGTTTTTCCAGTTTTTGTTGAAATTTAAACAGTTCAAGTCCAGTGACTAATCTGCACACCTTTGTACAGAGTGACTGGCACCCTGATCTAAAACTACCACCAAAAGCATTTTTCAGCGCAATGCAATACCCTCTTGAATATGCCTAGTTGGTCAGAGGTTCATCCTACAGCAAGATGATAACTGAAAACATCCCTCCAGGCTGTGTCAGAGCTACATTAGAGGAAAAGAACAAGATGGTAGACGTGTGTGTTTGGTTTTGATTCGTTTTTCGGATGAAAATTTCATTTTCCGAGATTCAAATGTAAACGAATCTCCAAACAGACATATTAACGAATGTCAATGAATTAAAAAAAAAAAAATTGTATCGAAATTAACGAATGCATGTTGGATGACGTCACATGATGTGAAAGCAGTTTGGACCTATGGGGAAATTGATAAAACTTTCTAATTTGTTTGATAATTCGGTTTACAAATGGATCCAAATTTCGTTCCATTCAATAATTTGGATGAACATGACGCCAGTCGATATTGTCCAATCAGCTCATGCCATTTCTCTCGGTGCGTTGGACTAGCATCCGAAAATATCGAAACCTTCCAATTGGATGTCTGACTCTGTCTATAATTTATTGAATATATAGCAATCTTCCGGAAAGAACTGCCAAATTTTTTAAAATCCACTTGGACCAACCAATATGCGAAATGAATGCCGAAGATATAAAAACGAAATCCGCAAACGAATCAAATATGACAAAACAGAATTTTTCAATGAAAGGATGCATCCGAACCTAAATTAGATTTCCAGTGTCCACAGGTCTACAAGACAGTAGGCTCCAAATCATGGGATGGCCAGCACAGCTTCCAGACTTAAAGTGATTGTAAACGATCACCTTGTAAAACAACCCATTCAGTTTAAAATAGAAAAGAAAGGCAAAACATTTTTGTATAGATACAAAAAAAACGTTATAAATACCTTTTTTCCCTTTTTTATAAGTGATCACATTCCCTCTGTTCTCAGCTGCATAAGAGCTGGGGGAGGAAAAGCAGCAGCACACTGAGCTTCCCATTGAATGACTGTGCAGCGGGGGGCATGTCAGGACAAGTCTGATCATTGGATGAGAGCAGGCTGAGTTCCCAGCACAGCTGGGGAACTAACCATGCTGTGCTCTCCTACTTGGTGTGGTCAGTTTTTTTTTATAGGAAAGCAGAGTGACTGGCAGGAACACCAGGGATTTCACACAAAGGAAGCAATACAAAGAGAACAGGAGACTTTCTCATACAAGTACATGGTACAGCGGGCACATATCAGGAATTTGAAATGTTGGGGTAACAAATGCTTTAAACCCCATTAAGCTGGTTTGGGATGAACTGGACAGAAGGGTGAAAGCAAACCAACCCTATGAGTGTAACACACTTGTGGGAACTCCTACAATATTTAATTTGCGTTGTATAAAGAATGCCACGGGTGTGTTCGGCTGTTATATCTACAAAAAGTGGCTACTTTGACGAGTCTAAAATTAGATTTTAATTTAGATTAATTAAAATTTAGATCACAGTTTAACAATTCCATGCTTTTTTTTTTTTTTTACGTCCAATTTTTTATTTGTTCTATGCTTCATTTTATTAAGGAATTAATAACTTTGTAAATTTCAAAAAAACCTGGAAAAATGGGGTGTACTAAAACTTTTGACCGGTAGTGTAAATGGCACTCATCTGAACGTAACTTTTTAGGAGGGCACATGCTTTCCGTGGAGTAAATATTAATGATGACCCACTTGTTAAAAAATATTAATGACAGTACGTTATTAGAACATTTACAAGACACCCAAAATGTCATCATGAACAAAAAAAAAATATTTTACAATATTCTAAAATTAAAATAATGTAAATTATTGACGTTCCAATCCATTCTATCCAACTGATGATGACATTAAAAAAAAAACAACAAATCAAAAAGATGTTTAGTGAGATAAACTCAGAAAAGAAAACTTGGACCTGTATTGATTACTAAGTGGTGGCTCCAAACACTGATACCCTGTTTCCCCGAAAATAAGACCTAGCGTGATTGTCGGTGATGGCTGCAATATAAGCCCTACCCCCCAAATTAGCCCTGGTTAAAGTCCTTGTAGGTCTTATTTTCAGGGTAGGGTTTATTTTTGGGGAAACAGGGTAGGGCTTATTTGGGGGGTAGGGCTTATATTGCAGCCATCACCGACAATCACGCTAGGTCTTATTTTCGGGGAAACAGGGTAGGTGGTCTGAGATTAAAGTGTTACTAAACCCAGGACTCTGCATTCATTATATCTGGTCTCCCACAGTACACAAAACATGGAAATGCAATTATTTTAGTAAATATAAACTGCTAAATACCTTTTCTCATAAGCAGTATATAGCAGTCTTGTGACTTCTATCAGTGTCTGGTTAAAGCTTGTAGGAGTTTTCATTCTACTCTGACTGTCCTATAAGGCTGCAGGACCCCCGACCCTCTGTCTGGACAGTGCAGATTGGCCCTGTACTGATCACATGCACTCTCTGTAGCAATACACACCAAACTGAGCATGTGCAGAGTGCCCCCATGGCTCTGTACTGTCAGGAGATGGATTGGGGACAGTGGAAGAAGGGGATGATCAGAGAAGACAGGATCAGACCGCCATTTTAGGTTCCACAGCGGGTATAACAAGCACGCTTTACTGCATATACAGACAGATTTTACTGTTGTGGGTTTAGTAATACTTTAAGTAATGATCCCAAAGCTGAAGGGCTGTATCTACATAGGACTTAGACACACAAAAGTTCTCCTGTATTGTGCACAGCTATATAAAAGGTTGTCACTCTTCACTCAGTACCAAGGAGAGGGGCATATGGTTTGGTATGGACCTTACAGCACATTCCCAAGGTTGCCTCGGGGTATCTACCCTCGTCTGACAGCCTGATCACCTTCAGTCCAGCAGAGAAGATTGGGCAAAAAGGTGAGAACATTCTATAGGCACCCTAAATATTCAACCAAATGAAATATTCGGTACAATCAAATCCACAGAAAAAAAAATACAATCTAAGGCATCTTTTCCCATTCAGGGTTCCTCCAGAGGTTGCTAAGCTTCCCTTGAGCAAGTAACGATTTCTGATAGACACCAACCATCTTTTCAGCCATCTTTAAAAAGGTCCCTTTCTCTGCTGACCACCAATGTAAGAGGGTCATTTTCCCAATGACCAATTGGTCTTTTTTCCCACTAACCACTAATGTAAGAGGGACCTTTTTCCCACTGACCACCAATGTAAGAGGGTCCTTTTCCCAATGACTATTAATGTAAGTGTCCTTCTCTTACTGACCACCAATGTAAGAAGGACCTTTTTTCCCCACTGACCACTAATGTATAAGGGACCATAAGCCACCAATATAAGAGGGTCCTTTTTTCTACTGAACCTGTACAAGAACACAGGAGGATATGAACCAACTCTGGAGGGATCTGACAGTTTCTGGAGAGACTACATGAAACAGACACACACAGTTGACAATGACCACGAATGTAAGAGGGTCCTTCTCTCACTGACCACCAATGTAAGAGGGTCCTTTACCAACTGGCCATCAATGTAAGAGGGTCCTTTTCCCACAGACCACATATGTAAGAAGATCATTTTCCCACTAACCACCAATGTAAAAGTCTCCCTCTCTTTAACCACCAATGTAAGATGGTTTTTCTCTCACTAACCACCAATGTAAAAGGCTTCTTCCTCTCTTTAATCACCAATGTAAGAGGGTCCCTCTCTCACTGACCATCAATGTAGGAGGGTCATTTTCCCACAGACCACATATGTAAAAGGCTCCTTCCTCTCTTTAATCGCCAATGTAAGAGGGTCCCTCTCTCACCGATCACCAATGTAAGAGGGTCCTTCTCTCACCGATCACCAATGTAAGAGGGTCCTTCTCTCACCGATCACCAATGTAAGAGGGTCCTTTTCTCACTGATCACCAATGTAAGAGGGTCCTTCTCTCACCAATGTAAAGGGGTCCTCTCACTGATCCTTCTCTCACTGATCACCAATGTAAGAGGATCCTTCTCTTACTGACCACTAATGTAAGATGGTCCTTTTCCTGCTGACCCCCAGAGTAAGAGGGTCCTTTTCCCACTGGCCAATTGGTCTTTTTTCCCCACTAACCACCAATGCAAGAGGGACCTTTTTCCCACTGGCCACCAATATAAGAGGGTCCTTTTTCCACTGAACCTTTACAAAAACAAAGGAGGTTATGAACCAACTCTGGAGGGATCTGGCCGCTTCTGGTGCGGCTGCATGAAACCAACACACACAACTGACAATGACCACCAGTGTAAGAGGGTCCTTCTCTCAATGACCACCAGTGTAAGAGAGTCCTTCTCTCACTGACCATCAATGTAAGAGAGTCCTTCTATCACTTACCACCAGGGTAAGAGGGTGTTTTTCCCACTAACAACCAATGTAATAGTTTTCTTTTCCCACTGACCACCAATGTAATAGTTTCCTTTTCCCATGGGCCACCAATGTCAAAGGCCCCTTCCTCTCTTTGACCACCAATGTAAGGGGGTCCTTCTCTCACTGATTGCCAATGTAAGAGGGTCTTTCACTTATTACCAATGTAAGGGGGTCCTTCTCTCACTGATCACCAATGTAAGAGAGTCCTTCTCTTACTGACCACTAATGTAAGATGGTCCTTTTCCCACTGACCCCCACAGTAAGATGGTCCTTTTCCCACTGACCCCCACAGTAAGATGGTCCTTTTCCCACTGACCCCCGATGTAAGAGGGTCCTTTTCCCATTGACCACCAATGTTTCCCACTGACCAATGTATCTTTTTTCCCACTAACCACCAATATAAGAGGGAGCTTTTTTCCCCACTGACCACTAACGTATAAGGGACCTTTTCTCACTGGCCATGAAGCCTGTACAAGAACACAGGAAGATATGAACCAATCCTGGAGGGATCTGGAAGCTTCTGGAGAGGCTGCATGAAATGAACACGCACAACTGACAATGACCATCAATGTAAGATGGTCCTTCTCTCACTGACCATCAATGTAAGAGGGTCCTTCTCTCACTGACCATCAATGTAAGAGGGTCCTTCTATCACTGACCACCAATGTAAGAGGGTCCTTCTCTCACCAATCACCAATGTAAAGGGGTCCTTCTCTCACGATCACCAATGTAAGAGGGTCCTTGTCTCACCGATCACCAATGTAAGCGGGTCCTTCTCTCACTGACCACCAATGTAACAGTGTCCTTTACCAACTGGCCAGCATTGCAAGAGCGTCCTTTTCCCACAGACCACATATGTAAGAAGATCCTTTTACCACTATCCATCAATGGAAAAGGCTCCTTCCTCTCTTTAACCACCAATGTAAGATGGTCTTTCACTGACCACCAATGTAAGAGGGTCCTTCTCTCACTGATCACCAATGTAAGAGGGTCCTTCTCTCACTGATCACCAATGTAAGAGGGTCCCTCTCTCACTGACCACCAATGTAAGATGGTCTTTCACTGACCACCAATGTATGAGGGTCCTTCTCTCACTGATCACCAATGTAAGAGGGTCCTTCTCTCACTGACCACCAATGTAAGAGGGTCCTTCTCTCACTGATCACCAATGTAAGAGGGTCCTTCTCTCACTGACCACCAATGTAAGAGGGTCCTTCTCTCACTGACCACCAATGTAAGAGGGTCCTTCTCTCACTGACCACCAATGTAAGAGGGTCCTTCTCTCACTGATCACCAATGTAAGAGGGTCCCTCTCTCACTGACCATCAATGTAAGAGGGTCCTTCTCTCACTGACCACCAATGTAAGAGGGTCCTTCTCTCACTGACCACCAATGTAAGAGGGTCCTTCTCTCACTGACCACCAATGTAAGAGGGTCCTTCTCTCACTGACCACCAATGTAAGAGGGTCCTTCTCTCACTGATCACCAATGTAAGAGGGTCCTTCTCTCACTGATCACCAATGTAAGAGGGTCCCTCTCTCACTGACCATCAATGTAAGAGGGTCCTTCTCTCACTGACCACCAATGTAAGAGGGTCCTTCTCTCACTGACCACCAATGTAAGAGGGTCCTTCTCTCACTGATCACCAATGTAAGAGGGTCCTTCTCTCACTGATCACCAATGTAAGAGGGTCCTTCTCTCACTGATCACCAATGTAAGAGGGTCCTTCTCTCACTGACCATCAATGTAAGAGAGTCCTTCTATCACTTACCACCAGGGTAAGAGGGTGTTTTTCCCACTAACAACCAATGTAATAGTTTTCTTTTCCCACTGACCACCAATGTAATAGTTTCCTTTTCCCATGGGCCACCAATGTCAAAGGCCCCTTCCTCTCTTTGACCACCAATGTAAGGGGGTCCTTCTCTCACTGATTGCCAATGTAAGAGGGTCTTTCACTTATTACCAATGTAAGGGGGTCCTTCTCTCACTGATCACCAATGTAAGAGAGTCCTTCTCTTACTGACCACTAATGTAAGATGGTCCTTTTCCCACTGACCCCCACAGTAAGATGGTCCTTTTCCCACTGACCCCCACAGTAAGATGGTCCTTTTCCCACTGACCCCCGATGTAAGAGGGTCCTTTTCCCATTGACCACCAATGTTTCCCACTGACCAATGTATCTTTTTTCCCACTAACCACCAATATAAGAGGGAGCTTTTTTCCCCACTGACCACTAACGTATAAGGGACCTTTTCTCACTGGCCATGAAGCCTGTACAAGAACACAGGAAGATATGAACCAATCCTGGAGGGATCTGGAAGCTTCTGGAGAGGCTGCATGAAATGAACACGCACAACTGACAATGACCATCAATGTAAGATGGTCCTTCTCTCACTGACCATCAATGTAAGAGGGTCCTTCTCTCACTGACCATCAATGTAAGAGGGTCCTTCTATCACTGACCACCAATGTAAGAGGGTCCTTCTCTCACCAATCACCAATGTAAAGGGGTCCTTCTCTCACGATCACCAATGTAAGAGGGTCCTTGTCTCACCGATCACCAATGTAAGCGGGTCCTTCTCTCACTGACCACCAATGTAACAGTGTCCTTTACCAACTGGCCAGCATTGCAAGAGCGTCCTTTTCCCACAGACCACATATGTAAGAAGATCCTTTTACCACTATCCATCAATGGAAAAGGCTCCTTCCTCTCTTTAACCACCAATGTAAGATGGTCTTTCACTGACCACCAATGTAAGAGGGTCCTTCTCTCACTGATCACCAATGTAAGAGGGTCCTTCTCTCACTGATCACCAATGTAAGAGGGTCCCTCTCTCACTGACCACCAATGTAAGATGGTCTTTCACTGACCACCAATGTATGAGGGTCCTTCTCTCACTGATCACCAATGTAAGAGGGTCCTTCTCTCACTGACCACCAATGTAAGAGGGTCCTTCTCTCACTGATCACCAATGTAAGAGGGTCCTTCTCTCACTGACCACCAATGTAAGAGGGTCCTTCTCTCACTGACCACCAATGTAAGAGGGTCCTTCTCTCACTGACCACCAATGTAAGAGGGTCCTTCTCTCACTGATCACCAATGTAAGAGGGTCCCTCTCTCACTGACCATCAATGTAAGAGGGTCCTTCTCTCACTGACCACCAATGTAAGAGGGTCCTTCTCTCACTGACCACCAATGTAAGAGGGTCCTTCTCTCACTGACCACCAATGTAAGAGGGTCCTTCTCTCACTGACCACCAATGTAAGAGGGTCCTTCTCTCACTGATCACCAATGTAAGAGGGTCCTTCTCTCACTGATCACCAATGTAAGAGGGTCCCTCTCTCACTGACCATCAATGTAAGAGGGTCCTTCTCTCACTGACCACCAATGTAAGAGGGTCCTTCTCTCACTGACCACCAATGTAAGAGGGTCCTTCTCTCACTGATCACCAATGTAAGAGGGTCCTTCTCTCACTGATCACCAATGTAAGAGGGTCCTTCTCTCACTGATCACCAATGTAAGATGGTCCTTCTCTCACTGACCACCAATGTAAGAGGGTCGTTCTCTCACTGATCACCAATGTAAGATGGTCCTTCTCTCACTGACCACCAATGTAAGAGGGTCCTTCTTTCACTGACCATCAACGTAAGATGGTCCTTCTCTCACTGACCACCAATGTAAGAGGGTCCTTCTATCACTGACCACCAATGTAAGAGGGTCCTTCTCTCACTGATCACCAATGTAATGCCCCGTACACACGGTCGGACATTGATCGGACATTCCGACAACAAAATCCTAGGTTTTTTTCCGACGGATGTTGGCTCAAACTTGTCTTGCATACACACGATCACACAAAGTTGTCGGAAAATCCGATCATTCTGAACGCGGTGACGTAAAACACGTACGTCGGGACTATAAACGGGGCAGTGGCCAATAGCTTTCATCTCTTTATTTATTCTGAGCATGCGTGGCACTTTGTCCGTCGGATTTGTGTACACACGATCGGAATTTCCGACAACGGATTTTGTTGTCGGAAAATTTTATCTCCTGCTCTCCAACTTTGTGTGTCGGAAAATCCGATGGAAAATGTCCGATGGAGCCCACACAAGGTCGGAATTTCCGACAACACGCTCCGATCGGACAATGTCCATCGGAAAATCCGACCGTGTGTACGGGGCATAAGAGGGTCCTTCTCTCACTGATCACCAATGTATGAGGGTCCTTCTCTCACTGACCATCAATGTAAGAGGGTCCTTCTCTCACTGATCACCAATGTATGAGGGTCCTTCTCTCACTGACCATCAATGTAAGAGGGTCCTTCTCTCACTGATCACCAATGTATGAGGGTCCTTCTCTCACTGACCATCACTGTAAGCAGGGCTGGTGCAAGGATTTTTGACACCGTAGACGAAGCCTCATTTTGTCGCCCCCATTGGCTCCACCCCTGACCCCACCCCTTTGCCCTGCCCATGTATACCCCACCTTTTTAATGATGCACCCATCAAATGCAGCCTCACCAGCGCCCATTAAATGCAGCCTCACCAGCGCCCATCAAATGCAGCCTCACCAGCGCCCATCAAATGCAGCCTCTCCAGCGCCCATCAAATGCAGCCTACGAGTGCCCATCATCAAATGTATGCTTGCTTCCATTCATTCGGAAGTCGGGACACAGACACAGTCCTCCGCCGCCACTGCGCCTCTGACACTATGTGTGAACGGAGCGGTGGCTGCCTGCTGATGCTGAGACTTAGTTGCTTGCTGCAGAGAGAAGAGAGTAGGAATACCAGTTGCCGGGCGCCCTAGACAGCAGTGCGCCATAGGCGGCTGCCTAGTTTGCCTAGTGGTAGCACCGGCCCTGACTGTAAGAGGGTTCTTCTCTCACTGATCACCAATGTAAGAGGGTCCTTCTCCCACTGACTAATAAAATACGTAATTGGGGATTGGACGTCATAAAGCAATGAATGATAACCTGACTGTTGAGAATTAACGATGACCTTGAAGTGGACCCAGACAACAATGATTCCATTTCTGCTGATGACATGAAACTGTACAAGATACAATAACAAAGGAGGATGTGAGCCATCTCTGGAGGGATCTGGCAGCTTCAGTGGAGGCCGCATGAAATCAGCTGACACAATTCATCCCTGCATGTCAGGTCCGGGTTTTATTTTAATGAACGACGATGGGCAGGAATATAATATTCATACAGGTCGCCTATTACCCATAGTCTTTCCGAGATGGAAAAAGATGATATAATTAGCCGGCGCAACACAAATTCTCTGCACAAACACGTGATAAAAGCAAACTGTTACTAATTAACCACTTGCTGTCTGGAAGATTTACCCCCCTTCATGACCAGGCCATTTTTTTTGGGATACGGCATTGCGTTACTTTAGCTGATAATTGCGCGGTCGTGCGACGATGTACATATATAATTTTTTTCCCACAGATGGAGCTAGCTTTCTTTTGGTGGTATTTGATCACCAATGCGTTTTTTTTTTTTTTTTTTGCACTATAAACATAAAAACAGACTGACAATTATGAAAACAAACCCAATTGTTTTTACTTTCTCCTATAAAACACATCCAACAAAAAAAAAAATCATACATTTAGGCCAATATGTATTCTGCTACATATTTTTGGTAAAAAAAATCCCAATAAGCATTTATTGATTTGTTCGCACAAAAGTTATCGCATCTGCAAACTATGGGATATATACTGGAATTTAAAAAAAAAAAATTTATACTAGTAATGCCGGCGATCATCGACTTATAACAAAACTGCGATATACTGCAGTCAATCTGACACTTTGTGGGAACCAGTGACACTAATACAGCAATCAGTGCTAAAAATATGCACTGTAACTGTAATAATGATACTGGCTGGGAAGGGGTTAAACATCTAGGGCGATCAAAGTGTTAAATGCGTGCCTAATCAGTGCTTTTGTGTGTACCATTTGTGCTGCTTTCATTAAGGGATGTGCTTTGCAGGGAAACAAAATCCAGCACATGCCGCCTGGCAGGATGGAGCTCTGTCTTGTTTACATAGGCAGAGCTCCGTCCAGTGTGACTCCTTGCCAATCAGCAAGGAAGCAAGGATCGAAGGAAGGAAGGAAGGATCAATCAATCTGCTTTCACTAAGGGATGTGCTTTGCAGGGAAACAAAATCCAGCACACCACCACTAGCAGGATGGAGCTCTGTCTTGTTTACATAGGCAGAGCTCCGTCCAGTGTGACTCCTTGCCGATCAGCAAGGAAGCAAAGATCGAAGGAAGGAAGGATCAATCAATCTGCTTTTACTAAGGGATGTGCTTTGCAGGGAAACAAAATCCAGCACATCCCGCCTGGCAGGATGGAGCTCTGTCTTGTTTACATAGGCAGAGCTCCGTCCAGTGTGACTCCTTGCCAATCAGCAAGGATCGAAGGAAGGAAGGAAGGATCAATCAATCTGCTTTCACTAAGGGATGTGCTTTGCAGGGAAACAAAATTCAGCACATCCCCACTAGCAGGATGGAGCTCTGTCTTGTTTACATAGGCAAAGCTCCGTCCAGTGTGACTCCTTGCCGATCAGCAAGGAAGCAAAGATCGAAGGAAGGAAGGATCAATCAATCTGCTTTTACTAAGGGATGTGCTTTGCAGGGAAACAAAATCCAGCACATCCCCCCTGCAGGATGGAGCTCTGTCTTGTTTACATAGGCAGAGCTCCATCCAGTGTGTCTCCTTGCTGATCAGTAAGGAAGCAAGGATCGAAGGAAGGAAGAAAGGAAGGAAGGAAGGAAGGAAGGAAGGAAGGAAGGATCAATCAATCTGCTTTCACTAAGGGATGTGCTTTGCAAGGAAACAAAATTCAGCACATCTCCATTGGCAGGATGGAGCTCTGTCTTGTTTACATAGGCAGAGCTCCGTCCAGTGTGACTCCTCGCCGATCAGCAAGGAAGCATGGATCCAAGGAAGGAAGGATCAATCAATCTGCTTTTACTAAGTGATATGCTTTGCAGGGAAACAAAATCCAGCACATCCCCACTGGCAGGGTGGAGCTCTGTCTTGTTTACATAGGCAGAGCTCCATCCAGTGTGTCTTCTTGCTGATCAGCAAGAAAGTAAGGATCGAAAGAAGGAAGGATCAATCTGCTTTCACTAAGGGATGTGCTTTGCAGGGAAACAAAATTCAGGACATCGCCATTGGCAGGATGGAGCTCTGTCTTGTTTACATATACAGAGCTCCATCCAGCCTCTCTCCTCGCCGATCAGCGGGTGCTGGCAGGCATCCACTGGCCGGCACTCGCTGATCAGCTTCTGATGTGACTAATCACAGCAGAAGCGGCGCGCCCCCTACCCAGAAATGCAGAATCACGTATATATATGTATATACATACATATGTGTAATTCTGCACATAACTACAGCCCTGTAGCAGTAAATCTACTATAGCGTGGTCGGCAAGTGGTTAAAGGTGAACTCCGGGCACAAAAACTTGCATCCAAATACATTCTTCAATGGCCACAAATTATATAAATGCACTTTATAAGCACAAAATGCCCTTACAAACCCAGATGTTACCTTGTAAAAGTAACAGTGACATCACTGCTGTGCTGTAGACAGCCTGTGCAGAAAGCAGAGCTGTGGGAGGGGCCCAGCAGCTCCTCCCACTACAGGCTGCCCTGCAGAAAACTACAGGAGGGGGGCGGAGACAAGACCAGTCCCCCTGCACAAGGAGAGAGAGCAGCAGTGAGCGGTCTTTATTACAGGAAGTCTCACACTGGATTACTGCTCAGATCTGGAAGAAATACACAAAGATCACCGAGATTCAAGAAGAATACACGATGAGGAATGGATTTAGACAACATTTGCTTTATTCGGGAGTTCAGCTTGAGGACTAAGAGGTCTTTCTTTGCCTCGGTTAACACTGCTGCAACCCCATTGCCGTGGGTTTCCTGTGTGACTATGCAGTGCGACTTGCTGGTGACATTAGAGTGAAAGTCACATCAAAGTAGTGTAGGAACCCTTTCAAAAGTTGCTGCAACTTGGATGGAGATGTGGTGAGTGTGGAGGCCATTGGAGGACAGGGACCTCATTGTCTAGTGGTGAGATGATTGGAGCTTTGTGACATGGTGCATTATCCTGCTGGAAGTAGCCATCAGAAGATGGGGACACTGTAGTCATAAAGGGATGGACATGGTCAGCAACAATACTCAGGTAGGTCGTGGGGTTTAAATGAAGCTCAATTGGTACTAAGGGGCCCAAAGTGTACCAAGAAAATATCCCCCCCACCATTACACCCCCACCACCAACCTGAACCGGTGATACAAGGCAGGATGGATCCAAGATTTCATGTTTACACCAAATTCTGACCATCTGAATGTCTCAGCTGAAATCCAGACTCATCAGACCAGGAAACCTCTTTCCAATCTTCTATTGTTCAATTTTGGTGATCCTGTGCCAATTGTAGCCTCAGTTTTCTGTTCATAGCTGACAGGAGTGGCACCCGGTGTGGTCTTCTGCTGCTGTAACCCATCAGCTTCAAGGTTGGATTCGTTGTGCATTCAGAGATGGTATTCTGCATACCTTGGGTGTAACGAGTGGTTATTTGAGTTACTGTTGCCTTTCTATCATCTGGAACCAGTCTGCCCATTCTCCTCTGACATAAACCAGGCATTTTCCTCTGCACAACTGCCGCTCACTGGATATTTTCTCTTTTTCCACCATTCTCTGTAAACCCGTCAGATGGTTGTGTGTGAAAATCCCAGTAGATCAGCAGTTTTTGAAATACTCAGGCCAGCCCGTCTGGCACCAACAACCATGCCACGTTCAAAGTCACTTACATCCCCTTTCTTCCCCATTCTGATGCTCGGTTTGAACTTCAGCAAGTCGTCTTCACCACGTCTAGATGCCTAAATGCATTGAATTGCTGCCATGTGATTGGCTGATTAGCAGTTTGTGTTACTAAGCAGGTGTACCTAATAAAGTGACCAGTGAGTGTATATATACAGTATATACAATCCAGACTTTAAAATAAGTCTTTTTTCATCTAGAGCACTAAGTGTCATTTCTGTCTGCTGCCTCCTTCCTTTGCTTTCAGCAATGAGTCACTTCTGACAAGTTTTCCTGACACTTAGACCCCATACACACTTAGATCTTCTGCAGATTTTTGTCTTCAGATTTACCAAAACCATATAATAGGAGGTCAAACCAGGGCGGACTGACCATTCGGGCTCTCGGGCACTGCCCGAGGGCCCCATGCCACTAAGGGGCCCCATCAGGGTTGCCAGCCTCAATAAGAAATGGGACAGTATGTAAAAATCTGTGTTTTTTTAAAAATCCCAAGATTATAGCTGCCCCGCCTCTCCAGTACCTTTTCAGTGTGTGTGTATTCTGTGTGTGTATACTGTAGTGTGTGTGTGTATACTGTGTGGCCCCATAATCTATTGCCTGGGGGCCCCATAATCTCCTATTGCCCGGGGGCCCCATAATCTTCTATTGCCCGGGGGCCCCATAATCTCCTATTGCCCGGGGCCCCCATAATCTTCTATTGCCTGGGGGCCCCATAATCTTCTATTGCCTGGGGGCCCCATAATCTCCTATTGCCAGGGGGCCCCATAATCTCCTATTGCCCGGGGGCCCCATAATCTTCTATTGCCTGGGGGCCCCATAATCTCCTATTGCCCGGGGGCCCCATAATCTTCTATTGCCTGGGGGCCCCATAATCTCCTATTGCCCGGGGGCCCCATAATCTCCTATTGCCCGGGGGCCCCATAATCTCCTATTGCCAGGGGGCCCCATGAGGTGTCAGTCCGCTACTGGGTCAAACTCTAAAGCGGAGTTCCACCGTGAAATTTTTTTTTTCAGAATCGGATTTCTCTTAACCTATAAAAAAACATTTGGAGGAAAAAATGTTTTTATACTTACCAGAATCGCCCTGTTGCTATGTAGTCCTCCTAATCTGCCACTTCCTGGTCCGCGGAGCCCCTCGTCACTTCCTTCCTCACCTAGTCAGTGGGCAGTAAAGTGATGTTGCCATAACAACGGGGCGGGACCTTCCTCCGTCGCCGCCCGTTGTTATGGCAACTTTAGAAACAATCGGCGCTGCGGCTGGTGAATCGCGCATGCGCGAGATCGAGAGGTAATTGCTGGTTACCCAGCATGCACCTCTGCAATACGAATCCGGGAAGAGATCTCGATTGGGCTTCACATGCCCACAATCATGATGGCAACGGCCACTACAGAAGGCACCAAATATTCAGTAAGAAATGTATATTTTTGCTAATTACATAATAAGCATTGTGAATTAGTTTTTGAATTGTATTAGTAATAATGATAGGATCAATTAAAAAAAACAAAAACTGTTTTTTTTACCGGAACTCCGCTTTAAGATTTTCAATTTGTATGCAATCAGGCAGGCCCTTGCGCTACATGGTTTTGGTAAATCTGAAGACAAAAATCTGCAGAAAATCTAATAGTGTGTACGGGTCCAAGAGAAAAAATGTGACAGGGGAAGGACCTTCAACACACAGCCTGTGATTGACAGCCTCAGCTCTGTTCCTGGGTGCTGTCTGAATGTGTGAGGGGGGGGGGGGGGGGGACGACTCCATTCCTGCACCACCCCTTTAAGTAGGTTTTAACACCAGGAGGGGGCTTCCCTCCTGATTACATCATCGCTGTGATTGGCTGTCGCAGAGGTCACATGATCGGAAAACCTCTCTGTTAGCAAACAGTGACCGGGAGATGAAGGTGACAGCTTGGTCAGTGTGTGCAGTGGGTGGCACTGGCTGCTGCGGGGCCCAGAGAGGTGACTTGAGGCTGAAGGGCACACGTGGTGGTGGTAGTGCCTGGCAGAGGGCCTAGTGGGCACAGCGCCTGGGGGAGCACAAGCAAGCCAGCAGGATCATTTGGACAACGCATTTTTTTTTTTTTTTTATACAGGACCGATTGAACGGAGGAGACATATTGTTGAAATGGCAATTTTTTTTATGTGGGCTTCATGTGACTGAGGCTGGGCTGTTTTATAATCTATGTAAAAGAGAGAGAGTGCCTAGAAGAGAGAGAGTGCCTAGAACAGAGGAAAACCTGCTGCTCAGGTGTTGCAGAATAACATTGATCAGCAGAAGCAATGCCAATGCCTGTGGTGCCCGGCTGTCAATCACATTGATGATGATGATGATGAATCTGACCTCAGCACAAGGCGAGGAGCTCATATCTCTGCTCCTTGTGCTCGGGTTGTCCATTGTCTCCCACAGTGACTCCTATAATTACCTAACCGGTGCCTCCTCCTGCAATGGTGGTACCTGTGCCATCCAAAAGACCTTCGCTGCCCCCTGTACCTGGGGTAGAACCTGCATCTGCCTCCTGCCAGAGTCTGTCCAAGCTTGGACCTGTCATCAACACCAGCTGGTGACTATTCCATTGTCCTTGTTCTTAACCACTTGCCACCCAAGCCAATTCTGGCAATTCTCTCCTACATGTAAATGCCATCATTTTTTGCTAGAAAATTACTCAGAACCCTCAAACATTATATTTATATATATATATATATATATATATATATATTTTTTTTTTTTTTTAGCAGAGACCCTGGGGAATAAAATAACAATCGTTGCAATGTTTTATGTCACACGGTATTTGCACAGCAATTTTTCAAACGCAATTTTTTTGGGGAAAAAAAACACTTTCATGAATAAAAAAAAAAAAAAAACCACACAATATTTTCTCAATTTTTTTTGTATAATGTGAAAGATGAGGGTTAGGCCGAGTAAATAGATACCAAACATGTCATGCTTTAAAATTGTGCACACTCTTGGAATGGTGCCAATCTTGGGAACTTAAACATTTCCATAGGCAACGCTTTCACGATTTTTACCAGTTACCTGTTTAGAGTTACAGAGACGGTCTTCACTGGAATTATTGCTCTCGCTCTAACGATAATATGCATTTACATGTTGCGACCTATGTATGCATTCGCTTCTGCATGCGAGCATAAGAAATGGGGGCGCTTGAAAAAAATAAAATAAAATTTATTGTTTATTTTATTTACATTTTTTAATTTTTACACTTTAAATTTGTATTTTTTGATCACTTTTATTCCTATTACGAGAAATGTAAACATCCCTTGTAATAGCAATAGGGCATGACAGGTCCTCTTTATGGAGAGATAGGGTGTCTATAAGGCCCCACATCTCTCTCCTCTGCTGGAAAGCCTGAGATCAAAAAAAAAAAAAAAAAACAATCTCAGGCTTTCCAGCAAAAAAAAAAGTGGCAGTGTTTACATCTGCCAACGCCGGAAGTGATTTCACTGAGTCGCTTTCGGCCTCCAAGGGTCATAGAGATGGCCTGGGGACCATATGGTCCATGACCAGCTCTATGGTAAACCGTCGCCGCCAGCGGATTCATCCTCCGGCTCCCCGATCGCACGGGAGAAACCAGAGGATCACCGGAGGGTGGCGGGGGGGGGGGCATCCCTTCCCACTGCCTGTAAAAGTTATCAAGAGGCTAAACAGCCGCTATAATGGCTTTTACAAAGTAAGGAATCGCTGGTTGAAAAAAACTATATCTGGATGATGCCTGTAGCATCATCTGCAGTTTTCTAATGTACATAAATACAGTACATTACATATGTCAAACACAAGGCCTTGTCATGGGGCCCTTGCATCCAGTTTGTAGCCAGAGTGGCAGAACTCCATTCTGCCACCTCAAGCTCTCACCCTCCCCTCCCCGCTGTTACTGTACTGAAGCCTTCTGTGTTTACAAGGGACAGCTTTGCTCAGCGGGTTCCAGACCAAACAGATCCCAGCACACGCTCACAATGGGGCCATGTCTCCAGAGGAGGGAACGATCTCCCTGCAAGGCGTGCCACCTACACAAGGAGGCACTAGAGCCGGGCCAGACAGGAGAGAGAGCTGCAAGGAAGCTTTGAGGGAGGGGTTGCATACCCTGTACTCTGTATACAGCACACCCCTGAACTCTGCATGTAGAGCACCTCTAAATCTGTATTCTGTACATAGCGTATGCCTGAACTCTGTACACAGTGCACCCCTGAACTCTGTACTCCATATGAAGTGCATCCATAAACCCTGTATTCTATACATAGCACAACCCTGAACCCTGAACTCTCTATATAATGCACTCCTGAACTCTGTACTCTGTACATAACACACTGCTGAACCCTGCACTCTGTACATAACACACTCCTGAACTCTACACTCTGTACATAACACACTCCTGTACTCTGCACTCTGTACATAACACACTGCTGAACTCTGCACATAACACACTCCTGTACTCTGCACTCTGTACATAACACACCGCTGAACTCTTCACGCTGTACATAACACACTCCTGTACTCTGCACTCTGTACATAACACACTGCTAAACTCTGCATGCTGTACATAACACACTCCTGAACTCTGCACTCTGTACACAACACACTGCTGAACTCTGCACTTTCTACATAGCACACTGCTGAACTCCTTACTTTATATGTAGCACACCCCCAAACCCTGCATTCTGTACATAACACACTCCTGAACTCTGCACTTTGTACATAACACACTCCTGAACTCTGCACTCTGTACATAACACACTGCTAAACTCTGCACTCTGTACATAGCACACCCCCAAACCCTACATATGTAGAACACCCCCAAACTGTCAAATTGCTTGCGTTTTCTGTGCCATTATCGGCACCTTTTTCTGTTATCGGCATTCATCCGGTAACACCATTTTCTGTCAAAATGTTTCAGCGGCCGAAATTTCAGTACATCTCTATCTGTGTTCTGTAAAAACCGCACCTCTGAACTTTGCACACAGCTCACCCCAAAACTCCGTACTCCATACGTAGAACACCCATAAAACCTGTATTCTGTACATAACACACTCCTGAACTCTGCACTCTGTACATAACACACTCCTGAACTCTGCACTCTGTACATAACACACTCCTGAACTCTGCACTCTGTACATAACACACTCCTGAACTCTGCACTCTGTACTAAACACACTCCTGAACTCTGCACTCCACACACTCCTGAACTCTGTGCTCTGTGCTGTAGCGCACCCCTGAACTCTGCACACAGCGCACCGCTGAACTCTGCACTCTGAGCATAGCACACCCATGAACCTTGTACTCTGTATGTAGCACACCCATAAACTCTGAATTATATACCTAGCGCACCCCTGAACCTTGCACTCCGTACATAACGCGCTCCTGAACTCTGGGCTCTGTGTGTAGCATAATCCTGAACTCTGCACTTTGTATGTAACCCACATCTGAACTCTGCGCTCTGTATGTAGCGTAATTCTGAACTCTGTACATAACGAATTCCTGAATCCTGCACTCTGTACCTAGGGCACCCCCAGGTACAACCGACCCCTTGAGGGCAACCATGCTGTTGTGGCCCACAATGAAATTGAGTTTGACACCCCTGTAGTACATATTTTCCTCTCCGCCTTGACAAAGATGGACTATAATTCATCAAAATGTTGCACAGAATAGAACTCCTCCTATTTGGACAAATACTCCTGCTGAATGATTCTACTACGGCCTATTTATCTACTGATATTATTTTGCTGCAGTGCAACTGGGCAGATACTCCCTGGATAGTGTGTGGTGACTGCCAATGGATTTTACACATCCTCCTCAGTAGGGGAGTCCTGCTGTAGCCTATAAAAAAGCACTTTTTTATATTGATTTATATTTTACTGTGGGCTCAGGGACCCTATTTTTTAAACCCCTCCCAATTTTAGACTAATTTGTCCGCACCTAAAATTTGGCTGAGCATGCCTCTGAGAAGCAGGACTTGGCATAAGAAAGGGAACTTTCCCCCTGAAAAGTTGCAGGTCTACCTTCTCCATCTGTGCTCTATGTCTGCTGTTCTGCTCATGGCTTGTATTATGTATTTCTATATTGTTGTGTGTATTTTAGATGCTCTTCATAACTGCCTCTCACATCACCAGGGCTTTCCTTCAGTACGAACCCAGTTCTCCACTAGCCCTGAATTGAATGTAATGGTAAGAGGTGGTGGGGTGTTCTGGGGGTTCCATTGTCTCAGGCTACTGGGGGATTTATTGTTTTTTTTTTTACAAGAAATTGGGGGATTTATTGTTAGTGGGAGGTCTTTTGTGGCTCGTAGGGGATCTATTGTTACTAAGGAGGTCTTATGTTGCTGGGAAGGAGCTACTGTTGAGGGAGGGGTCTATTGTTGTCGGCTGCTGGCGGGTCAATTGATGCTGGTTGCTGGGAGATCTGTTGTTACTGGTGGGGGTCTATTGTTGCTGGGGTGGATCTTTTGTTACTGGGGTGTATTTTGTTGCAGGGGGTCTATTTTTGCTGGGGGATCTACTGTTGCTGGCTGCAGGGGATCAGGGACGGTGCTCGGAGGTGAGCAGGAGACAAGGGGTGACTTGGAAGGGGGGGAGGACCTGCACCTATTCCTGAGACAAAAAGCCTTGCACATGACTATTGAATTTCCTTAGCTACAGCCAGTGTTTTTGTGTTTAGCTTAGTTAGGCGAATGTGGAGTTCACCTAAACATATACACTATATTGTCAAAAGAATTGGGACGCCTGCCTTTACACGCACATGAAATTTAATGGCATCCCAGTCTTAGTCCGTAGGGTTCAATATTGAGTTGGCCCACCCTTTGCAGCTATAACAGCTTCAACTCTTCAGGGAAGGCTGTCCACAAGGCTTAGGAGTGTGTCTATGGGAATGTTTGACCATTCTTCCAGAAGCGCATTTGTGAGGTCAGGCACTGATGTTGGACAAGAAGGCCTGGCTTGCAGTCTCCACTCTAATTCATCCCAAAGGTGTTCTATCGGGTTGAGGTCAGGACTCTGTGCAGGCCAGTCAAGTTCCTCCACCCCAAACTCGTTCATCCGTGTCTTTATGGATCTTGTTTTGTGCACTGGTGCGCAGTCATGTTGGAACAAGAAGGGACCACCCCCAAACTGTTCCCACAAAGCTGGGAGCATGAAATTGTCCAAAATGTCTTTGTATGCTGACGCCTTAAGAGTTCCCTTCACTGGAACTAAGGGGCCAAGCCCCCTTGAGAAACAACCACACACCATAATCCCCCCTCCACCAAATGGTTTAGACCAGTGTACAAAGCAAGGTCCATAAAGACATGGATGAGCGAGGGGGTGGAGGAACTTGACTGGCCTGCACAGAGTCCTGACCTCAAACCGATAGAACACCTTTGGGATGAATTTGAGCAGAGACTGTGAGTCAGGCCTTCTCATCCAACATCAGTCCCTGACCTCACAGATGGGCTTCTGGAAGAATGTTCAAACATTCCCATAGACACACTCCTAAACCTTGTGGACGGCCTTCCCAGAAGAGTTGAAGCTGTTATAGCTGCAAAGGGTGGGGCCAACTCAATACTGAACCCTACGGACTAAGACTGGGATGCCATTAAAGTTAATGTGCGTGTAAAGGCAGGTGTCCCAATACTTTTGACAATATAGTGTATCTAGTATGGTAAACATATATGGAGTCCACCACGAAAAGCTGTTGCTCCGAAGTGGGGTACAAAGGCCTCAGCAGCATGTAGAGCATCAGGGATAGTGTGTCCTTCACCCGAGATAAGGGGTTATACACTCTTACCGGAAATAGTGGACTTGAATGTCAGCGACAACGAGTCAATCAAGCGAGGATAGCCCGATCAGCAGGTTTCCAAAATGATCCCGGGAATCCAAAGAGCTCCAAGAAAGAATCCAGGGAATCGTGCTGGTAACCGTGAGGCTGGAACTCAGAAGTTAAGCAGCCAGACTGGAAAGCCAAAAACTGATTACAAGATCATAGTGTTGAGTCATCAAAAAGTTTATTCTTCACGTCTCTCAGAAGTGGTAGCGGCTACCACCAGAAGGGTAGGAACTAGTCGCTACCACTTTTGAGAGAAGTGAAGAATGTGAACTTTATGATGACTCAACAATGTGATCTTGTAATCAGTTTTTGGCTTTCCAGTCTGGCTGCTTAACTTCTGAGTTCCAGCCTCACGGTTACCAGCACGATTCCCTGGATTCGTTCTTGGACCTCTTTGGATTCCCGGGATCGTTTTGGAAATCTGCTGATCGGGCTATCCTCGCTTGATTGACTCGTTGTCACTGACATTTGAGACCACTATTTCCGGTAAGAGTGTATAACCCCTTATCTCAGATGGAGGACACACTATCCCTGATGCTCTACATCAGTGATCTCCAAACTGCGACCCGGGGGGCCGGATGTGGCCCCTTGCTTGCCTTTGTGCAGCCCTTGAGGCCTTCTACTGACAATACTGACACCAATGATGGGGCACTATTGATCTTTTATTAAAAGAATCAAGCAACCAATTTTATACAAAAGTAAAAAACAAAACCATAGTACAAAACTTCAACAGAAATCCAAGGAATACACATCCATGTTCAGAATATATACAATATATACATAATCCGTTACCAAAACTATTTACATAAAGCAGCAGAGAAGGCCTAAGAGGCACAACCCATCACCTATGTACGCAGCCATTTATCAAAAATTAATCCAAAAAAATAATAATCTAGGGTGATAAGAGACAGACAGCCACACCCGGGAAAGAGACTCCTGGCAGTCAGGGAGGCTTGAAACCCCTCCACGCCTTCAACCAAGCCCCCTGACTCTGCTTGTCTCTCTCAAGTACCCGAATCTTCTCCACCTCATGCAGAATGTCATACACCACCACCTGAACAGGAAGGATTTTACGCCGAATGCTGACCTGACACCGTGCGTTCCAAGTGAAATAACGGACTACTAGGCTAACTAGAAAAAGTGTATCTAAACAAAAAACCCCACCAGTATTGAATGCTCCGTACACCCACTCAGCATAACCCAGCCCGGAGAGGAAAGGAACACCAAGGGCCCGCCCCACCTGTTTGTACACCTCTATGTTAAAAGGGCAATGAAGCAGAAAATGGTCCATAGTCTCCTCCTCACCTGCACATTCCTCCCGAGGACAGCTACGATCCACCCCACTGCGGAATTTCAAATTGCCCCTAACATAGAGCCTCCCATGGAAGCACATCCAGGCCAGATCCCTGAATTTAGGAGGTACTCTGTCCAAATTAATAAGTCTTAACCCTGCCCTCAAAACTGGGCCTGGGCAATCCCTTAAGGCCAGTGGGTCATGAAAGACTTCACTCAAGACTCGACTCATAAGGACTTTCCTCGGAACCGATCTGAGATCTTCAGCCGACAATCGCCACTGCCGTAATAACTTCAGGCACGGAGCGACATAGGCTGGTAGCTGACCACGATGACCCCTGAGATTCTTCACTTGGCCACCTTCTTCCCAAAGTCGCAGAAAAGGCCTAAACCAAGATCTAAAAATGCCTGCCCATCCAGGAGGTTCCACTGCAAGCATATTACCAATATTAAACTTGAGAAAAAGCAGTGAAAAGAAAAGAACTGGGTTGACCATACCTAAGCCACCCTCCCTCCTGGATAGATAGGTGACATTCCTCTTGATGGGGTTCAGTCTGTTCCCCCACAACATCTGGAAGAACACACTACTGACCCTAGCATAGAGAGACACTGGCAAGATGCAGACAAAGCTGACATACAAAAAGATCGGAATCAGGTAAGTCTTAATCAGATCAACCCTTTCCCTCATAGATAACTTCCATTTCTTCCAGCTGACCACCTTAGTATTGGCAATTTCCAGTCTGCCTTCCCAGTTTTTGAGGCCATAATCGCCGGGTCCAAATTCAATGCCTAGAATCTTAATTCTTTCCTGGGGCACTGGAAAGGTGTCCGGGAGATCAAAACCCTCACCTTCCTTTCCCATCCAGAAGACTTCACTCTTTTCCTGATTGATCTTGGAGCCTGATGCTTCAGAATACCGTGATGTCAGAGAGACCACCTCCTCTGCTTCATCCGCCCCGGTGACAATCACTGACACATCGTCCGCATAGGCAACAATCCTCAAAGGCGGCTCACCCGGGAGACCCACTGGTACCCCACACAACATGCTGCTCTCTAGCCTCCTGATGAAAAGGTCGATTGCAAACACATAGAGCAGGGGACTCAGGGGACAACCCTGGCGCACCCCGGAGCCAACCTCAAAGGACTGCCCAACCCAACCATTAACAAGAGGAAAGCTTTCTGCCCCCTTATACAAGACTTTTAACCAATCGACAAAACCACCCGGCAGACCGTACTTACTAAGGAGCAACCACAGGTACTCATGGTTGACACGATCAAAAGCCTTTGCCTGATCCAATGTCAGCAAATACTTTCCCCAGCCTGCAGCCCTGCACCGCTCCAAGGCCTCCCGGACAGCTAAAACCGCTGTGAAGGTGCACCTACCCTGGACCGAACAGTGCTGATGGCGAGAAAGCAAAGACTCTGCTACTGACGATAGGCGCCAGAAAAATATCTTTGCCAGTATCTTTCTATCGACATTAAGAAGGCTGATGGGGCGCCAATTCTCAATCATCGAAGGATCTTTACCCTTTGAAAGAAGAATCACAGCCGAGTGCCTCATGGAAGGGGGAAGTACCCCCTCAGCAAGGCAACTGTTAAAAACCTCTACCAAATGTGGGGCCAGAATAGACTTAAAGGCTTTGTAAAACTCAGCCGTCAAGCCATCCGGTCCAGGTGACTTTTTGATGGCAAGTTGTTCAATTGCCCTCATCACCTCTTCAACTGTGATCTCCTCTGTCAAATTCATCAATGGGACATCTTCATCATTTAGACCTGGAGTAGAGTCCAAAAAGCCTTCCATCTTGTCACGGTCAAGCTCTTTCCTCCCAAGAAGGTCAGCATAAAAGGACCTCACGACCTCCAGAATCCCTGACCTGGACTTTGTCAAGGAACCTGTACTGTCTTTAAGGCCAACGACCGTTTTAACAGCTACACCTTGTTTGCAGTTCTGGTAAGGGTCAGGCGAGTGGTACTTCCCATAGTCCCTCTCCAGAACCAAAGAGGCATGCCGGTCATATTGACACTTCCTGAGAAGGAGTTTCACTTCGGAGATTTCCCCAGGATCTCCACCTCTCGAGACAAGAATATCCAGCTTCCTCCGTAAACGTTGGTAGGTCATGTATTTATTAAACTGCTTTCTATTGGCTAGGCCCCTGAAGAATCCAGCGATCCTCTTTTTGGTCAGCTCCCACCACTCAGCCTTGCTGCTACAAAAGTCCAGGATGGTCACCTGTGCCTGAAAGAATTCCTCAAAGGATTGTCTAACATGTTCTTCCTTGAGTAGAGTCGAATTCAATCTCCAGATGCCCTTACCCCTCTGAGGGGCGTCTGAAGCATTCAGGACCACAGATAGCATACAGTGATCAGAGAACTCTACTGCCTGCACCACTGGGGGTGAGAAAGCAGAGGTCTCCTTCAAAAAAAACCTATCTATTCTACTCTGACTATTACCTCGATGAAAGGTGAACCCAGTGTCATCCGGGAGGTGCTTAATGTGCACATCCACAAGACCAGCATCCCTAACCATACTATTTAAAAAAACGCTATCATATCCCAGCCTGTCCTTGAAGTCCTTCCTGTCCTTGGGCCTAGTTACTGTATTAAAGTCACCTCCAAAGACCACTTGCCGGGATGTAAAAAGAAATGGCTTGATTCTTGTAAAAAGGCATTTCCTGTCCCACTTTGTGTGCGGCCCATAGACATTAATTAGGCGCAGGTCCTGCCCTCCCACAAGGACGTCTAAGACCATACATCTCCCAATCTCCACCTCAATAACCCGCCAGATAGTTACCATGCCGGTTTTAAACAACACCGCCACACCGCCGTAAGGCTCGGCCGCAAGAGACCAGTAAGATGGACCATACCTCCACTCTCTCTTGGCCATATGAATATCTGCCAAGGAGGTGAGCCTAGTCTCTTGCAAAAATAAAATTTCAGCATCTAATTGGCTGAACAAAAAGAAGGCCATAGAACGAGCTCTTACTGACTTAATGCTGGCGACATTTATTGTCACCACTTTTAACGGAGGGGGAACCGCCATTTGGGTTATTGGGTGGATTGCTTCTTAGCTCCCCTCTGCTGCTCATCACCAGAAGCCTCTCTCTTTCTTGAGGCCGCCTCAAACTCCATCTCAGAATCAGAACTTCGCTCCGAAGAAGCTCCAGATGAGGAAATCTCCCACTTAGAGGACCTATAACGGTTGGAGACAGGCACTGGAGCCCGTTCCGTCCTCACCACCTGCTTCTTCCGCTTCCCAACCTTCCTTCTCTCCTCCAGGTACTGCAGGTCAGCTTCAGAGATGCCCTTATCTCCTGTTTTTTTCTTTGAAGTCTTTACAGAAGACTCCTTTAGAGAGGCAGAAGCGACCTTTTTAAAACCCACTACCACTCCTGGTGGGGGGGTTACTCCCTTTGAATCTGACTTAGGAGGGGTAGACTCCTGGGGGGTAACTGACTCGGGGGGCACAGACTTGGAAGGTTCTGACACAAGAGGAGGGGATACAGTAGGCTGGGGGGACACAGAGACAGATACAGAAGGAATACTTACAGACACAGGAGGGGTGGCCACAGGAACTGGAGAGGGATCCTGAGCAGGACCAGGGGAGTCAGTCACCGCAGAGGAGGATGATACACCAGGGGCATCACCCTCCATCCTGTCCAGCCTTGACAAGTCATCTAGTACCTCCTTCTCCATATTGTGCCAGGCTTCAGGACATCTGCTGTAGGGGTGGCCAAGGCGCAGGCACAGGTTGCACCTGATCATCTCGGTGCAGTCCTTGGCCATATGACCCTGACCCCGACACACTGAACATATCAAGGCTGAACAGGAAGAGCTCAAATGCCCCTTTTCTCCACAGCGGTGACACAGCTTCGGCTGACCAGGGTAGAAAATAGTCATCCTATCCCTCCCTATAAAAGCTGAGGAGGGCAGGTGACGGACAACATTCCCATCCCTGGCCAACCTGACTGTAACCGACCAACCCCCAGTCCAGATGTTACGTTCATCAAGGATTTTGCTGGGCTTAGTCAAAACCTCACCATAGTTCCTTAACCAGACCTCTAGGTCCCGAGCAGGAACACTCTCATTGGTGAGTATGATGGTTATCTTTTTCACCGTTGACCTTTGCGAAACCGCAACTGGGGCCAGACCTTCCCATTCAGGTCTTGACCTGCACCGAGCCTCATATCGCTCCCAGAACAGGTCAAGACCCTCTGGCCTGGTGAAACTAATGGTATAATCCCGTGTCCCAGCTACATGTATAAAGGCATACAGGTCATTTGCCCCAAAACCCATCTCCAAAATCAAATCCACCACTGCACGCCGTGCTGGAGGGATCGCACCACCTTCCCATTTGAGAATTACCACATTTCTTCTCGGACCCCCAGCAGAAGCCAGAGACCCAAGACCAGATCCCGGGGTGCCCAAAGTGGTAGGCTGCAGGGGGAAACCCCGCTTGGGGGCGGAGCCACCAGGAGCAGAGCGTACCACCTGAGCAAACGTGGGTTTATCAGGGCCAAGGCCCCACACTGAAGTCACAGTAGTCTGTACATTATTATTATTTGCTTGGACTGAGCTGGGACGATTGTCCATCACACTTGTACAATTGCTATCAGTCACACACACGTTCAATTTCCCATCAGGAACAGTCACAGTTGCTGCAATACCAGCTGTCTCCTGATGCTGCACTGTAGAGTCTCCAGCAGCTGTGGGGCAAACATCTTTAGACTCAGCCAAAGGAGAGTTAATGGGCTCTGCTGACACCGGTAGTTCCTTTTCAGAAATGTCATTTTTTAAATGCAGCTCTTGCTGCGCTGCAGCATTAGAAGGTAAAACATTGCTACACATAGCATTAGAAACTTGAGTGTCACTGGGCACACTTTCTACATTGCTCATGGTGTTAGATGACACAAAAACAGATTCATCCCCTGCTTGGGGCTTGACATTATCAGGCACATTATCAGTTATGTCCTCATCACCAAACGCCAGCTGATCCCCCCGCACAGGAGACTCCATTACCTGGATGGCCCTGAGCATGCCTCCTGAGTCCTGGGAAGGCATGGGGCTGCTTACCTCTACCTGAGGGGGCAGGGGGTCAGAACTGGGGGTCTCCTCCTCCACCTCCATCTTTGTCATCCTCGCAAACCTTTTTTCATTGTAAAACTTTTCCTTAAATGGCCCATCTCTTCCTTCCATGATGGACACAATGGTCTCCTGATGTTCAACCCGGACCTTGGCCAGTTGGATCTCCGGATCCATGGACCCTCGTTTCTGGCTATGTAAGCCCTCACGCTGCCTTCTCAGGCTCTT
Source organism: Lithobates septentrionalis (assembly GCA_037952835.1). Lineage (NCBI taxonomy): Eukaryota > Metazoa > Chordata > Amphibia > Anura > Ranidae > Lithobates > Lithobates septentrionalis. The sequence continues at coordinate 354,730 of JBBDGP010000810.1, forward strand.
CAGCTCCGCTCTCAGTTTATAGAGCTTGTCTCTTTCTCTATTCAGGGCTTTAATCCCGGCCACCACTCGCTCCTGAATTGCCTCTGAGCCTTCATCCTTACCAGGGGCAGAAAGATCACAAGCCATGGTTTGTACAGAGGAAGGTATGTCACCTGATGGCCCAGGAGATGGCTGGGAGCTTCCAGCAGGAGAGGCCCTGCTGGCCTCCATGACTTCCCCAGAAAGGGGCCAGGAGAGCTGGGATAGATTTCCTCACCAGTCCCCTCTCACACGGATCTGCAGCAGCTCCAGACAGACAGCCTCCTCCTGACACACCTGTGCTCCAATGATGGGTGGGGCACTATTCCTCCCACTGACACCAATGAAGGAGCACTATTCCTCCCACTGACACCAATGATGGAGCACTATTCCTCCCACTGACACCAATGATGGAGCACTATTCCTCCCACTGACACCAATGATGGAGCACTATTCCTCCCACTGACACCAATGATGGAGCACTATTCCTCCCACTGACACCAATGATGGAGCACTATTCCTCCCACTGACACCAATGATGGAGCACTATTCCTCCCACTGACACCAATGATGGAGCACTATTCCTCCCACTGACACCAATGATGGAGCACTATTCCTCCCACTGACACCAATGATGGAGCACTATTCCTCCCACTGACACCAATGATGGAGCACTATTCCTCCCACTGACACCAATGATGGGGCACTATTCCTCCCACTGACACCAATGATGGAGCACTATTCCCCTGACTGTCACCAACAATGGTGCACTGTTCCTGCCACTAATACCAATGATGAGACATTATTCCTCCTCCTACTGACCACATTTTTTAAATCCCACTGACCACCAGGCCTGAGACAACTCCCATCATGGCTGGGGCATTTTCTACTCCTATTGGCCACAGTCCGACCCTCCTAAAGTCTGAAACCCAGAAGACTGGCCCCGTTGTTTAGGAAGTTTGGAGACCCCTGCTCTACATGCCTGCTGAGGCCTTTGTACCCCACTTCTGAGCAACAACGTTTCGTGGTGGACTCCATACATGCTTACCATAGGATTGTTTCACCTTTGGGACTTTCTCACCTGTTTTTCTATGCATTATATACATGTTCTGTTTTATAATCATTATATTTGAGATTGATTTTTATCGCAAAGTTTTTATTATTTACACACAATACTTTATATATCGTTCAATGTTTATTGTTTTATATTTTTATTTTCTACATTTTTCACTGATCTTTTGCATTGAATTTTTGTCGCATTCTTATGTAGTAGCTGTTCATTTTTCTTCACTAATTGAGTATTCGCAGTAATATCCCCTATCCACATGATCTATTTGTATGTACTGTATTTATTGGCGTATAACACTCACTTTTTCACCATGAAAATCGGTTGCAAATAGTGTGTGCGTGTTATACGCCAGTACTTCAATTTTAGCTGCTTCAGAGGGGACAGGGAGGGGGGCGGGACGAGCGCCGTCAGATTACATACAGTGAGAATCTCCTGTTTACTTGGCGGTCTCTGTAATAGGAAGTCCCGTCGCCTGGGCTGCCATTGGACCACCGTTCTGTCTATCATAAGAGATTCTCACTGTGTGTAATCTGTCTGCGCTCGTCCCGCCCCCCTCCCTGTCCCCTCTAGGCTGCAGATGGGCATCGATCAGGCTGCATTGATGGCAATGGTGAGGCTGCTGCATTGATGGCAATGGTGAGGCTGCTGCATTGATGGCAATGGTGAGGCTGCTGCATTGATGGCGATGGTGAGGCTGCATTGATGTGGACTGATGAAGCTGTATTGATGTGAACTGATGAGGCTGCAGATGGGCATTGATGGCAATGGTGAGGCTTCTGCATTGATGGCAATGGTGAGGTTGCTGCATTGATGGCGACGGTGAGGCTGCATTGATGTGGACTGATGAAGCTGCATTGATGTGAACTGATGAGGCTGCAGATGGGCATTGATGGTAATGGTGAGGCTGCAGATGGGCACTGACCCTTATTTTGCTTCAAAGTTCCTTATTTCAAATTTAATTTTTTTTCCTGAAACTTCCCTCTTAAAATGAATGTGCGTGTTATACGCCTGTGCGTGTTATACGCCTGTGCGTGTTATACGCCTGTGCGTGTTATACGCCGATAAATAAATTACATTGTGGCTACTTATAGTTTACAATCTATGCATCTTTCAAATGTATTGCAGCGTGCTGACCTAGTCATTACATTACTGTTAGTTTGTAGGAGACCATTTTTTCGGGAAGTCTCTTGTGGTTACGCCACCCTTGTCCTATCTTGCTTTATACCTATGCTATTTAGGGTGTGCAAGCCTTATTTTACTGACTGTGCCTCTTGGCTTCCCCAATGGGCCGCACATTATAGTATTTCCAATTCTGTCTTTTTCGCAGCACTTGTAGTAATCGTAGTAGGAGCTCCCAGAGGGAGACACGTGGTTGTCACCTCCGCAGGAAATCACTTTGCAGCTAATGTAGACTGTGTACCTAGAGTAAAAGGAGAGCGGTACTTCCACTATGGCTTTGTTAATGGATAAGGCCATAAGAAAAGGTGCTGACGCAACTGACTATCTATCATTATGCTTTGCTCAGATGCCGCCAGTACACAAGAGAAGAACTCCATTAGGCAGACAGGACTTGGAATTTGTGTTCCAGATACACATTCATTGTATACACAGCACTAAAAAACATTTACACCTGACAAAGTATGGAAAGAAACCAGTTGGGAATTTCCATAAACCACGACTTCAATGAGGGGAACTAATCAAAACGGGAGCAGCCAGAATCTGGAGTTGAACGGTTGCCATGCGGAGCTGCTCCAGATTGTGTCTTCTCCAGTTTCAATAAATGTCCACCAATGACTTTCCATTCGATGGAGAAGATGGCAGTTTTCAGATATCTTACACTGCCTTGAAAAAAGTATTCATACCCCCTGAAATTTTACAACCAAAAACGGAAATGTATTTTATTGGGATTTTTATGTGATAGACCAACACAAAGTGGCACATGATTGTGAAGTGGAAGGAAAATGATAAATGGTTTTCAATTTTTTTTTTTTAACAAATAATTATCTGAAAAGTGTGGCGTGCATTTGTATTCAGCCCTCTTTAGGCAGGACATACATGGGGTCGAATTTCGAAAGAATTATCTTTCGAAAATCTTAGAATTTTCGTTCGTATTTCGCACCATTAGTGGGCCGCAGCAACAGCCGATTTTCGTGCGGCCATCGAATTTGAGTAATCGGACATGGATATTTTACAAAAGACAAACGATTTTCTAATCAATAACGGGAGAATCGTGCGAGAAATGTAATCGAAAAAGAAATGCGCATGTGCAAGAAAAGAAAATTACCGGAAAGAAAAGAAGATTCTCGGCCATGAAAATTCTTTTCTGTAGCAACATGAGGTGAAATTGAAGGCTTGGTTGGTCGAATTTCGAAAAATCAATGGTGGCACCATCGGATCACAAAACGCACGAATGTTCTGATTTTCAAAAGAAAATTCTTCCAAAATTCGACCCATGTATGGCCAGCCTTACTCTGATACCCCTAACTAAAAACTAGTGGAACCAGTTGCCCTCAGAAGTCACCTAATTAGTAAATAGAGTCCACCTGTGTGTAATTTAATCTCAGTATAAATACAGCTGTTCTGTGAAGCCCTCAGTGGTCAGAATTGAACTTTTTGGCTGAAAAGCAAAACTCTATGTGTGGCAGAAAACTAACACTGCACATCACCCTGAACACACCATCCCCACCGTGAAACATGGTGGTGGCAGCATCATGTTTTGGGGATGCTTTTCTTCAACAAGAAAGCTGGTCAGAGTTGATGGGAAGATGGATGGAGCCAAATACAGGGCAATCTTAGAAAAAAACCGGTTAGAGTCTGCAAAAGACTTGAGACTGGGGCGGAGATTCACCTTCCAGCAGGACAACAACCCAAAACATAAAGCCAGAGCTACAATGGAATGGGTTAGATCAGGGGTAGGCATCCTCAGCACTCCAGCTGTGGTGAAACTACAAATACCATCATGCCTCTGCCTCTAGGAGTCATGCCTGTGATTGTCAGGGTCTTGCAATGTCTCATGGGACTTGTAGTTTCACCACAGCTGGAGGGCTGAGGTTGCCTACCGCTGGTTTAGATCAAAGCATATTCATGTGTTAGAATGGCCCAGTCAAAGTCCAGACCTAAATTCAATTGAGAATCTGTGGCAAGACATGAAAATTGCTGTTCACAGACGCTCTCCATCCAATCTGACAGAGCTTGAGATATTTTGCAAAGAAGAATGGACAAAAATGTCCCTCTCTAGATGTGCAAAGCTGGTAGAGACATCCCCAAAAAGACTTGCAGCTGTAATCCAGGGGGTTCTACAAAGTATTGACTCAGGAGGGCGCCATACAAATGTACCCCCCACACTTTTCACATATTTATTTGTAAAAAATGTTGAAAACCATTTATCATTTTCCTTCCACTTCACAATTATGTGCCACTTTGTGTTGGTCTATCTCAAAAAATCCCAATAAAATACATTTATGTTTTTGGTTGTAACATGACAAAATGTGGAAAATTTCAAGGGGTATGAATACTTTTTTAACCACTTGCCGACCAGCCGCCGCAGTTGTACTGTGGCAGAATGGCATGACTGGGCGAAACGATGTTGTGTAACGTCGCTTCGCCCTGTAGCCACTAGGGGCGCGCGGAGCCGATGTGAGTGCCCGGCGCTCGCGATCACCGCAGGGCTCCCGCGATCGCACGGGGCACACAGAGAAGCGGGATCTGTGTGTGTAAACACACAGTTTCCGGTTCTCTGAGGGGAGAAGCGACAGATCGTCTGTTCATACAGAGTATGAACAGCGATCTATCTCTTCCCCTACACAGTCCCCTCCCCCCTTCAGTTAGAACACACACTAGGGAACGCATTAACCCCTTCACTGCCCCTTAGTGGTTAACCCCTTTACTGCTAGTGACATTTTTACAGTAATCAATGCATTTTTATAGCACTGATCGCTGTATTAATGCCAATGGTCCCAAAGATGTGTCAAAAGTGTCCGATGTGTCCGCCATAATGTCGCAGTCCCGATAAAAATTGCAGATCGCCACCATTACTAATAAAAAAAAATTAATCAAAAAAATGCCATAAATCTATCCCCTATTTTGTAGACACTATAACTTTTGCGCAAACCAATCAATATACCATTATTGCGATTTTTTTTTACCAAAAATATGTAGAATACGTATCGGCCTAAACTGAGGAAAAAAATAGCTTTTTTTTAATAAATTTTGGGGGATATTTATTATAGCAAAAAGTAAAAAATATTGCGTTTTTTTTCAAAATTGTTGCTCTTTTTTTGTTTATAGCACAAAAAATAAAAACCGCAGAGGTGATCAAATCCCACCAAAAGAAAACTCTATTTGTGGGAAAAAAGGATGTCAGTTTTGTTTGGGTACAACGCCGCGCGACCGCGCATTTGTCAGTTAAAGCGACGCAGTGCCCAATCGCAAAAAGTGCTCTGGTCAGGAAGGGGGTAAAAACTTCCGGGGCTGAAGGGGTTAAAGAGGAGTTCCGCCTGCAAAAACCAAAATTAAAAGAAAAATTAAAGGTCAGCAGCTACAAATGCTGCAGCTGCTGACCTTTAAAATAAGGACACTTACCTGTCCAGGGCGCCCGCGATGTCCTCACCTGAAGCCGACCCCTCCCTCAGCTCCGGGTGCAAGCTTCGGGATCTTAAGTAAGGGAATCAGGAAGTGAAGCCTTATGGTTTCCCAGCTGTGCATGCGCGTGTCGCGCTGCACGTTCTGACTGGTCCATGCTGTCTTCTGGGACCTGTGTGACAGCGGGGGGGGGGGGGGGAGGAGGGGCCGGACATGGCATAGATCGCTGCGGATACTGTGGCGATCAATCGCCGGAAGTGGGAGCAAATACCTGTATTAGACAAGGTAACAGCTCCCCCCTCCCCCCTGAAAGGTGCCAAATGTGACACCGGAGGGGGGGGGGGGAACCGGATAAGTGGAAGTTTCATTTTTGGGTGGAACTCCGCTTTAAGGCACTGAATACACATCAGGATGTAAAGGTATTCCCGCCCGTGGTCATGTTCTTCTCTTGTCCAGTAATGGACCCCTATGATTGTAAAATCCTAGAATACGTTACTCTGCCTCTCATTTCTCCTTCTCTTGCCATGTAGGTAAGTCTGTGTGTCTAGGTTTATGCTATAAACACTCCTTACTTTATTTTATGAGACTGTTTGAAACGTGACTCTATTTGACTACTATAATAAGGCTTACCTGTAGGTACTGTAAATATCTCCTAAACGTGCGCCACTTAAGAGATATTTACTTGTGTAGCAGCCGGTGACGTCACCGACGCATGCACTCTTAAAGTGGAAGTAAACCCTCCTATCATTTTCAGCCAAGGAAGCCGCCATCTTGGCCTCTGTTTAGTCTAGAACTGCCATGATGCTGCACATGTGATCCGTTACGACACCTCCCATTGGATGGTTTGACAGTTTGGTTGAGAGCACAACCAATGGGAGTTTTACTTTTCCGGCACGTGCCGGAAAGGTAACTGTTTTATGGATGGGTTTACTTCCGCTTTAAGGAATGGCATGCCCGTGCCGTTCCTTCAGAGCTCTGTGCAGTAAACGGTGACTCCCGCACACCTGCGCTCGAGTGACATCATCGCGGCTTGACCATTCAAAGGGCCGGAGCCCGTGAACCCGGAAAGGAAGACCGGGTGAAGATGGAAGCTCTGTCAGCGGTGACAGCACGCCGCTGGAGGGCTTGATTTTAAGGTAAGTATCACATAACGTCGCTAGTATGCAATGCAAACTAGCACATTATAACGTCGCCTTGCATGGGAAAAGTTTTTTTTGCTTTTTTTTAACTGTCTAGTTTACTATAGCTTTAACCTCCTTACTGCATTTACAGCATCTTCAAACTCAACAAAGACAAGGAGAGCCCCCCTGCAGCTCCCAATACACAAACATTCCTAACACCGTCCCCCACTGATAATTTGCAACTATTATGATTAAGATTTAAACGCTATAGTTCACAGTAGATTAAAGTGGTTCTAAGGCTCGGTTCACACTCCTGCGACTTAGGATCCGACTTGTGAGACCTTCAGCCCGCTGTCAGCTGGCATCACAGAGCTGGTCCAGGCTGGGACAAGATTGCAACAGTAAAGTCAGGATCCACCCACAGCCCTGAACCAGCACCTGGCTCAGCCTCTCAGCAAGCCGCTGAGAGGCTGAGCCGGTCACTTCCGCCCCCTCCACATCCCAGCACTCCAGTGAGCACTGGAGGGACAGAGCAGAGAGTGGTGACTGACAGTCACCAGCTCTCTGCTCAGGGAGCTCTGAGAACCTAGCAATCAGCGGTCTTAGATCGCTCGGTTCTATTAGAGCCGGCAGGGGGGCCGGTGATTATCTGCAGCTTCTTATGCCCCGTACACACGGTCGGATTTTCCGACGGAGAATGTGTGATAGGACCTTGTTGTCGGAAATTCCGACCGTGTGTGGGCTCCATCACACATTTTCCATCGGATTTTCCGACACACAAAGTTTGAGAGCAGGCTATAAAATTTTCCGACAACAAAATCCGTTGTCGGAAATTCCGATCGTGTGTACACAAATCCGACGGACAAAGTGCCACGCATGCTCAGAATAAATAAAGAGATGAAAGCTATTGGCTACTGCCCCGTTTATAGTCCCGACGTACATGTTTTACGTCACCGCGTTCAGAAGGATCGGATTTTTCGACAACTTTGTGTGACCGTGTGTATGCAAGACAAGTTTGAGCCAACATCCGTCGGAAAAAATCCTAGGATTTTGTTGTCGGAATGTCCGAACAAAGTTTGACCGTGTGTACGGGGCATAAGTCTTTATTTTTTACGCGACATTAACGCATACCTACTCACCTACAGTAGGTGAATGGAGCATTGATCTAATCGGTCCCCCGCCACCTCTACATGAAGAACTAAGACCACTGATCGCTCAGTTCTTGGTCTTCAGTCAGCCGACAGCAGACTTTACAGCCCACTGTTGACTTCATACGGGTCACAGGAGAGCAGAACGGAGTGCTCTTATGTGACCTACAGGAGATGTAGGGCCAAAAGAGCTTTGGCCCTACTTCTCCTCTAATTTCAAGGGTTCCTCTGGGGTAAAAAGTTTGAGAAAGGCTGCCCTACACAAAAATAAATGTCCTGCAGAGTATTTGTCTATATAAATGTCTCACTTCTGATACCAACTAACACTTTTTTGGGGACCAGTGACACTAATGCCCCGTACACACGATCGGATTTTCCAACAACAAATGTTGGATATGAGCCTGTTGGCTGAAAGTCCAACTGTGTGTATGCTCCATCCAACATTTGTTGGCGGACTTTCCGCCAACAAATGTTGGCTAGCAGGTTCTCAAATTTTCCGCCAACAAAACTTTGTTGTGGGAATTTCCGATCGTGTGTACACAAGTCCGACGCAAAAAAGTTCACGCATGCTCCGAATCAAGCAGAAGGAGCCGCACTGGCTATTGAACTTCCTTTTTCTCGGCTCGTCGCACATCTTGTACGTCACTACGTTCGTAACTGTTGGCCAACATTTGTGTTCCACGGTTTTGTTGTCGGAAAGTCCGATCGTGTGTACGGGGCATAATACAGTGATCAGTGCTAAAAATATGGCAGGGAAGGAGTTAACATCAGGAGCTAAATGTCAACATTAAGGGTTAAATGTATCCCTAGGGGGTGCTTGCTGTGTGGGAGATGTTTTAATTATGGGAATAGAGAGATCCGTGTTCCTGCTTAGCAGAAACACAAGATCTCCATCTTCCCCTTTCACAGAACGGTGGTCTGCCTTGTTTACATAGGCAGACCGCCGTTCTGCCTATCCTGAGAACGATCACGGTGTGCCGGCGAACATCGGGTCTGCCAGACCCGCTGATTGCCTCCCGCTGTGTCCAATCACAGTGAAAGCGGGTCGCGGGCGGCACACGTGCGCCCCTGATCCAGTGCACAAAATCACGTACAGGTACGTGATTTCACACAGGAGGGCCACCCTGCCGCAGTATATGTGCGTGGGGCAGTTCAGAAGAGGTTAAATTGATGATATTAATTAAAAAGTTGAATATAATACAATTATATATAAAAATAAATTTTTTTTTAAAAAACTGTCATTTTGGATTTCGACCAATTGCCTCCTGCATTTTCGGTTTCGGCACTAAAATTTCCATTCGGTGCACCTCTACAAATAAATCTAGAACTCTGCAAACCTTGTCTATGAAGGCACCAGTCTGTCTGCAGTCACACAGGAAGAACAGAGAAGTTGTATTGTATCCGTTGCACTTCCGTTATAGGCTTGCCCACAGTTTGTGCCGGGTGCTGTAGTGAATTGGTGGATGGCACCACCATGCAATTACAGGAAGATAAGGATCTTCACCAGCACACCTTGGTATAGCAGTAATCTTGTCTTTTATTCAACTAAAGCAACAGGCATCCAAGGCCAGCAAAAAACATGAAGGACACATGAACATTCTGCATCAGATTATGAAGCTACAGACTGAAGGTGTATGCAGATTTACTGATCAAGCAGCAATTTCTCATTCATCTCAATAGCTATAAGCATTGTGGAGAAATTAATCTTCAAAATTCACAACAGAAGACCTGAATACCCAGCATCTCTCTCCTTACTCTCTATGACAGGGGTCTCAAACTGGCGGCTCCATCATGCCTCTGTCTGTGGGAGTCATGCTTGTAACTGTCAGCCTTGCAATGCCTCATGGGACTTGTAGTTCCGCAAAACAGCTGGAGGGCCACCAGTTTGAGACCCTTGCTCTATGGAGAGCAAAATTTTGGCAGCCTGCCATCCCTTGAATACACATGGACATTCTGCATCAGATTATCAAACTACAGAAGGCCAGTTCACACCACATGCAGTTCAGTGTGTTTTTTTTCTGCATCAAAAACGCATGGAAAATAGGTTATGTGGTTTCCAATGGCATAGTTCACACCAGTGCGGTCAGTTCCAGGGTGTTCCAGTTACAGAAATAAAAAAAGTAGAACATGCTGCATTTTTCCTGCACTGGACTGTACTGGAATGCAGTAAAACGCATAAAAAATGCACCGTAATGCACTGGAACATATGAAAAACGCACCAGAGCCCAGTACAGTGTAAAAAAAAAAAAAACAGGAAAAAAGAAGAAATGTATTGTAAAATCTTGGATGAGAACCTTCTTCCCTCAGCCAGAAAACTGAAGATGCGTTGAGGATGGATCTTCCAGCATGACAATGACCCAAAACATACCGCCAAGGCAACAAAGGAGTGGCTCAAGAAGAAGAAGCACATTGAGGTCATGAAGTGGCCTAGCCAGTCTCCAGACCTTAATCCCATAGAAAATTTATAGAGGGAGATGAAACTTCGAGTTGCCAAGAGACAGCCAAGAAACCTTAAGGATTTAGAGGAAGAGTGGACCAAAATCCCTCCTGAGATGTGTGAAAAACCTGGTCACCAACTACAAGGAACGTCTGACCTCTGAGCTTGCCAACAAGGGTTTCTCCACCAAGTACTAAGTCAAGTTTTCCTTGGGGATCAAATACTTATTTTACTCACTGAACTGCAACTCAATCTATACCATTTGTATTATGTGTTCTCTCTGGATTTTTGGTTGATATTCTGTCTCTATCATTTAAAATGCACCTATGATAAAAAATGATAGACCCTTCATTTCTCTGTAAGTGAGCAAACTTACAAAATCTGCAGGGGATCAAATAATTGTTTTCCCCCCACTGTATTTTATGTGTGGCCCAAGACCATTCCTCTTCTTCCAATGTGGCCCAGGAAGGTCAAAAGCCTGTACACCCCTTATAGGAAAAATCAACTCAAGGGGTCTCCTAGCATCCCGAACAACCACTGGGTGAAATGAGCTGCTCAAAAGGGAAAACTTCGGAATACATCACTTTTTTTTTATTTTGGAAGGCCCCTGCTCCCCCTGGGGTAAATTCCCTTTTCTCTCCCTCTACTCTAGGATTTTTTTTTTCTATTTTCGGTTTTCCTGAGATAAAAAAAAAAAAAAAATTTTCTACTTACCTTCTCAATGCTCCAGCGCCATTCCCAGCTTCCTTCTCAGTCTACAGCCAGCAGTCCTCCCATATCTTATGAACCCGGCCTGTCATTTGCAGCCCCCCCCCCCCCCCCCCCCTAGAGGGGGCACCTCATCAAACAGTATTCAGGGACGAAGGGGTGCTCACACATCATTATGTGAGTGCCGCTTAATCCTGGCAGAGTGCGTGCCAATGACAGAAGAAGGAAAATAAGCTGCAGTGACGTCACCAGACCAGCAAACAGACCTCAAAAAAAAGGTGTGTATAGGGATTAAAAAATAAAAATATGCTACATGCCCAAAATGCATCTCTCTCTGATCTATGCTGGAGATGTGGACGGTCCGTAGGTACGCACCTTCACATTTTTTGGGATTGTCATATCTTAGGTACATATTGGACTGAGATACAAAATTTATTGCAATCACTCTTCGCCACATCTATTCCATTAAATCCCATACATTTTCTGTTAGGCCTACCTTTCCCGGGTATTCCTAAACCACTACAGAGACTAGGGTCTTTTGTACTTCCAGCAGCAAAAAGAGCCATCCCTAGACTTTGGCTCTCTACCAACGCTCCCACTTTACACCACGCTCTTTCCATTATTACAGATATGCGTAAAATGGAACATTTAACAGCAAAAATTGAAGGTAAAATTCCCCAATTTGAAAAAATCTGGAAACCTTGGGATGATTCAAAATTTTCTTCTGAACCTCCCATTTCTGCTCCTTTTTTATTCCAATTTGCACGTTTTCTTGAGCATCCTTGTGTTTGAATATGTAGTTGAGATAGAAGCATAGATACTGTATGGAACTTTTTTTTTTGGATGTATGACCCAATTCGGGAAGAAGCTGACATCTAATAGGGCGTACACACGGTCGGACTTTGTTCGGACATTCCGACAACAAAATCCTAGGATTTTTTCCGACGGATGTTGGCTCAAACTTGTCTTGCATACACACGGTCGCACAAACTTGTCGGAAAATCCGATCGTTCTAAACGCGGTGACGTAAAACACGTACGTCGGGACTATAAACGGGGCAGTGGCCAATAGCTTTCATCTCTTTATTTATTCTGAGCATGCGTGGCACTTTGTCCGTCGGATTTGTGTACACACGATCGGAATTTCCGACAACGGATTTTGTTGTCGGAAAATTTTATCTCCTGCTCTCCAACTTTGTGTGTCGGAAAATCCGATGGAAAATGTCCGATGGAGCCTACACACGGTCGGAATTTCCGACAACAAGGTCCTACGGGGCATATCTGTACAGATACCCTCACCAAGCTTATTTACAATGTTTGCACTAAACTTTTGATTGCTTCTATGTTAAATTGTCATAACTTTTTCTTATACCTTTTGTTATGCTGATTTATATTTGTTGAAAAATAAATTGAAAAATAAAAAATTAAATAAATAAATAAAAATACAACATGGGGGGATGGAATCTGCAGAGAATAGGAAGAAGCGGGTGTGAAGATCACCCTCAAAAACCTATTTACAAGGCTCTTTTTTAGAAAAGACTTACACAATGTGGTATGCCTGAGTGTAATAGAGGGGCTAGCAGTGATTTACACTTTTGCCTTAACAAAAACTTTAAACTACACGCAATTCAATACTATACAAATTAAAGTATGCAACTTTACTGATCAAGCAGCAATCCCTCATTCATCTCTGTAGCTATAAGCATTGTGGAGAAATGAATCTTTAAAGTGGTTGTATAGTCATTTTTCTTACTTTTACCTACAGGTAAGCCTATAATAAGGCTTACCTGTAGGTAAAAAAAATATCTCCTAAACCTTTACGGTTTAGGAGATATTCCCCTTGCTATGAGCCGCTGACTGCAGCGGCGCATGCGCACAGGGGATTCTCGGCTGAAGGCCAGCAACTGCCGGACCTTGCCGAGTAAGAAATCTCCTGCGCGCATGCGCGGGAGTGACGACATCACGGTTTCAGCCACTCACAGCGCTGGAACCGCGATACCCGGAAAACACGCCGAGGCAACATGACAGCTCCCTCGGCGTGGACCAGGTAAGATACCGACGCCTCGTTCTAAGGTAAGTATTTCATAATGAGCTAGTATGCGGTGCATACTAGGCCATTATGCCTTTTGCTTTACAGGGGTAGAAAAAAAAAATTTTTTTTTGCAGGTATACAACCGCTTTAAGTGGTGGCAGCATCATGTGGTGGGGATGCTTTTCTTTAGCAGGGACAGGGAAGCTGGTCAGAGTTGATGGGACGATGGATGGAGCCAAATACAGGGCAATCTTAGAAGATAGAAAAGCATATCCATGTGTTAGAATGGCCCAAAGTCCAGACGTACTGTAAATCCAACTAAGAATCTGTTGCAAGAATTGGAAATTGCTGTTCACAGACGCTCTCCATCCAATCTGACAGAGCTTGAGCTATTTTGTAAAGAACGGGCAAAATTGTCACTTTCTAGCTGTAGATGGGCAAAGCTGGTAGAGACATCCCCAAAAAGACTTGCAGCTGTAATTGCAGAGAAAGGAGGTTCTACAAAGTATTGACTCCGGGGGGCGCCATACAAATGCCCCCCCCCCCCCCCCCCACACTTTTCACTTATTTACAGTATTTGTAAAACATTTTGAAAACCATTTATAATTTTCCATTCACTTCACAATTATGTGCCACTTTGTGTTGGTCTATCACATGAAATCCCAATAAAATACTTTTACGTTTTTGGTTGTAACATGACAAAATGTGGAAAATTTCAAGGGGTGTGAATATTTTTTTAAGGCACTGTAAACTAATGGAAGACATCAAAGGAAGACATCTATAACATACTATGAGAACAAAAACTACATTGCAGTCTACGAAAAGTGACAGTTACAATCTTGATTGAATAGCATGTTGTGGGACCACCCACTATATTTCTCCCCATCTCGGGCAGTGATTGGGTGTTACCAACATCTCTCTCCATTCAGGATGAATTAAACAAATGGAAGACACCTATATTTTGGAAAGCCTCTATTTCTTACAACAAGCTAATCTAAAAAATGAGGCTGACTGTCATTGGTCAGTTGTTAGCTCATACAAGGCCTGGTGATCATAAGCGATGCCCCTTTCATGGCATCTCTCGATTTTATTAGACCAACAGATTATAAATATACAACAATTTAAGGGCAATACCATATGGAACTGATAGTTAGACTTGGGTAGGCACTTGTAAATTGACTTATCTGCCGGATTCCTGAATATTTTGGAGATTATCAAGGTATTGGTCCAAAGCTGGTGTCCTAATCATGTACTACAACCCACTGGGGAAGGCGATGCCAACACTGGATGATGTAGTCGCCACAGTGGTTGGGCAGAAATAGAAGTTCTGGTGGAGATACAGTAGCTCACTAAAGTCAGTACACCCCTCACATTTTTGTAAATATTTTATTCTTCTATCTTTTCATGTGACAACACTGAAGAAATGACACTTTGCTACAATGTAAAGTAGTGAGTGTACAGCTTGTATAACAGTGTAAATTTGCTGTCCCCTCAAAATAACTCAACACACAGCCATTAATGTCTAAACCGCTGGCAACAAAAGTGAGTACACCCCTAAGTGAAAATGTCCAAATTGGGCCCAATTAGCCATTTTCACTCCCTGGCGTCATGTGACTCGTTAGTGTTACAAGGTCTCAGGTGTGAATGGGGAGCAGGTGTGTTAAATTTGGTGTTATCGCTCTCACTCTCTCATACTGGTCACTGGAAGTTTAACATGGCACCTCATGGCAAAGAACTATCTAAGGATCTGAAGAAAAGAATTGTTGCTCTACATAAAGATGGCCTAGGCTATAAGAAGATTGCCAAGACCCTGAAACTGAGCTGCAGCACGGTGGCCGAGACCATACAGCGGTTTGACAGGACAGGTTCCACTCAGAACAGGCCTCGCCATGGTCCACCAAAGAAGTTGAGTTCACGTGCTCAGCGTCATATCCAGAGGTTGTCTTTGGGAAATAGACGTATGAGTGCTGCCAGCATTGCTGCAGAGGTTGAAGGGGTGGGGGGGGGGGGGGGGGTCAGCCTGTCAGTGCATGGCTGTCATCTCAGAAGGAAGCCTCTTCTAAAGATGATGCACAAGAAAGCCCGCAAACAGTTTGCTAAAGACAAGAAGACTAAGGACATGGATTAGTGGAACCATGTCCTGTGATCTGATGAGGCCAAGATAAACGTATTTGTTTCGGATGGTGTGAAGCGTGTGTGGCGGCAACCAGGTGAGGAGCACAAAGACAAGTGTGTCTTGCCTACAGTCAAGCATGGTGGTGGGAGTGTCATGGTCTGGGGCTGCATGAGTGCTGCCGGCACTGGGGAGCTACAGATCATTGAGGGAATCATGAATGCCAACATGTACTGTGACATACTGAAGCAGAGCATGATCCCCTCCCTTCAGAGACTGGGCCGCAGGGCAGTATTCCAACATGATAACGACCCCAAACACACCACCAAGATGACCACTGCCTTGCTAAAGAAGCTGAGGGTAAAGGTGAGGGACTGGCCAAGCATGTCTCCAGACCTAAACCCTATTGAGCATCTGTGGGACATCCTCAAACAGAAGGTGGTGGAGCGCAAGGTCTCTAACATCCACCAGCTCTGTGATGTCATCATGGAGGAGGGGAAGAGGACTCCAGTGGCAACCTGTGAAGCTCTGGTGAACTCCATGCCCAAGAGGGTTAAGGCAGTGCTGAAAAATAATGGTGGCCACACAAAATATTGACACTTTGGACCCAATTTGGACATTTTCACTTGGGGGTGTACTCACTTTTGTTGCCAGCGGTTTAGACATTAATGGTTGTGTGTTGAGTAATTTTGAGGGGACAGCAAATTTACACTGTTATACAAGCTGTACACTCACTACGTTATATTGTAGCAAAGTGTCATTAATTCAGTGTTGTCCCATGAAAAGATATAATAAAATATTTACAAATATGTGAGGGGTGTACTCACTTATGTGAGATACTGTATATATACCATTGTTGTCTCCAAAACATATAGGATGCCAACATGGAAATCAATTCACCAGTTACTGTAAAAAATTCTTGGCATATCAATGAGATCCACAAACTGGGATGAAACTACATAAAAACGATAGATGGGATATGTTTTCATCTCAGTAGTATATAACGATTTCTACCACAGCAAGCTTCTGGAGGCACAGCTTCAGAATTTCTTTAATGCTATCTGGATCCATGAAAACAGACTACCCCTACCCTGCTGGTCAGAGGCAAAGAGACCTAACCAAAGACCAATAGTCTCAGAGTACCTTACCACTGTAACCTGCTATTCAGAGATTGAGAGGTCTAACAACAGACCAACACACTGAGAGCACCCCACCACTATACCCCACTTGTTGGACATCGTGAGACCTAACCACAGACCAACATTCTATGAGCACCACACAACTGTACTCCACTGGTTAGACATCGAGAGACCTAACCACAGACCAACATTCTATGAGCACCACACAACTGTACTCCACTGGTTAGACATCGAGAGACCTAACCACAGACCAACATTCTATGAGCACCACACAACTGTACTCCACTGGTTAGACATCGAGAGACCTAACCACAGACCAACATTCTATGAGCACCACACAACTGTACTCCACTGGTTAGACATCGAGAGACCTAACCACAGACCAACATTCTATGAGCACCACACAACTGTACTCCACTGGTTAGACATCGAGAGACCTAACCACAGACCAACATTCTATGAGCACCACACAACTGTACTCCACTGGTTAGACATCGAGAGATCTAACCACAGACCAACATTCTATGAGCACCACACAACTGTACTCCACTGGTTAGACATCGAGAGACCTAACCACAGACCAACATTCTATGAGCACCACACAACTGTACTCCACTGGTTAGACATCGAGAGACCTAACCACAGACCAACATTCTATGAGCACCACACAACTGTACTCCACTGGTTAGACATCGAGAGACCTAACCACAGACCAACATTCTATGAGCACCACACAACTGTACTCCACTGGTTAGACATCGAGAGACCTAACCACAGACCAACATTCTATGAGCACCACACAACTGTACTCCACTGGTTAGACATCGAGAGACCTAACCACAGACCAACATTCTATGAGCACCACACAACTGTACTCCACTGGTTAGACATCGAGAGACCTAACCACAGACCAACATTCTATGAGCACCACACAACTGTACTCCACTGGTTAGACATCGAGAGACCTAACCACAGACCAACATTCTATGAGCACCACACAACTGTACTCCACTGGTTAGACATCGAGAGACCTAACCACAGACCAACATTCTATGAGCACCACACAACTGTACTCCACTGGTTAGACATCGAGAGACCTAACCACAGACCAACATTCTATGAGCACCACACAACTGTACTCCACTGGTTAGACATCGAGAGATCTAACCACAGACCAACATTCTATGAGCACCACACAACTGTACTCCACTGGTTAGACATCGAGAGACCTAACCACAGACCAACATTCTATGAGCACCACACAACTGTACTCCACTGGTTAGACATCGAGAGACCTAACCACAGACCAACATTCTATGAGCACCACACAACTGTACTCCACTGGTTAGACATCGAGAGACCTAACCACAGACCAACATTCTATGAGCACCACACAACTGTACTCCACTGGTTAGACATCGAGAGACCTAACCACAGACCAACATTCTATGAGCACCACACAACTGTACTCCACTGGTTAGACATCGAGAGACCTAACCACAGACCAACATTCTATGAGCACCACACAACTGTACTCCACTGGTTAGACATCGAGAGACCTAACCACAGACCAACATTCTATGAGCACCACACAACTGTACTCCACTGGTTAGACATCGAGAGACCTAACTACAGACCAACATTCTTAGAGCACATCACCACTGTACCCTGCTGGGTCAGACACCGAGAGACCAACATTCTGAGAGCCCCTCACCACCGTTCCCTGTTGGTCAGAGATAGATCTAACCACCAACAGTCTGAAAACACATCACCAAAACCTCCATCGTACCCTGCTGGTCAGAGAACAAGAGATTTAATGAGAAACCAACAGTCTGAGAACACCTCCCCACTGTATCCTGTTAGTCCTGTTAGTCAAAGATTGGAAGATATAACCATAGACCAACATTCTGAGGGCAAGTCACCACTGTACCCTGCTGGCCAGAGATCAAGAGCACTACACTGCGGTTCCCTCCATCGTACCCTGTTGATTAGAGATTGGGGGACCTAACCATAGACCAACAGTCTGAGAGCACCTCAGACCCATACACTACTGGTCAGAAATAGGCAGACCTAATCAGAGAGCAACAGCTTGAGAGCACCTCACCACCGTAGCCCTCTGGTAAGACAACGAGAGTCCTAATCACAGACCAACATTCTGAGAGCACCTCACCACCGTAGCCCGCTGGTAAGACAACGAGAGTCCTAATCACAGACCAACATTCTGAGAGCACCTCACCACCGTACCGTTTGTCAGAGATAGGCCTAACCACCAACAGTCTGAAAACAAATCACCAGAAAAACCTCCATCGTACTCTGTTGGTCAGAGATCAAAAGACCTAATGAGAGACCAACAGTCTGAGAAAACCTCCCCACTGTATCCTGTTAGTGAACGATTGGAAGACCTAACCATAGAGCAATATTCTGAGAGCACCACACTGCTCCACTGTACCTTGCTAGTCACAGATCAAGAGAACTGATAATAGACCATATTCTGAGAGCACTTTACCATTGTTCTCTGTTGATCAGAGAGTGATATACCTAACCACAGACCGACATTCTTAGAGCACCTGATCACCATATCCTGTTGGTCAGAGATAGGCCTAACCAACAGTCTGAAGAACCTCACCCGAAAAACCTCCACTGTACTTTGTTGGTTAGAGATCAAGGGACATAACATTATACCAACAGCCTGAGAGCACCTCAGCCCCATACACTGCTTTTCAGAAATGGACAGATCTAACCAGAGAGCAACAGCTTGAGAGCACCTCAGCACCATATTGCTGTTGGTCAGAGTTAGACCTAACTGCCAACAGTCTGAAAACACATCACCAGGAAAACCTCCATCGTACCCTGTTGGTCAGAGATAGACCTAACCCCCAACAGTCTGAAAACACCTCCCCAGAAAAAACCTCTATTGTACCCTGCTGGTCAGATATCAAGAGATCTAATAAAAGCCCAACAGTCTGAGAACATCTCCCCACTGTATCCTGTTAGGCTCGGTTCACACCTAAACCGGCCGTGGATCACACAGCAACGCTGTCCATCCCTGTTCTCCATTTCAGGGATGAATCAGGGCAGAATCTTTGCCTGAATTTGGCCCTGAAACGGAGGCAAAGATGCACAGCGGTTCTGTGCAGTGCGCTCCGCAGCCGCCCCGGATGACATGTGAACCAGCTCCATAGAGAGCCGGTCATAGTCTCCTGCAATGCGAATTGGATGCAGCGAAACCCGCATCCAATTCGCATAGGTGTGAACTCAGCCTTAGTCAAAGATCGAAAGACCTAACCATAGACCAACATTCTGCAAGCACAGCACCACTGTGCCCTGCTGGTCATAGATCAAGAGAACTGATCATAGTCTAATATTCTGAGGGCACCTCACCATTGTTCCTTTTTGGTCAAAGGTCGATATACCTAACCACAGACCAACATTCTGAGAACACCTCATCACCATATCCTGTTGGTCAGAGATAGGCCTTGTCACCAACAGTCTGTAGAACCTCACCCGAAAAACCTCTATCGTACCCTGTTTGTTAGAGATCGAGGGACCTAACCATAGACCAACAGTCTGAGAGCACCTCAGCCCCATACACTGTTGGTCAGAAATGGACAGACCTAACCAGAGACCAACAGTTTGAGAGCACCTCAGCACCGTGCCCTGCTAGTCAGTCATCCAAAGACCTAACCAGGGACCAACAGTTTGAGAGTACCTTAGCACCGTACCCTGCTAGTCAGTCATCCAAAGACCTAACCAGGGACCAACAGTTTGAGAGTACCTTAGCACCGTACCCTGCTGGTCAGTCATCCAAAGACCTAACCAGGGACCAACAGTTTGAGAGCACCTTAGCACCGTACCCTGCTAGTCAGTCATCCAAAGACCTAACCAGGGACCAACAGTTTGAGAGCACCTTAGCATCCTACCCTGCTAGTCAGTCATCCAGAGACCTAACCAGGGACCAACATCCTGAGAGCACCTCAGCCCCCTACACTGTTGGTCAGAAGTGGACAGACCTAACCAGAGACCAACAGTTTGAGAGTACCTTAGCACCGTACCCTGCTAGTCAGTCATCCAGAGACCTAACCAGAGACCAACATTCTGAGAGCACCTCACCTGCAAACCTACAGATTTTAAAAACTACATTTGTCAAGGGATTTCACCCAAGAAAAAATTCTCTCCATTGTCCACCTCCACCCGTATCCAGCACGTTGTACACCGTCTATCCTGTATTGCCGGCTCCGGATAGGCAGCCAATCCCACATTTTATCAGATTGAGCATTCACCTACACTGAGATAAATTCTCAGTTCCTCACTGGTTAGCCAGGACTAGTTTAGTAAAGAGGACCAGCCACGGTCAGGGCCAGCACGTAATGAAAATGAATGCTTAGCCAATGGTCTAGTTTGTTATCAGAACTGGTTGGAGGTAAGACTAGCTGGATATAATGAGGACCTGTCAATGGTAACAGTTGGTTATGAGGAGGACCTGTCAGTGATAGGACAAGCTGGTTAAAATAAGGACTAGTTGGTTGAAATGAGGACCCGTCAATGATAGGCCTAGTTGCTCATGAGGGCAGGTCAGGGATAGGAATAGTTCATTATCATAAAGAGGGGTCTGAGTGGGAAGTGCTCAGTGGTAGGAGTAGTAGAGGACTGGTAAGAGATGTATGTATGCAAAATGAGGACTGGTCAGTGAAAGTACTAACTGTTCATAATGAGAACGGGTAAGTGATAGGTGTAGAGGGTGAAATGAAGATTGGTCAGAGACAGAAGTAAGATGTAGTGATCAGGACTGATTCCTGACAGGTCTTTTTGGGACTATTATTGATTGGTCAGTAATAGGAAAAGCAGGTAGCATAGTAAGTGACAGAACCAGTCAGGTGTAATGAGGACTAGTTAGGAAAAAGAGTATCTGGCTGTAGTGATAATGCCTAGTGATGGACGAAGCTTAGCGATATTAGGACTGATGTGATTAGTTGGGTGCTAAGGGAATCGGTCAGCAAAAGGATAAGTCTGGTGCAATGATAAGGGACGGTAGAACTAGTCCAGTGTATTCAGAACTGGTGACTGGGTATAAAGGGGACTGGTCAGTGATAGGATTAGTTGGGTGTAATGTGTATAGGTCAGTAGTGATAGGACCAATCAGTTAAAGGACTAGCCAGATGTAATGATGACCAGTCATTGATGGGCCTGAGTCTAAGGAGGACCGGTCAGTAGGACTTGCTGGATGTAATAAGAACGGGTAAGTGATAAAAAGTGTTGGAGTAATAAGGACCCATCACTGATAGAACTAGTTTGGTAGGATAAAGACTGGTCAATGACAGGATAGGTCAAATTTTTTAAAGGACTGATCATTGACAAAATGAGTTGGGTGTAGTAAGACTGGTCAATGAAAGAACAACTGAATTCTAAAGAGGACTAGTCGGGTTTTCATAGAACTGGTTTGGTGAGAGGAAAAATTGGGTGAAACGAGGACTGGCTAACGATATGAGTTAAGTCTAATATGAACTGGTTAGTGTCATAAGGACTGGTCAGTTACAGGACTAGTTGGGTGTAATAAGGACCGGTAAGTAATACAAGTCAAGTGTAATGAGGAGTGGTCAGTAATAGGACTAGTTAAATGTAAAAAGGTCAAATCTGCGAATAGGACAAGTTGGGTGCAAAGAAGCCAGGTAGTAAAAGACTAGGCAATGGTAAGGACCAGTGATAACACTAGTTGGGTGTCATAAAGTAATAAGGACTAGTTAATTATAGGTCACATTAAGTGAATGAGGAAACGTCAGAGATGGGACTGGTTTATTGTTCAAAGATCTGGTCAATGATAACAATTCATAGCATTAGTACAATCAGGACTGGTCAGTTTTAGGACTAGTTTGGTGTAATGATAGGACTGATTGGGTGTACTCAGGACTGGTCAGTTTTAGGACTAGTTTGGTGTAATGATAGGACTGATTGGGTGTACTCAGGACTGGTCAGTTTTAGGACTAGCTTGGTGTAATGATAGGACTGATTGGGTGTACTCAGGACTGGTCGGTGATACCCCTAGTCGAGATGATGAAAACTGGCCAGGGACAGGACTAAGTCGGGTGTGCTGAAGCCTGGTAGATCAAAGGACTAGTTGAGTGTGGCGAAGAACCGGTCAGTGACAGGATGGTTGGGGGTGACGAGGATCTGTCCGTGACTGAACTAGTTCACTGCTAGGAGGACTGGTCAGTCAAAGGACTAGTCAACTGTGATGAAGCCCAGCTAGTAACAAGACTAGTCACATGTGATAAGGACTGCTCGGTTACAAGTCAGGTATCGTGAGGACTGTCAGTAACAGGACTAGTCAGCTGTGATGGGGACCAGTCATGAGAAGAACATGACTACTAAGGTTTAATGAAGACTGGTTGGGTGGGCTGGGGACTGGTCAGTGACATGACTAGTTAGATGTGATAAGGACAGGGTGGTGTGATGACTGGTCAGTGAAAAGATTAGTCATGGGTGATGAGGACTGGTCAGTGACATAACTAGTAGGGTGTACAGAGGATGGGTCAGTGACAGGCCTAGTAATGTGGGGTGTAATGGGACCTTATTGGTGAAAGGACTAGTTGAGCGTGAAGAGGGACTGGTCAGTAAACAGGAAGAGTTAAGTATACTAAGGACTAGTCAGTGACGGGTCTAGTGAGGTGTAATGAGAACTGGTTGGTGGTGATAATGACTGGTCAGCTGTAGGACTAGTAGGGTGAGATGAGGACTGGTTAGTGATAGGACTAGTCAAGACAAGGGTAAATATGAACTGGTTGGTGGTGATAAAGAATCGTCTCCTAAAGGACTAGTAGAATGAGATGAGGACTGGTTAGTAATAATGCTATTCGGGTGTGATGAGGACTGGTCGGGTGTGATGAGGACAGTGATGAGGACTGGTCGGGTGTGATGAGGACAGTGATGAGGACTGGTCGGGTGTGATGAAGACAGTGATGAGGACTGGTCGGGTGTGATGAAGACAGTGATGAGGACTGGTCGGGTGTGATGAGGACTGGTCGGGTGTGATGAGGACTGGTCGGGTGTGATGAGGACTGGTCGGGTGTGATGAGGACTGGTCGGGTGTGATGAGGACTGGTCGGGTGTGATGAGGACTGGTCGGGTGTGATGAGGACTGGTCGGGTGTGATGAGCACTAGTCGGGTGTGATGAGGACTGGTCGGGTGTGATGAGGACTGGTCGGGTGTGATGAGGACTGGTCGGGTGTGATGAGGACTGGTCGGGTGTGATGAGGACTGGTCGGGTGTGATGAGGACTGGTCGGGTGTGATGAGGACTGGTCGGGTGTGATGAGGACTGGTCGGGTGTGATGAGGACTGGTCGGGTGTGATGAGGACTGGTCGGGTGTGATGAGGACTGGTCGGGTGTGATGAGGACTGGTCGGGTGTGATGAGGACTGGTCGGGTGTGATGAGGACAGGTCGGGTGTGATGAGGACTGGTCGGGTGTGATGAGGACAGTGATGAGGACTGGTCGGGTGTGATGAGGACTGGTCGGGTGTGATGAGGACTGGTCGGGTGTGATGAGGACAGTGATGAGGACTGGTCGGGTGTGATGAGGACTGGTCGGGTGTGATGAGGACTGGTCGGGTGTGATGAGGACAGTGATGAGGACTGGTCGGGTGTGATGAGGACTGGTCGGGTGTGATGAGCACTAGTCGGGTGTGATGAGGACTGGTCGGGTGTGATGAGGACTGGTCGGGTGTGATGAGGACAGTGATGAGGACTGGTCGGGTGTGATGAGGACTGGTCGGGTGTGATGAGCACTAGTCGGGTGTGATGAGGACTGGTCGGGTGTGATGAGGACTGGTCGGGTGTGATGAGGACAGTGATGAGGACTGGTCGGGTGTGATGAGGACTGGTCGGGTGTGATGAGGACTGGTCGGGTGTGATGAGGACTGGTCGGGTGTGATGAGGACAGGTCGGGTGTGATGAGGACTGGTCGGGTGTGATGAGGACTAGTCGGGTGTGATGAGGACTGGTCGGGTGTGATGAGGACTGGTCGGGTGTGATGAGGACAGTGATGAGGACTGGTCGGGTGTGATGAGGACTGGTCGGGTGTGATGAGGACTGGTCGGGTGTGATGAGGACTGGTCGGGTGTGATGAGGACAGTGATGAGGACTGGTCGGGTGTGATGAGGACTGGTCGGGTGTGATGAGGACAGTGATGAGGACTGGTCGGGTGTGATGAGGACTGGTCGGGTGTGATGAGGACTGGTCGGGTGTGATGAGGACAGTGATGAGGACTGGTCGGGTGTGATGAGGACTGGTCGGGTGTGATGAGGACTGGTCGGGTGTGATGAGGACAGTGATGAGGACTGGTCGGGTGTGATGAGGACTGGTCGGGTGTGATGAGGACTGGTCGGGTGTGATGAGGACTGGTCGGGTGTGATGAGGACAGTGATGAGGACTGGTCGGGTGTGATGAGGACTGGTCGGGTGTGATGAGGACAGTGATGAGGACTGGTCGGGTGTGATGAGGACTGGTCGGGTGTGATGAGGACTGGTCGGGTGTGATGAGGACAGTGATGAGGACTGGTCGGGTGTGATGAGGACTGGTCGGGTGTGATGAGGACTGGTCGGGTGTGATGAGGACAGTGATGAGGACTGGTCGGGTGTGATGAGGACTGGTCGGGTGTGATGAGGACTGGTCGGGTGTGATGAGGACTGGTCGGGTGTGATGAGGACAGGTCGGGTGTGATGATGATGTCGGTTGCCCGGTAATAGGCGGAGGATCGGGTCTCTCCGATGGATTCAGTGATTGGGGGTGTCAGAGGAGCTCGGGTCACCCCGGCCTCCCCTCCCCCTCCCAGATGTCAGCACGATCGGGCGGCACTCACCTACCGGGGCGGTGTCCGGCGGGTGTCCCGGGTCCCCCCGGAGCTGTCCCTGGTGCTGCAGAGGAGCCGGATACTCCCACAATGCACCGCGACCACTGCACTGACGTCACAGCCTGCAACACACCCACTGACACAACAATGTCACCGTACACCGCTACAGCGTACATCCCCGCCATACCACCCGGCATGACATACTGTACACACCTCTGTACACCGCCATAGTATACAGCACCGTACAACATACGAGCTCTCTCCTCTGATAATTGGCTATCTCCCGTGATAACCAGTCCTCTCCATCCATAACCAGTCCTCTCCATCCATAACTAGTCCTCTCCATCCATAACTAGTCCTCTCCATCCATAACTAGTCCTCTCCATCCATAACTAGTCCTCTCCATCCATAACTAGTCCTCTACTCTGATCTGTAATCATCTCTTTTGCCTATTAGTCCTGTTATTTGATGATCAGTCCTCTCCTCTGGTTATCAGTCTTGTCCTCTGATAACTAGTCCTCCCCTCTATTTATTAGCTCTCTGATCTGATAACTAGTCCTCTCCTATGATTCTCCTCTGGTTATTATTCATGTTCTAGCTAATCCTCTCCTCCAGATATCAGTCCTCTCCTCTAGATATTGGTCCTCTTCCCTGGTTATTAGTCCTCTCCTCTAGATATCAGTCCCATCCTCTGGTAATTAGTTATGTACTCTAGATATTAGTCCTCTCCTCTGGATATCAGTCTTCTCCTCTAAGTATTAGTCCTCTTCCCTGGTTATCAGTCCTCTCCTCTGGTTATTAGTAATGTCCTCTAGATATTAATCCATTCCTCTGGTTATCTGGTCCACTCTTCTGGTTATCAGTCTTCTCCTCTAAATATTAGTCCTCTTCCCTGGTTATTACTACTCTTCTCTGGTTAGCAGTCCTCTCCTCTAGATATTAGTCCTCTCCTCCAGATATTGGTCCTCTTCTCTAGATATCAGTCCTTTCCTCTGGTTATTAGTCCTCTCCTCTAGATATCAGCCCTCTCCTCTAGATATTAGTCCTCTCCTCTGGTTATTAGTCCTCTCCTCTATATATCAGTCCTCTCCTCTGGTTATTAGTCCTCTCCTCTATATATCAGTCCTCTCCTCTGGTTATTAGTCCTCTCCTCTAGATATTAGTTGTCTCCTCTGGTTATTAGTCCTTCCCTCTAGATATCAGTCCCCTCATCTAGATATCAGTCCTCTCCTCTGGTTATTAGTTCTCTCCTCTAGATATCGGTCCTCTCCTCTGGTTATCTGTCCTCTCCTCTGGTTATTAGTTCTTTCCTCTAGATATCGGTCCTCTCCTCTGGTTATTAGTCCTCTCCTCTGGTTATTAATCCTCTCCTCGAGATATTAGTCCTCTCCTCTGGTTATCAGTCTTCTCCTCTAGATATTAGCCCTCTACTCCTGTTATCAATCCTCTCCTTCAGATATTAGTCCTCTCCCCTGGTTAACAGTCTTCTCCTCTAGGTATCAGTCCTCTCCTCTGGTTATCAGTTCTCTCCTTCAGATATTAGTCCTCTCCTCTAGATATCGGTCCTCTCCTCTGGTTATCTGTCCTCTCCTCTAGTTATCAGTCTTCTCCTCTAGATATTAGTCCTCTCCTCTGGTTATCAGTCCTCTCCTCTAGATATTAGTCCTCTCCTCTGGTTATCAGTCCTCTCCTCTAGATATTGGTACTCTCCTCTGGTTATCAGTCTTCACCTCTAGATATTAGTCCTCTCCTCTGGTTATCAGTCCTCTGGTTATCAGTCCTCTCCTGTAGATAATAGTCCTCTCCTCTGGTTATCAGTCCTCTCCTCTAGATCAGGGGTCTCCAATCTTTCTAAAGAAAGGGTCAGTTTACTGTCCTTCAGACCTTAGGGGTGCAGACTTTGCCCAGTGGGAGTAAAAAAAAATTCTTGATCTCTGGTATTAGGGGTAGAAATAGTTGGTGTCAGTGGGAGGAATGGTGCCCCATTTTTGTTGTCGGTGGAAGGAATTATGCCCCATCATTGGTGTCGGTGGAAGGAATAGTGCCCCATTGTTGGTGCCAGTGGCAGAAATAATGCCTTAAGGGCCAGATAAAGGCAAGCAAAGGGCCACATCTGGCCCCAGGGCCACATTCTGGAAACCACTGGTCTAGATATTAGTCCTCTCCTCTGGTTATCAGTCATTCCCCCCTCCCCCACAGTCCCTGTGCCTTCCTCTCTTCGCTTTCACCTACTTGATACTTTTTGTTTCTAATGTTCACAATGACACAAATATTTTCAGTAGAAGAATATTGTTTGGAGATTTGGATTCTGTGTCCATGTTACATGGTCACTGTGAGCCGTTTTCTGTATTGTACATCATTTAAATATCAATAGAGAATGGATTTTTTTATTTTTTAACAGAAGGGAACAGAAGTGTTCTCTGATAACTAGTCCCATAGGTCCTCTCCTCTTGTTACTAGTCCTCTTCTCTAATAAGGAATTCTCTCCTCTAATTATTAGTCCTCTCCGCCTAATATTAGTCCTCTTCATTGATTTTTAGTCCTTTCCTCTGATAACTAGTCCTCTTCTTTGATTATTAGTCCTCTTCTGTTAATATTAGTACTCTCCTCTGATAACAAGTCCTCTCCTCTGATATTTATTTCTTGCCTCTGAATATTAGTCCTCCCCTGTGTTAACTAATTTTGTCCCCTGATTACCTTTCCTCAGATTATCAGTCATCTCGTCATACTATTAGACCTCTCAATTTATTTTCTAGTGCTGTTCTATGATAACTAGTCCTCTACTCTAAAACTAGTTCTCTCCTCTAGTTATTAGTCCTCTGCTCTGATTACCACACCATTCTCCTCTGATTATTAGCATTTGAAGACTAGTCTTTTTCTCAAGATTATTAGTAATTTCCTACAAATATTTGTCCTCTCCTCATAATATTAGTCCTCTCCTCTGGTTATTAGTCCTTTCCTCGGAATAGGTTTCCTCTCCATTTAATATTAGTCCTCTCCTCTGATTATCAGTCCTCTCCCCTGGTTATCAGTCCTCTTCTCTGGTTATTAGTCCTCTCCTCTAGATATCAGTCCTCTTCTCTATATTAGTCCTCTCCTCTGGTTATCAGTCCCCTCCTATAGTTATTAGTCCTCTTCTATGGTTATTAGTCCTCTCCTCTAGATATTAGTCCTCTCCTCTGGTTATCAGTCCTCTCCTATGGTTATTAGTCCCCTCCTCTAGATATTAGTCCTTTCTTCTAGATATTAGTCCTCTCCTCTGGTTATTAGTCCTCTCCTCTAGATATCAGTCCTCTCCTCTGGTTTTTAGTCCTCTCCTCTAGATATTACTCCTCTCCTCTGGTTATTGGTCCTCTCCTCTAGATATCAGTCCTCTCCTCTGGTTATTAGTCCTCTCCTCTGGTTATTAGTCCTCTCCTCTAGATATCAGTCCTCTCCTCTGGTCATTAGTCCTCTCCTCTGGTTATTAGTCCTTTCCTCTACATATTAGTCCTCTCCTCTGGTTATTAGTCCTCTCCTCTGGTTATTGGTCCTCTCCTCTAGATATCAGTCCTCTCCTCTGGTTATTATTCCTTTCATCTGGTTATTAGTCCTCTCCTCTAGATATCAGTCCTCTCCTCTGGTTATTAGTCCTCTCCTCTGGTTATCAGTCCCCTCCTTTAGTTATTAGTCCTCTTCTATGGTTATTAGTCCTCTCCTCTAGATATCGGTCCTCTCCTCTGGTTATCTGTCCTCTTCTCTAGTTATCAGTCTTCTCCTCTAGATATTCATCCTCTCCTCAGGTTATCAGTCTTCTCCTCTAGATATTAGTCCCTTCTCTGGTTATCAGTCCTCTCCTCTAGATATTAGTTCTCTCCAATGGTTATCAGTCCTCTCCTGTAAAAAATAGTCGCCTCCTCTGGTTATTAATCTTCTCCTCTGGTTATCAGTCCTCTCCTCTGGTTATCAGTCCTCTCCTGTAGATAATAGTCCTCTCCTCTGGTTATCAGTCCTCTCCTCTAGATCAGGGGTCTCCAATCTTTCTAAAGAAAGGGTCAGTTTACTGTCCTTCAGACCTTAGGGGTGCAGACTGTGCCCAGTGGGAGTAAAATAAAAATCTTTATCTCTGGTATTAGGGGTAGAAATAGTTGGTGTCAGTGGGAGGAATGGTGCCCCATTTTTGTTGTCGATGGAAGGAATTATGCCCCATCGTTGGTGTCGGTGGAAGGAATAGTGCCCCATTGTTGGTGCCAGTGGCAGAAATAATTGCCTTAAGGGCCAGATAAAGGCAAGCAAAGGGCCATATCTGGCCCCAGGGCCACATTCTGGAAACCACTGGTCTAGATATTAGTCCTCTCCTCTGGTTATCAGTCATTCCCCCCTCCCCCACAGTCCCTGTGCCTTCCTCTCTCTGCTTTCACCTACTTGATACTTTTTGTTTCTAATGTTCACAATGACACAAATATTTTCAGTAGAAGAATATTGTTTGGAGATTTGGATTCTGTGTCCATGTTACATGGTCACTGTGAGCCGTTTTCTGTATTGTACATCATTTAAATATCAATAAAGAATGGATTTTATTTTTATTTTTTAACAGAAAGGAATAAAAATGTAGTGTTCTCTGATAACTAGTCTCATAGGTCCTCTCCTCTTGTTACTAGTCCTCTTCCGTAATAAGGAATTCTCTCCTCTAATTATTAGTCCTCTCCGCCTAATATTAGTCCTCTTCATTGATTTTTTAGTCCTTTCCCCTGATAACTTGTCCTCTTCTTTGATTATTAGTCCTCATCTGTTAATATTAGTACTCTCCTCTGATAACAAGTCCTCTCCTCTGATATTTAGTTCTTGCCTCTGAATATTAGTCCTCCCCTGTGTTAACTAATTTTGTCCCCTGATTACCTTTCCTCAGATTATCAGTCATCTCGTCATACTATTAGACCTCTCAATTCATTTTTTAGTGCTGTTCTATAACTAGTCCTCTACTCTAAAAACTAATAATTCTCTATTCTCTCCTCTAGTTATTAGTCCTCTGCTCTGATTACCACACCAGTCTCCTCTGATTATTAGTCTCTAAAGAC
Organism: Lithobates septentrionalis; assembly: GCA_037952835.1. Lineage (NCBI taxonomy): Eukaryota > Metazoa > Chordata > Amphibia > Anura > Ranidae > Lithobates > Lithobates septentrionalis. Next base: position 384,996 of record JBBDGP010000810.1, read on the forward strand.
TAGTCTTTTTCTCAGGATTATTAGTAATTTCCTCCAAATATTTGTCCTCTCCTCATAATATTAGTCCTCTCCTCTGGTTATTAGCCCTTTCCTCTGAATAGGTTTCCTCTCCATTTAATACTAGTCCTCTCCTCTGGTTATCAGTCCTCTCCTCTGGTTATCAGTCCTCTCCTCTGGTTATCAGTCCTCTCCTATGGTTATTACTCCCCTCCTATAGTTATTAGTCTTCTCCTCTGGTTATTAGTCCTTTCCTCTGAATAGGTTTCCTCTCCATTTTATACTAATTAGTCCTCTCCTCTAGATATCAGTCCTCTCCTCTAGATATCGGTCCTCTCCTCTGGTTATTAGTCCTCTCCTCTAGATATCAATCCTCTCCTCTAGATATCAATCCTCTCCTCTAGATATTAGTCCCCTCCTATGGTCATCAGTCCTCTCCTCTAGATATTAGTCATCTCATCTGGTTATTAGTCCTCTCCTCTAGATATCAGTCCTCTCCTCTGGATTTTAGTCTTCTCCTCTGGTTAATTGTCCCCTCCTCTGGTTATCAGTCCTCTCCTATGATTATTAGTCCTCTCCTATGGTTATTAGTCCTCTCCTCTAGATATTAATCCTCTCCTTGAGATATTAGCCCACTCCTCTGGTTATTAGTCCTTTCCTCTAGATGTCAGTCTTGGCCTCTGTTAACTGCTCTTCTCTTCCTGATTATTAGTCCTTTTCTGTCAATATTAGTTATCGCTGTCTAATAATAATCCTTTCTTTTGATTATTAGTCCTCTCCTCTGATGACTAATCTCCTCCTTTGGTTCTTAGTTCTCTCCTCTGACAAATAGTCCTCTCAGATTATTAGTCCTCTCCCTTGATAACTTGTCCTCTTGTTTGATTATTAGCCCTTTCCTGTAATAACTAGTCTTCTACTTTGACAACTTGTCCTCTTTTCTGATAACTAGCCTCCTCCTGTTACAACTAGTCCTCCTCTCAGATTAATAGTCCTCTCCTCTGATTATAACTACTCTCCTGTTATCATTAGTATTTTCCTTCTTACATTAGTCCTCTCCTCCTTTGATAACTAGTTCTCTCCTCTTGTTAATAGTACTCTCCTCTGATTGAGTCTTGACCTCTGCTAACTAGTCCTCTCTAATGATTAGTCCAATCCTCTGATGATTAGTCCTGTCTTGTAATTAATAGTTCTGACCTCTCATTACTAGTCCTCTTCTCCAATTATCAGTCTTCTGTTTGTATAACTAGTCTTCTCATCTGGTTATTGTACAGGAGTTTTTGTCAACTGACTGGATATAATAGGTTCAGGTCAATATCCCTAATACATAGTGTGCAAAAAGATGCCTCAAAGATGGGACTTTACTGGACCATGAACAAAAATAATTCTTATAAACAATAGAAAATTTATTGCATGAATATTAAAGTTGAACAATACATTGTAGATGATAAAAACAAACACGCGGTGAAATAGGACAGCATGGGACCAAATGGAAATAACCCAGTTCCACTGTCAGAGGGACAGAGGAAATCCAACGCGTTTCAACAGATAGAGTGGAAGTCTTCTTCAGGGACAATGGGTTGAAGAATTCCAGATGTGTGTAATTAATCTATAATGGTAATATAGGCATAATTACAAACAACATCAAACATTCCATAAAATACATACACATATCATATTGAAAACATCTACAGTTATAAACATAGACCATTACAAAGCAATGAATAAACAAAGTTAGATATACTGACCCCAATGTGTTATATATTTCAACCAAGAGAGATACAAGCTCAAAAAGAAAGAGGAGACCGGAGCAAAATGGGAGATGAAAAGTGTCCAGAAGTGACCCCGTTCAGGGATGTGTCCGCCCAAAAGGGGGCCAGAGCGGTTTGAGAAACCACACCACAGAAAAGTTCTAAATGGATAAGGAAATATTAAATCAGTAAATTGATTCTGATCTGTAGAGCATAGTGTGTTAAATAACATTCAATGCTCTACAGAAATGTGGAGATAAACAGTGTTCACTATATACAGTGCCTTGCGAAAGTATTTGGCCCCCTTGAACTTTTCAACCTTTTGCCACATTTCAGGCTTCAAACATAAAGATATAAAATTTTAATTTTTTGTGAAGAATCACCAACAAGTGGGACACAATTGTGAAGTGGAACGAAATCTTTTGGATTGTTGAAACTTTTTTAACTAATAAAAAAATGAAAAGTGGGGCGTGCAAAATTATTCGGCCCCCTTGCGTTAATACTTTGTAGAGCAACCTTTTGCTGCGATTACAGCTGCAAGTCGCTTGGGGTATGTCTCTATCAGTTTTGCACATCGAGAGACTGAAATTCTTGCCCATTCTTCCTTGCAAATAAGCTCGAGCTCAGTGAGGTTGGATGGAGAGCGTTTGTGAACAGCAGTTTTCAGCTCTCTCCACAGATTCTCGATTGGATTCAGGTCTGGACTTTGACTTGGCCATTCTAACACCTGGATACATTTATTTGTGAACCATTCCTTTGTAGATTTTGCTGTATGTTTGGGATCATTGTCTTGTTGGAAGATAAATCTCCGTCCCAGTTTCAAGTCTTTTGCAGACTCCAACAGGTTTTCATCCAGAATGGTCCTGTATTTGGCTGCATCCATCTTCCCCTCAATTTTAACCATCTTCCCTGTCCCTGCTGAAGAAAAGCAGGCCCAAACCATGATGCTGCCACCACCATGTTTCACAGTGGGGATGGTGTGTTAAGTGTGATGAGCTGTGTTGCTTTTACGCCAAACATATCGTTTTGCATTGTGGCCAAAAAGTTCGATTTTGGTTTCATCGGACCAGAGCACCTTCTTCCCCATGTTTGGTGTGTCTCCCAGGTGGCTTGTGGCAAACTTTAGACAAGACTTTTTATGGATATCTTTGAGAAATGGCTTTCTTCTTGCCACTCTTCCATAAAGGCCAGATTTGTGCAGTGTACGACTGATTGTTGTCCTATGGACAGACTCTCCCACCTCAGCTGTAGTTCTCTGCAGTTCATCCAGAGTGATCATGGGCCTCTTGGCTGCATCTCTGATCAGTCTTCTCCTTATCTGAGCTGAAAGTTTGGAGGGACAGCCAGGTCTTGGTAGATTTGCAGTGGTCTGATACTCCTTCCATTTCAAAATGATCGCTTGCACAGTGCTCCTTGGGATGTTTAAAGCTTGGGAAGTCTTTTTGTATGCAAATCCGGCTTTAAACTTCTCCACAACAGTATTACGGACCTGCCTGGTGTGTTCCTTGGTCTTCATGATGCTCTCTGCGCTTTCAACAGAACCCTGAGACTATCACAGAGCAGGTGCATTTATACAGAGACTTGATTACACACAGGTGGATTCTATTTATCACCATCAGTCATTTAGGACAACATTGGATCATTCAGAGATCCTCGCTGAACTTCTGGAGTGAGTTTGCTGCACTGAAAGTAAAGGGGCCGAATAATTTTGCACGCACCACTTTTCAGTTTTTTATTTGCTAAAAAAGTTTAAAATATCCAATAGATTTCGTTCCACTTCACAATTGTGTCCCACTTGTTGGTGATTCTTCACAAAAAATTAAAATTTTATATCTTTATGTTTGAAGCCTGAAATGTGGCAAAAGTTTGAAAAGTTCATGGGGGCCGAATACTTTTGCAAGGCACTGTATATATATATATATATATATATATATATATATATATTTTTTTTTTTTTTGTTACATAGAGTGACAAGAGCAATACTTTGGGGAGGTGATCAGGATTTTTTTTTATAGTGTGAATTTTACAGTTATAAGCAACCCTTTTTACTAAATGAAAACTACTCATTCAATGTTTACTATTGTGATTCGCTGTGATTGGTCACAGATAATCACATGGTACAGATTGGGCTGCGATTGGCCCTGTCTTGTACCATGTCATATGACAATACTCCTGCCTGGCTGTAAGAGCTGCACAAATAATCGTTCAGAAACGAAATCGCAATTCATTTCCCTTCCCAATCTTAAAACAGCATTTCTTGATTCAACAAGTGCAGAGCGTTCTCTGACAGCTGAAAAGAAAAAAAAAAAATCCAGGCAGCCTGCCAAGTTTTATCACAACATCTGATAACTATAAACAAAGTAACATTTCATTCTTAGATCAAAGGAATGAACTTCTGTCTGTAGATGAGGGAAGTTTAACCACTTAAAGACTAATGCCGCGTACACACTGTCGGACTTTTCGTCTACAAAAGTCCGATGGACGCCGACGGACCAAATCCGGCGGACAATCCGATCGTGTGTGGGCTTCCCCGGACTTTCAGCGGACTTTTCCAGCCGCAAATCTGACGGACTTTAGATTTGGAACATGCTTCAAATCTTTACGTCGTAACTACGCTGGACCCAGAAATCCGCTCGTCTGTGTGCTAGTCCGATGGACAAAAACCCACGCTAGGGCAGCTATTGGCTACTGGCTATCAACTTCCTTATTTTAGTCCGGTGTACGTCATCACATACAAATCCGTCGGACTTTTGTGTGATCGTGTGTAGGCAAGTCCGGTCATTAGAAAGTCTGTTGAAAGTCCGCCCAAAGTCCGTCGAAAGTCTGTCGGATGGGCTGTCGGACTTTTGTAGCTGAAAAGTCTGACAGTGTGCACGCGGCATAAACCTTTTCCTGACACTTGTTGTTTACAAGTTAAAATCAATATTTATTGCTAGAAAAGTACTCAGAACCCCCAAACATTATACAGTGGCTTGCGAAAGTATTCGGCCCCCTTGAACTTTTCAACCTTTTGCCACATTTCAGGCTTCAAACATAAATAAAATTTTTATTTTTTGTGAAGAATCACCAACAAGTGGGACACAATTGTGAAGTGGAACGAAATCTTTTGGATTTTTGAAACTTTTTCAACTAATAAAAAAATGAAAAGTGGGGCGTGCAAAATTATTCGGCCCCCTTGCGTTAATACTTTGTAGAGCCATCTTTTGCTGCGATTACAGCTGCAAGTCGCTTGGGGTATGTCTCTATCAGTTTTGCACATCGAGAGACTGAAATTCTTGCCCATTCTTCCTTGCAAAACAGCTCGAGCTCAGTGAGGTTGGATGGAGAGCGTTTGTGAACAGCAGTTTTCAGCTCTTTCCACAGATTCTCGATTGGATTCAGGTCTGGACTTTGACTTGGCCATTCTAACACCTGGATACGTTTATTTGTGAACCATTCCTTTGTAGATTTTGCTGTATGTTTGGGATCATTGTCTTGTTGGAAGATAAATCTCGGTCCCAGTTTCAGGTCTTTTGCAGACTCCAACAGGTTTTCATCCAGAATGGTCCTGTATTTGGCTGCATCCATCTTCCCCTCAATTTTAGCCATCTTCCCTGTCCCTGCTGAAGAAAAGCAGGCCCAAACCATGATGCTGCCACCACCATGTTTCACGGTGGGGATGGTGTGTTGAGTGTGATGAGCTGTGTTGCTTTTACGCCAAACATATCGTTTTGCATTGTGGCCAAAAAGTTTGATTTTGGTTTCATCGGAGCAGAGCACCTTCTTCCCCATGTTTGGTGTGTCTCCCAGGTGGCTTGTGGCAAACTTTAGACAAGACTTTTTATGGATATCTTTGAGAAATGGCTTTCTTCTTGCCACTCTTCCATAAAGGCCAGATTTGTGCAGTGTACGACTGATTGTTGTCCTATGGACAGACTCTCCCACCTCAGCTGTAGTTCTCTGCAGTTCATCCAGAGTGATCATGGGCCTCTTGGCTGCATCTCTGATCAGTCTTCTCCTTGTCTGAGCTGAAAGTTTGGAGGGACAGCCAGGTCTTGGTAGATTTGCAGTGGTCTGATACTCCTTCCATTTCAAAATGATCGCTTGCACAGTGCTCCTTGGGATGTTTAAAGCTTGGGAAGTCTTTTTGTATGCAAATCCGGCTTTAAACTTCTCCACAACAGTATTACGGACCTGCCTGGTGTGTTCCTTGGTCTTCATGATGCTCTCTGCGCTTTCAACAGAACCCTGAGACTATCACAGAGCAGGTGCATTTATACAGAGACTTGATTACACACAGGTGGATTCTATTTATCACCATCAGTCATTTAGGACAACATTGGATCATTCAGAGATCCTCGCTGAACTTCTGGAGTGAGTTTGCTGCACTGAAAGTAAAGGGGCCGAATAATTTTGCACGCACCACTTTTCAGTTTTTTATTTGCTAAAAAAGTTTAAAATATCCAATAGATTTCGTTCCACTTCACAATTGTGTCCCACTTGTTGGTGATTCTTCACAAAAAATTAAAATTTTATATCTTTATGTTTGAAGCCTGAAATGTGGCAAAAGTTTGAAAAGTTCAAGGGGGCCGAATACTTTTGCAAGGCACTGTATATATATATATATATATATATATATATATATATATATATATTTTTTTTTTTTTTTTTTGTTACATAGAGTGACAAGAGCAATACTTTGGGGAGGTGATCAGGATTTTTTTTTATAGTGTGAATTTTACAGTTATAAGCAACCCTTTTTACTAAATGAAAACTACTCATTCAATGTTTACTATTGTGATTCGCTGTGATTGGTCACAGATAATCACATGGTACAGATTGGGCTGCGATTGGCCCTGTCTTGTACCATGTCATATGACAATACTCCTGCCTGGCTGTAAGAGCTGCACAAATAATCGTTCAGAAACGAAATCGCAATTCATTTCCCTTCCCAATCTTAAAACAGCATTTCTTGATTCAACAAGTGCAGAGCGTTCTCTGACAGCTGAAAAGAAAAAAAAAAATCCAGGCAGCCTGCCAAGTTTTATCACAACATCTGATAACTATAAACAAAGTAACATTTCATTCTTAGATCAAAGGAATGAACTTCTGTCTGTAGATGAGGGAAGTTTAACCACTTAAAGACTAATGCCGCGTACACACTGTCGGACTTTTCGTCTACAAAAGTCCGATGGACGCCGACGGACCAAATCCGGCGGACAATCCGATCGTGTGTGGGCTTCCCCGGACTTTCAGCGGACTTTTCCAGCCGCAAATCTGACGGACTTTAGATTTGGAACATGCTTCAAATCTTTACGTCGTAACTACGCTGGACCCAGAAATCCGCTCGTCTGTGTGCTAGTCCGATGGACAAAAACCCACGCTAGGGCAGCTATTGGCTACTGGCTATCAACTTCCTTATTTTAGTCCGGTGTACGTCATCACATACAAATCCGTCGGACTTTTGTGTGATCGTGTGTAGGCAAGTCCGGTCATTAGAAAGTCTGTTGAAAGTCCGCCCAAAGTCCGTCGAAAGTCTGTCGGATGGGCTGTCGGACTTTTGTAGCTGAAAAGTCTGACCGTGTGCACGCGGCATAAACCTTTTCCTGACACTTGTTGTTTACAAGTTAAAATCAATATTTATTGCTAGAAAAGTACTCAGAACCCCCAAACATTATACAGTGGCTTGCGAAAGTATTCGGCCCCCTTGAACTTTTCAACCTTTTGCCACATTTCAGGCTTCAAACATAAATAAAATTTTTATTTTTTGTGAAGAATCACCAACAAGTGGGACACAATTGTGAAGTGGAACGAAATCTTTTGGATTTTTGAAACTTTTTCAACTAATAAAAAAATGAAAAGTGGGGCGTGCAAAATTATTCGGCCCCCTTGCGTTAATACTTTGTAGAGCCACCTTTTGCTGCGATTACAGCTGCAAGTCGCTTGGGGTATGTCTCTATCAGTTTTGCACATCGAGAGACTGAAATTCTTGCCCATTCTTCCTTGCAAAACAGCTCGAGCTCAGTGAGGTTGGATGGAGAGCGTTTGTGAACAGCAGTTTTCAGCTCTTTCCACAGATTCTCGATTGGATTCAGGTCTGGACTTTGACTTGGCCATTCTAACACCTGGATACGTTTATTTGTGAACCATTCCTTTGTAGATTTTGCTGTATGTTTGGGATCATTGTCTTGTTGGAAGATAAATCTCGGTCCCAGTTTCAGGTCTTTTGCAGACTCCAACAGGTTTTCATCCAGAATGGTCCTGTATTTGGCTGCATCCATCTTCCCCTCAATTTTAGCCATCTTCCCTGTCCCTGCTGAAGAAAAGCAGGCCCAAACCATGATGCTGCCACCACCATGTTTCACGGTGGGGATGGTGTGTTGAGTGTGATGAGCTGTGTTGCTTTTACGCCAAACATATCGTTTTGCATTGTGGCCAAAAAGTTTGATTTTGGTTTCATCGGACCAGAGCACCTTCTTCCACATGTTTGGTGTGTCTCCCAGGTGGCTTGTGGCAAACTTTAGACGAGACTTTTTATGGATATCTTTGAGAAATGGCTTTCTTCTTGCCACTCTTCCATAAAGGCCAGATTTGTGCAGTGTACGACTGATTGTTGTCCTATGGACAGACTCTCCCACCTCAGCTGTAGTTCTCTGCAGTTCATCCAGAGTGATCATGGGCCTCTTGGCTGCATCTCTGATCAGTCTTCTCCTTGTCTGAGCTGAAAGTTTAGAGGGACAGCCAGGTCTTGGTAGATTTGCAGTGGTCTGATACTCCTTCCATTTCAAAATGATCGCTTGCACAGTGCTCCTTGGGATGTTTAAAGCTTGGGAAATCTTTTTGTATCCAAATCCGGCTTTAAACTTCTCCACAACAGTATTACGGACCTGCCTGGTGTGTTCCTTGGTCTTCATGATGCTCTCTGCGCTTTCAACAGAACCCTGAGACTATCACGGAGCAGGTGCATTTATACAGAGACTTGATTACACACAGGTGGATTCTATTTATCACCATCAGTCATTTAGGACAACATTGGATCATTCAGAGATCCTCGCTGAACTTCTGGAGTGAGTTTTCTGCACTGAAAGTAAAGGGGCCGAATAATTTTGCACGCACCACTTTTCAGTTTTTTAATTGTTAAAAAAGTTTAAAATATCCAATAGATTTCATTCCACTTCACAATTGTATCCCACTTGTTGTTTGAAGCCTGAAATGTGGCAAAAGGTTGAAAAGTTCAAGGGGGCCGAATACTTTCGCAAGCCACTGTATATATATATTTTTAGCAGAGACCCTACAGAATAAAATGGTGGTTGTTGCAATATTTTATGCCACACTGTATTTGCGCAGCGGTTTTTCAAATGCATTTTTTTTGGAAAAAATACCCTTTAATGAATTTGGAAAAAAAAAAGGAATGGTAAAAAGGAAAAGTTAGCACAATTTTTTTGTATAATGTGAAAGATGATGATGTTACGCCGCAAGAATTGTGATCTTTATTCTAAGCAAAAAAATTGTGATTCTAATTTTAGCCAAAATCATGCAGCTCTAATGTCTGTCATTTTACAGTAGGCCCGGCGGGAAGGGGTTAACCTCTTCCCGCCTGCACTATAGCCGAAAGATGGCTACAGCGCAGGCGCACATTGCTAGGAGGGTGTCTATAGACAGTCCTTCCCTATGCATGCATCGGCACTGATCTGTAATTGTCGCGTTCTTTGGACACAGCTGATCACAGATCAGGGTAAAGATCCAATCACAGCAGCTCTTTATGATGTGACCACCTGTGTCCAATCACAGCTGGTCACAGTATAAACAGGATTTGCTGGTTATCAGCAATCCTCTCCACATGCTGACAGTGCGTAAGGAGAGACGATAACCAGCAAATCCACATGGGGGACATCTACACTGATAATCAGGGCACTGATCATCAATGTCCTGATTATCAGTGCAGCCAGTGGTGTATTTAGGTTTTGTGCTGCCCTAGGCCTGGCTAAACTCGTGCACCCCCTAATTTAAATATGACCCACCCCTTCCTGTCAAGGCCACACCCCAATGTAAAGGAGTACTCTGATGTTAAAGGGACTGCTGCAGACTCTGGTGTAATAGGAAATTCTGATGTAAGGGGGGGTCTCTGGTAACCATAGTTCTTTCTTTACAAAAGAGTCCACAGAGCTCCCCCTTACATTGCGGTCCACAGAGACTGCGGGCATGGCACAAGGGACGGTCAGAGACTGCGGGCATGGCACAAGGGACGGTCAGAGACTGCGGGCATGGCACAAGGGACGGTCAGAGACTGCGGGCATGGCACAAGGGACGGTCAGAGACTGCGGGCATGGCAAAAGGGACGGTCAGAGACTGCGGGCATGGCACAAGGGATGGTCAGAGACTGCTGGTATGGCACAAGGGATGGTCAGAGACTGCTGGTATGGCACAAGGGACGGTCAGAGACTGTGTACCCCCAGGTGAATGGGGCCAACCAACCTGCAACCATGTGCATTGCATGCAGTTGCAGCACTGTGATACTGCATTTAAGGGGTTAAAACGGGCATTGCCAAGGCAACATATTGCCTCTTCACTGCATGTCAAATTCCTCTGAAAAGAGGAGTGTCAGTCCTTACCGACATTGTGAACGAGCATCTTCATGTGCCCGCCGTGCCCATACTCCCCGCTTATGCAGACCCCTCCTCCGCCGCTGCAAGTGCACTTATGCCGCCTCTGGATTGGTGCAGGACCCAGCTCACTGGCAGAGTGGCTCCTTCTGCCTGCCCCATTATACAAAAAAATTGGGCTAACTTTAGTGTTTTTATGTCTCTTTTTTTGAATTCATGAAAGTGTTTTTTTTTTTTATTGCTTTTGAAAAACCGCTGCGCAAATATAGTGTGACATAAAAAAATTGCAACACCCACCATTTTATTCTATAGGGTCTCTGCTAAATATATATATATATATATATATATATATATATACCGTATCTCACAGAAGTGAGTACACCCCTCAAATTTTTGTAAATATTTTCTTCTATCTTTTCACGTGACAACGCTGAAGAAATGACACTTTGCTACAATGTATAACAGTGTAAATTTGCTGTCCCCTCAAAATAACTCAACACACAGCCATTAATGTCTAAACCACTGGCAACAAAAGTGAGTACACGCCTAAGTGAAAATGTCCAAATTGGGCTCAAAGTGTCAATATTTTGTGTGGCCACCATTATTTTCCAGAAGTGCCTTAACCCTCTTGGGCATGGAGTTCACCAGAGCTTCACAGGTTGCCACTGGGGTCCTCTTCCCCTCCTCCATGATGACATCACAGAGCTGGTGGATGTTGGAGACCTTGCGCTCCTCCACCTTCCGTTTGAGGATGTCTCACAGATGCTCAATAGGGTTTAGCTCTGGAGACATGCTTGGCCAGTCCATCAACTTTACCCTCAACTTCTTTAGCAAGACAGTGGTCGTCTTGGAGGTGTGTTTGGGGTCGTTATGCTGGAATACTGCCTGCGGCCCAGTCTCTGAAGGGAAGGGATCATGCTCTGCTTCAGTATGTCACAGTACATGTTGGCATTCATGGTTCCCTCAATGATCTGTAGCCCCCCAGTGCCGGCAGCACTCATGCAGTCCCAGACCATGACACTCCCACCACCATGCTTGACTGTAGGCAAGACACACTTGTCTTTGTACTCCTCACCTGGTTGCCCCCACACACGCTTGTCACCATCTGAACCAAATAAGTTTATCTTGGTCTCATCAGACCACAGGACATGGTTCCAGTAATCCATGTCCTTAGTCTGCTTGCCTTCAGCAAATTGTTTGTGGGTTTTCTTGTGCGTCATCTTCAGAAGAGGCTTCCTTCTGGGAACGACAGCCATGCAGACCAATGTGATGCAGTGTGCGGCGTATGGTCTGAGCACTGACAGGCTGACCCCCCACCCCTTCAACCTCTGCAGCAATGCTGGCAGCACTATTTCCCAAAGTCAACTCCTGGATATGACGCTGAGCACGTGCGGTCAACCTCTTTGGTCGACCATGGCGAGGCCTGTTCTGAGTGGATCCTGTCCTGTTATACCGCTGTATGGTCTTGGCCACCGTGCTGCAGCTCAGTTTCAGGGTCTTGGCAATCTTCTTATATCCTAGGCCATCTTTATGTAGAGCAACAATTCTTTTTTTCAGATCCTCAGAGAGTTCTTTGCCATGAGGTGCTATGTTGAACTTCCAGTGACCAGTATGAGAGAGTGAGAGCGATAACACCAAATTTAACACACCTGTGTGTGTCAGGAACTTGTCTTGCATAGAAAAGGTACACAAATGTTGGCCAACAAACACGAACAGAGCGACGTACTACGTGGTATTTCAGCTCTTGAGCGCCACCCTTTGGGCACCTTCTGCTAATGTCATGTTTGGTGAGCATTGATTCCAAGCAAGGTTGGACAACAATTGTCAAAAGGAGCGTACTAACGGTCAGATTTTAGACCAACAGTCTGTCATCACACAATCCCCTGCCAACAATCGGATCGTGTGTACGAGGCTTTAAGCCTCGTACACACGATCCGATTGTTGGCCAATAGAGCGTCAGACTTTTGTCCGAAGGGCGTGTGCGGGAACTTGTTTTGCATACAAACGGTACACAATTGTCGGCCAACAAACACGAACGTAGTGACGTAGTACTAGACGTACTACGAGCCGATAAAGAGGAAGTTCAATTGTCAGGCGCCACCCTTTGGACTCCTTCTGCTAATTTCGTGTTGGTAGAAGTTTGGTGAGAATTTATTCCGAACATGCGTGTTTGTACTTTGGACTTTTGTGTGACGGACTTGTGTACAGATGAGACGAAAATCTGACAACAGACCGTTGTCCGCCGAAAATTTACTAGCCTGCCCTCCAACATTTGTTGGCCAAAAGTTGGACAACAATTGTCTGAAGGAGCGTAATAATGGTCGGATTTTAGGCAAACAGTCTGTCATCACACAATTCCCGGACGAAAATCCGATCGTGTGTACGAGGCTTAAGGCTGGGTTCACACCTAGGCGAATTGAATGCGGGTTACACTGCATCCAATTTGCATTACATTTTAAAATACATTCATTTGAATGAGGCTGGTTCACATATGTGCGTTGCATTCACACTCCGCATTGCCCAAAAAACGTGTGCGTTTTCTGGGCATTGCGGTGCGAATTGCAAGCACATTATCTTCTATGGGAACGCATCTGATTCGCAGATGCATTCTGTTGTGAACAGGATAAAATCCTGACCTGATGTAAACCTGACCTGATACTGATCAAAAACTAATGTGAAACGCTGAACTACTTTGTCAATTAGCTGTGAAAACGGAGCTTCAATTCGCACCGCACATGTGTGAACCCAGCCTCATGCCTCGTACACACGTTCCGAATATCGTACGACCGTTCTCGCTTAATAGTCGCAAGTAGAAATTGAATAGCTAAATAAAGTCACGAAAATTCTCGTACGACAGACAAAAAAAATCGGAAGTGATGTCATGTGTTGTAATGTATTTGTATTGTATTTTCGGACGACAACTATACTGACTAAACGAAAATCGTACGATCTGGAATCGTACAAGGAAAATTTTCGTGTATGTCCGATCAAAAAATATCGGAACGGTTGTGATCGTGGCGGCTGAAAAAGGGTTAAAGCCCCTCGTATAGCGCGGCTATAGCCGCGGTATTACCGCGGTATAGCCGCGCTGTCCCATTGATTTCAATGGGCAGGAGCGGTGAAGGAGCGGTGAATACACCGCTCCTTCACCGCTCCAAAGATGCGGCTTGCAGGAGATTTTTTCTTCTCCTGCCAGCGCACCGCTTCAGTGTGAAAGCCCTCGGGCTTTCACACTGAACAAACAGCGGAGGCTGTTTAGGGGCGGTTTGCAGGTGCTATTTTTAGCGCAACAACGCCTGCAAACCGCCCCAGTGTGAAAGGGGCCTTATAGAAGACACCCGGGAGCCAAAAATCTTGCTGATTGATAGGGGATCAAATACTTATTTCATTCATTAAAATGCAAATCAATTTATACCTTTTTCTAAATATTTTTTTCTGGATATTTTTGTTGTTATTCTGTCTCTCGCTGTTAAAAAAAAAATTGACCATTAAAATTATAGACTGATCATTTCTTTGTCAGTGGGCAAATGTACAAAATCAGCAGGGGATCAAATACTTTTTTCCCCTCACTGTAGGAGCGAAGTGTCAAAAATGGCCCGGATGCAAAGTGATTAAATACCCCCAAAAGAAAGTTCTACTTGTGTAAAAAAAAATGATAACAATGTCATATGGGAACAGCATATGTATGACCGCGCAATTGGCATTCAAAGTGTGACAGCGCTAAAAGCTGAAAATTATCCTGGGCAGGAAGGGGGTAAAAGTGCCCGGTAGGCAAGTGGTTAATGATGCTGCAAGTGAGAAGTGTGTTGCAGTGCCTTTCTAAAACGGATGGCAAAATGCGTGCATTTTGTCGCACGCTCAGGAAATGTGAACAGTCTGAAGGTTTTAGCTAAAGAAATTAAAGAGGTTGTAAACCTCCCTGTGTAATTTGTACATATAGGTAAGCCTAGAATAAGGCTTACCTAAAGGTGCTGTAAATATCTCCTATACGTGCGCCGTTTAGGAGATATTTACTGTATACTGCGCCGATGATGTCATCCGCACATGCGCTCTGAAGGAACGGCCGCCCATGTCATTTCTTCGGGAGCGAGTGACGTCACACGGCCCCGGAAGGAAGAGGGGCGAAGATGAATGCGGCCTGCAGCGGGGACGACGCGGTCTTTGTTTGTAGGTGTCACATAATGTGCTAGTTTGCGAAGCATACTAGCACAATATGCCTTTACTTTTGCACGGAAGGGGGAAAATATTTACTCAGCAGAGTTTACTTCCTCTTTAATAACTAATTACAAAAATAACTTTTTCCATCACTTTTCAATCTTTGTCTCCTCATTATTACTACTTGGACCCTCAACTATTTACACTTTCTGACCTGAGGAGAAAGGTCACCTGACCCCCCTTTGGAGGAGAGCAGTCACATGACCCTCTCCTCGGCTCCCCATTCCCATTGGCCGCTCTGCTCCCAGGCGGGAATGTCTCTCTCGGTGTATTTCTGTGGCAGTATTCGGGGCGGTCGGGAGGACCGGGCTCTGTATGAGCGGATCATTCGGGAGTTGCAGCGCTATGGGACCGTGCTGACCGAGCACATTGCCCGACCGGAGATCTCTGATGCCGGTAATGACTGCCGAGCCTGTCCTATCACCCGTTGGGCTCCGACAAAATGGCGGCCTCCTGGGGGGGGGGGTACCATGTGGGGGCTACCATGTGGGGGCTTTGTACTATATCGCCACGTGAGCCCAGGGGTGGGTGGCATAGAACCCTATAGTGAGAGGAACAAGACAGATGGAGGGGCTGTTGTAAATCTATAGAAAGAGGGAGGTGACACAGCTGGGGGGGGGGGGGGGTGTAGTATGATAGAGTTGGGGGGCTGATAGGGCTCTGTGTGGGGTGAAGGGTGTCAAAGATCTCTATTTGGGTGGATAAATGACAAATCTGGGGGGGGGGGGGGGGTGACAGAAATGGGTGATCATAATGCCCTTTTTGGGGGCGTTATGTGAAAGAAATGTGGCTCATAAAACTTGGGGAGGCGGGTGGTGTAACATGACATCTGGGAGCATAGGTATGCGCAGCCTATTGCATTAGGGCAGGGATCTCCAAACTATGGCCCTCCAGTTGTTCAGGAACTACAATTCCCATCATGCCTAGTCATGTCTGTGAATGTCAGAGTTTTACAATGCCTCATGGGATGTGTAGTTCCGCAACAGCTGGAGGGCCGTAGTTTGGAGATCCCTGCATTGGGGTGCGCACCCTTAAGCTCAAACACACATGGATGTGTCTATATATATATATATATATATATATATATATATATGAACCCGGCACATTGATCTCCCTGCCTAAACACTTTTTTCTTATGGCAGAGCAGGTAAGAGGGAGATCTTTACCATGTTCCTGCCGCTACACAGAGCGATAACACTAATGCGCATGGGGTGATTAGGGTGTGCCTGTGCACACGCCTATGTCTGGGAGTCATGGAGGCTCTATAAGGCTGCTTTCACACTGGGTCGGTAGGGGGCGTCGGCGGTAAAACAGCGCTATTTTTAGCACTGTTTTAGCACGGTATTCGGCCGCTAGCGGTGCGGTTTTAACCCCTCCGCTGGCGGCCGAAAAAGGGTTAAAATCACTCGTACAGCGCGGCTATAGCCGCGCTGTCCCATTGCTTTCAATGGGCAGGAGCGGTGAATACACCGCTCCAAAGATGCGGCTTGCAGGAGATTTTTTTCTTCTCCTGCCAGCGCACCGCTTCAGTGTGAAAGCCCTCGGGCTTTCACACTGAACAAACAGCGGAGGCTGTTTAGGGGCGGTTTGCAGGCGCTATTTTTAGCGCAATAACGCCTGTAAACCGCCCCAGTGTGAAAGGGGCCTTAGGGGACATGATAGAGTTGGGGGCTTATTGATCTCTATGCAGGGAAAGATGAGAGGGATGGGGGTCGTACATTTATATGGGGGGGGGGGTCATAGGGCTCTATGGAGGGGTGCTATGTATATGACAGAGCTGTGGGGGTCACAGAGTTCGGGGGGGGGGGGGGGGGCTAGCATGACAGCGCTGGGGGCTTTTGAAGCACTAAGGAGAGGAGGGGTACAGAACTGATTGGGATAAACACACATGTGAGAAAAGGGGCTGCACACCCTAACAATATACAATATGGGGTGGTTCCCGCCAAAAGGTTTTTATTTTATTTTTTTTAGCAGCCAAATGATTGATCCAAGGGACTGTAGTTATAATTAAAAATCTTTATCAAAAAGTGGGATACTGGCAGTATCATGTAGGTAAATATATGAGCTCTGGTTTATAGTACAAAAACACATTCCATCATGTACAGCTATATATATATATATATATATATATATATATATATATATATATATATATATATATATATATATATATATATATATATATATATTACAGTGGGAGCAACACATGACGTTAACCCCCTCGATACCGGGCATTTACACCCCCTTCCTGCCCAAGACATTTTTCAGCACTGTCACACTTTGAATGACAATTGCGCGGTCATGCTACACTGTAACCATGTAAAATTGTTATAATTTTCTTCACACAAATGGAGCTTTCTTTTGGTGGTATTTAATCACTCCTGGGTTTTTTATTTTTTTTTCATAAAAAATAAAAAGACCAAAAATTTTGGAAAAAAAATAAATTTTTCTTAGTTTCTGTCAGTAAATTTTGTGAATGAGTAATTTTTCTCCTTCACTGATGGGCGCTGATGAGGTGGCACTGATGAGGGGGCACAAATATGCCACACTTATGGGCACAAATAGGTGGCACTGGTGGGCATGCATAGGCGGCATTGATGGACAGCACTGATAGCCAGCACTGACTAGCATCACTAATGGCCACTGATTGCTGGCACTTGTGGGCACTGATTGCTGGCAGTGGTGGGCTATCATTGCTGGCACTGGTGGGCACTAATTTGTAATTGGGGCACTGTTGATCAGTGCCCTGATTACATACCTAGCTGTCCCCTGTGAGGAGATGCCGCTGATCAGCTCTCCTCTCACTCTGTCAGACCAGCTGTGATTTGATACAGCCGATCACATGGTTAAAGAGCCCGCAGCTCTTCACACAGATCGGGGTCGCGCCGTGTCCTAGCAACACAAGTGCACAAGAGCGGTCGCTCTGGGAGGCCCTCATATGACGGCCTCCCAGAACGAGAGCCGCACGTGCGGGCTGCAAGTGGTTAACAAGTGTCAACCACAGAGGTGTCCCAACGCGTTTCGACCCGTACAGTCATGGTCTTCTTCAGGGATTATACTGCTCTAAAAAGTACATATCAAAAGCTTAAAATTCAATACGTTTTATAGTGCACACACATCTATGTACACGACAGTAATATATTTACCGCTAGAAGATGGAATCTGAAAAAAGAATCCTATAACCAGAAGTCTAAAAGAATTTAGATGGTCCAGGTGAGTCAATGGTCCGTCCTCGCCTCCCCCATTACCAAATCCAGCCAAAAGGAGCTTGCAAGAAGCCACACTCTTAACACCCCCAGAGGAAGGGAAGGGGGCACCTGTGATATTCTTACCAAACGGTGAGATTAAATTAGTATGTTGTGTGTGTGTGTGATCAGAACCTGCCTTGCGATCATCGGTGGACCGGGACACCTATGTAGATTATTTTGCATGTGGCCAGATATGTACTGTGAGCCCTAACATTTTTTTTAAATTGCTCACTAGATGGCGCTTTAATACCTTTCTCTACACACAAACACACACACGTGGTGGGGGAAAATCGCATGCAATTCGGACAGGAATTGCACCACATTCCTGTTCAAATTGCATGCAATTCTTTGCAGTGTGATTTGCGCCCATTCATTTTGTATTGTCGCAAATCACACTGCAAAGTATCGGGTTTTGCCAGCATTTGGGCGAGTACCAATACTCACGCAAATGCTTGGTATCCGCACATCCCTAATCGCCACCATTACCAGAGAGCGCTGATCAGGCAGAATCCGCGATAATGATTTCTGCAATGATCTGGCTCTTGCAGACTCTTCCTATAGCTGCGGAGGTTTGAACCTTCAGTTACAGGGCTGGAGGAAGTAACAGTGCACTATGAGCGCGGTGACGCCACTGTTCTTGTGATCCATTGAGAACTGCCAGTCCGTCTGCTGCGGTGAAAGATCTGACTTTTTTTTTTTTATCCACAGCTTTTTGTAAATTAATGAAGCAGCTCTATGGGCGGAGATGCAGGTAGCCGCTCTAAATTCTAAAAATGACAGCAGCTAGTGGGGAAAGGGACCCCCAATTCTGTATGAGCCGGATGGGGGGGGGGGGGTGCAGACTGTGAGAAGGTTTCATGTTACACCCTAAACATGGTTAGAAGGATGGAATTGGCTTTTAACCACTTGATGAGTGCCCCATAGTAAACCACCCTGGTATATTATTTATTTATTTATTTTCTATGGCCGATTCTCTTTCAGATAAAAGTGGCCCCGCGGGCGGATTCGCCGTGGGATCACATAAAAGAGTGTCGGATTGGAGAAGCCCGGGAACGATCCGATGCTGCTGTTAGCTGCCAATGGAGAAAAGTGAGGCCAAGATGGCCACCACTCTTCTCTATGCCCTTGGAGGACCAATATCAACATCTGACGTCACTTCTGGTTCCCAGACCATAGTAAATTTAATTTAATTTTTTTTTTGCTTTCAAAGGTAAATGAGAGATTTGTTTTTGTTTTTTTTACCCCAGATCTCTCCACAAAGAGGACTTGTCATCCTTATTTTTATTACAAAGGATATTTACATTTTTGTAATAGGAATAAAAGTGATACAAAAAAAAGGAACAGTGTAAAAATAGAGTAAAATAAATAATAAAAATAAAATTTAAAAATGTAAAGCTCCCCATCTCTTTGTGCTCGTGCACAGAAGCGAACGCATACGTAAGTCGCATAAGCGGTGTACAAACCATGATGGTGAGGTATCGCCGCTAATGTTTAGAGCGAGAGCAATAATTCTTGTTGCCATTCCACGAATGTGCGCAATTTTGAAGTGTGACATGTTTGGCATCTATTTACACGTCGTAACATAATCTTTCACATTGTACAAAAAAGTTTTTTATTCATTAGCTACCTCCCCGCCTGCCGTATAGCCAAATGACGGGCGGAATGCTCTCCTTCTGGGACAACAACATGTGATGATGCCCAAGTCTCCCCATGCCCCTGCACAGCGCGACCCCAATACCACAGAGGGGACAGGATCTGATCGCCTCCGCTGCTTCCCGCGGGCACTGGAGCGCGGCGGGAGGCCCTCTCCTGCCGCAGATAAGTTATCTTGCGGCGAATATGCCGCAGAGACCACTTTTATCTGAAAGCTGACCGCCTGCTAAAGAAGAGAATACCGGGGTTATGGCAGCTAGCTGCTGCCATAACGATCTTCCTCTTCAAAGTACCGATGTATAATGTCGGCGGGCGGTCTGTAAGCGGTTAAACAAAAAGTTCCAGAAAAGGCGGGGTCTTCAAGTGGTTAAACAAACCCCTATATGAAAATTTCCTGAGACAGACCTATTTGGTGTAAAGACCTACGGCTTGTGTTCTCCTACCAGGGTGAGGGTCATGCAGTTCGTCAAGCCAAGACAAACGCATTAAAACGTGATTATGGTTATTTTAGGTCAGTAGATGAAAGCTGAACCCTCCCAGGGAGGACAGTCTTCTTGTATCTGTACCAGATCTCCGCTCCAGGGCCAGAATGTTGCACGGCTGTGTTGGATCAGCCACGTCTTTTGGAATTCATCTTGCTTGCTTCTAGCAGACCTTCATTTACAGGCAGTGGGAGAGCGGAGGTGATGACCAGCATTGATCTCAGGTTGCGCTCCTGAATGATGAAAACCAGGCTGTTGCAGCCCGGTGACGGTCCTGTGCCAAGCTTGTGTCCGTTTTTAAACTTGCAGAGAATGGATCGGTATCAGGATTTGGGAACCTGTCCACCCTGATCATCTTCTGTGCTGTCTGTTGTAGGGGAAGACGCTTTCGAGAAAGGAGACAAGTTCATCCACGACAGAGATGTTGAGTGGCTTCAAAAGGCCGATGTGGTAGTGGCGGAAGTGACCCAGCCGTCCCTGGGTGTCGGCTATGAGCTGGGCCGGGCTGTGGCGATGAATAAAAAGATCTTGTGCCTATTCAGACCATCTTGTGGACGAGGTGAGGAATTTTTTTTTTTAATTGCCGTGTGTTTTTTTTTTTGTTTTTTTTTGAGTCCTCCGACAGGAAATGAAAAATGTAGGCCTTAACCACTTCCCGCCCAATCCTATGACACCCTGGACTTTGAGTGGAGATATCTGGATGATGGGTGCAACTGCAGGCATCATTCAGATATCGCTTTTTTTTTCAGCAGGCGATTCCCTGAAGAAAAAGCCGTCATTGGCTGTTTAGCCGCTGGATTGCTTTTACAAACAGCGGGAGGGGATGTGCCCTTAACCCCCCCCCCCCGCTGCCCTCCGGTGCTTCTCCTGGCTCGCCCCTTGCGATCAGCGAGACGGTGAATGAATTTACCATAGAGCTGACCGCAGACCAGATGGTCCCCGGCCATCTCTGACCCTCGGAGGTCAGAAGCAACGTGTTGACGCTGCTTCTGACGCCGGCAGATGTAAACACCACTGTTGGTCTATCACAGCAGTTCTCAACTCCTGTCCTCAGGGCCCACTAACAGGCCAGGTTTGCAAGATAACTGAAATACATCACAGGTGATATCATTTGCTGCTCAGTGATTGCAGTATTCTAGTCTGCATCTCCATAAGGTAATACATAAAATCTGGCCTGTTGGTGGGTCCTGAGGACTGGAGTTGAGAACCACTGGTCTATCAGATTAGCGAACCTGTCAGCGAACAGAAGGGACGTTCCGTCAGCTGCGCATGCGTTCCACCGCTGTCAAGTTTGCTAACCTGACAGAACACCTGCAATCAGAAGAAGGCAGCGGACACTTGGGTACATTTTGGATTTCAGAGTAATTTTAGGCAGTAAAGTGAGTATAAATAAATATAGTATATTGACATCTGTGATGCTGTTTGGATGTTTAATTTTGAAAGCCTAAAGGTTTAGCGCTGAGCAGTGCTGGGTGTACCAACATGGCCTCCACCACCTTCCTACTGCTGGGTGTACCAACATGGCCTCCGCCACCTTCCTACTGCTGGCGTACAGCTTCTTTCAAAATGTAACATCAAAACAGCATCACAGATGTCCATATGCTATATTTATTTATATACGCTCACTTTATTGCCTAAAATTACTCTGAAATTCAAGACGTAGCTGGGTGTACTAAGATGTCTGCTGCCGCCTTCTTCTGATTGCAGGTGTTCTGTCAGATTAGAAAACCTGGTAGTGGTGGAACGCATGCACAGCTGACGGAACGTCACTTCTGTCACCTAATCTGATGGGTTCGCTATTCTGACAGAACACTTTTTAATTTTTTTTTTTTTTATTTATTTTTGCTGGGAAGCTTGAGATTTATTTATTTAGGCTTTCCAGCATAGAGAAGAGATGTGGCGGCTTATAGACCCCAGATCTCTCTGCAAAGAGGACCTGCCATGCCCTAATCCTATTACAAAAGATGTTTACATTCCTTGTAATAGGAGATAAAAGTGAGGGGGAAAAAAAACGAAAGGGAAAGTATAAAAATAAACAATAATACATTTTTCTTTTTAAATGTGCCCCCGTCCCCTCATGCTCACATGCAGAATCGAATGCATACGCATAGCGAGAGCAATAATTCTAGTGCAAGACCTCTGTAACTCTAAACTGGTAACCTGTTAAAAAAAAAAAAAAAAAAATGTTAAAGCCTCGCCTATAGGGATTTTTTTTTAAGTTTTTGGCGCCATGCCATTAGTGTGCGGAATTTGAAAGGGTGACATGTTGGGTATCTACCGTATATACTCGAGTATAAGTCGAATTTTTCAGCACATTTTTTTGTGCTGAAAGTGCCCCCTTCGACTTATACTCGAGTCAAGCACTTTTCTGCAGCAAAAAAATTCATTTTCCGAACCGATTTTGGGGCCCCGTATCTCAGGGCCACTTAGGGCTAGGAACCCCAAGTTCCTAGCCCTAAGTGGCCCCGAGATACGGGGCCCCAAAATCGGTTCAGAAAATGTCATTCTCTGCTGCAGAAAAGTGTTTGATATTTTCTTAACCGACTTTGGGGCCCCATATCTCAGGGCCACTTAGTGCTAGTGCAAACCCAGGGGAGCTGGTACCATAACATATCCAAAGCTTGGTTTCCTAGCACCAAGTGGCCCTGAGATACGGGGCCCCAAACCCGGTTCGGAAAATGTCATTCTCTGCTGCAGAAAAGTGCTTGACATTTTCTAAACTGATTTTTGGGGCCCTGTATCTCGGGGCCACTTGGTCCTAGAAACCCCAGCTTTAGATATTTTATGGTGCTAGTTCCACTGGGTTTGCACACCAAATTTGGGGTTCTTAGCACTAAGTGGCCCCGAGATACAGGGCCCCAAATTCGGTCAACTGTGTCTATCTGCAGCAATGACATTTCGGGACCCTTTGGGTTCAGAGACCCCAAATTTTGGCTGCAGCTAGGGGGCATCTAGGAATCCTTAACTACCGAGTTTGAAGTTCAGGGGACCTATGGCTGCAAATGGGCACAGTGATGCTGCAAATGGGCATTGTTGACCCTCTTTTCCACTTACAGTAGCTGTGCATTTCTCACCCTCGTCTTATACTCGGGTCAATACGTTTTTCCCATTTTTTTGTGGTAAATTAGGGCCTCGACTTATACTCGAGTATATACGGTATTTACTCAGTGTAACATCATCTTTCACATTATACAAAAAAATTGGGCTAACTTTTTAGTGTTTTCTTTTAATTCGGAAAGTGTTTTAGTGTTTTTTTTTTGTTTTGTTTTTTTCAAAAACATTGCGCTTGAAAAATTGCTAGGCAAATACCATGTGACATGACATAAATTGCAACTCCTGCAATTAAATTCCCTAGGGTCTCTGCTAAAAAAAAATATATATATAAGTTTGGGGGGTTCTAAGCAATTTTCTAGCAAAAAAAAAGATTCTTTTTTGTACATGTAGGAGAGGAATGCCAGAATAGGCCTGGCCTGGAAGTGGTTAATAGCACCTGCTGAACATATATAATTGACCTTTTTCTGTACAGGACGTATGAAGCTACAGGGTAAGGCTACTTGCATACGAGGGCATCTATCTGACTCCCTGGAGGTACAGATGAAGCAGCAGGGCTGGATGCTGCTTATCAGTCTATGGCTGGAGAAGGCAGAGCACTGTACGGAGTGGCACCCTCCCTTATATTGGGGCGGAATGTCCAGAATGCGAGTTTTCTGCTCTGTGGGCATTCCTCTCTGAATGCATAGGGCCATAAACACAAGTACCACTTGGTACAGCGTTCAGCCCCATCCAGCTCTTAGCTTGCCATTGACAGGCTGAGGGCAGCAGGGCTGAATGCTGCACCTGTACCTGCATCTAGAAGCCCCCCCTCAAAGTAAGGGGCCTTTTTATTACAACAAATCATGTAATTTTTAACGTTAAAATAGTGCCTGGTGCTCCTGCCATGAGAGTCCTTGTTAGCTTGGTCCCTATCTTCCATTTAGATTGTCACCCTGCCTTTTGTTGCACCACCAACATGTAACAAAGTCTAAAAACTTTTATTATTTTGGGGGTAGAAGAAGTTTGGAGAACCTGCGTATGTGTATATATACAGAGGGGGAAATATTTAATCCCCTGCAGTTTTCATAAGTTTGCCCACTAAGCCTACAAAGAAATGAAGGGTCTATAATTGTTATCATAGGTGTATTTTATATGATAGAGACAGAATATCAACCAAAAATCCACAAAGAAACACAACATGATACAACATGTTATGAATTGAGTTGCAGTTCAGTGAGTAAAATAAGTATTTGATCCCCTACCAACCAACAATAATTCTGCCTCCCACAGACTGGCTACAGTAGGTGCTCATGTGGTACACAGATTAGTCCTGTAAATTTTAAGATGGTGCACCTAACAACTCCTTGTTATATGTATAAAAGAAAGAGACACCTGTCCACAGAATCTTTCTTCCATTCAAACCTCACCATCATGTGCAAAACCAAAGAACTGTCAGAGCTGACATCAGGGACAAGATTGTAGACCTGCACAAGGCTGAAATGGGCAACAAGACCATCAGCAAGAAGCTTGGTGAGAAGGAGACAACTGTTGGAGGGATTATCGGCAAATGGAAGAAAAACAAAATAACCATCAATCGCCCTCGGTCTGGAGCTCCATGCAAGATTTCTCCTCATGGGGTGAGGATGATCATGAGAAAAGTGAGGGATCAGCCCAGAACTACACAGGAGGAGCTTGTGAATAGTCTCAAGGCAGTTGGGACCACAGTCACCAAACCATTGGTAACTCAATACGCCACTCCTCAAGAAGGCACATGTACGGGTCCATCTGAAGTTTTCTGCTGAACATCTAAAATTTTAAATGATTCGGAGAAGGATTGGGAGAAAGTGCTGTGGTCAGATGAGACCAAAAATTGAGCTCTTTGACATTAACTCGACTTGCCGTGTTTGGAGGAAGAAAAATGCTGACTATGACCCTAAGTACGCCATTCCTACAATCAAGCACGGAGGTGGAAACATGATGCTTATGGGCTGTTTCTGTGCTAAAGGTACAGGCCCACTTTGCCGCATTGAGGGGCCAATAGACGGGGCCATGTATTGTAAATTCTTGGATGAGAACCTTCTTCCCTCAGCCAGAACTCGGAAGATGGGTCGTGGGTGGGTCTTCCAGCATGACAATGACCCAAAACATATCCCGCCAAGGCAACAAAGGAGTGGCTCAGAAAGAAGGACATTAAGGTCATGGAGTGGCCTAGCCAATCTCCAGACCTTAATCCTATAGAAAATTTATGGAGGGAGCTGAAACTTTGAGTTGCCAAGACACAGCCAAGAATCCTTAATGTGATACTTAGGCTATGTTTCCACTAGTGCGACTTTTCATGCGACTTGGGACTGAAAAGTCGCATGACAAATTGTATCCCATGATTTCCAATGAGTACCGTTCATATCTGTGCGACTTCAAGTCGCAGCGACTTCAAAGTAGTCCCTGCACTACTTTGGTCCCACTTTGATGCGACTTGAGGTCCATAGATACAGGCATTGCTTCAAATCGCGGTAAAAAGTCGCGGTAAAATCGCGGTAAAAAATCGCGCGACTTTGGGGACGCAATAGTGGAAACATAGCCTAAAGGTTCATTTCTTATTTTCTAAATATGTTCCTTTTAAGGTAGTGTACTGTTGGTTCACTTACCTTTTTTCCTTCATTTTCCTTTTAGTCAATGCTTTTTTTTTTTCTGCGTGTGAATCTTCAACTTTCTGTTCCTCCTCTAGAAGCTTGCCCCCCTCATCTGAGCCATTCTGGCTGGGGGTTAGTCAGTGTGCTCGCCCCCTCCCTTGGGACTACATCCCTGTAGGGAGACGCTGTGTGCGTTCACAGGCACGGGAGGCAGGGGAGCCTTCCTTTAAAGCTGTGACGTTGCTGCAGGGAGTGCGCTCGAAAACCCGGATGTTGAGGAGAACATACAGAGAGGAAAGGAGGAAGTGCTGATAAAGCCTATTTATGTAACAGGTAAATAAAACATTTCGGCAGAAATAACAGCTAGATTCATGATCTATATTGCATATAGATCAGATATTGCCCAAAAAATTTTTTAGCTTTACAACCCCCTTTAAGGATTTAGAGAAGATCTGTGAAGAAGAGTGGACCAAAATCCCTCCTGAGATGTGTGCAAACCTGGTCACCAACTACAAGAAACGTCTGACCTCTGTGCTTGCCAAGAAGGGTTTCTGTACCAAGTCATGTTTTGCTTGGGGATCAAATACTTATTTTACTCGCTGAACTGCAACTCGATTTATAACATTTGTATCGTGTTTTTTTTTTTTTTTTTTTTTTTTTTTTTTTTTCCTGGAGTTTTGGTCATTATTATTAATAATAATAAGGATTTACTATACAGGATTTATATAGCGCCAACAGTTTATGCAGCGCTTGACAATATAAAAGGGTGACAATACAGTTATAAGAGGGCCCTGCTCAGAAGAGCTTACAATCTAATAGGGTGGGGCAGGTGGTACAAAAGGTTGTAACTGGGGAATGAGCTGATGGAAGTGGTAGGAGATTAGTTGGAGGTGTGATAGGCTTTCCTGAAGAGAGAAGTTTTCCGGGATCGCCTGAAGGTAGCAAGAGTAGGGGATAGCCGGACCAGTGGAGGTAGCGAGTTCCAGAGGATGGGAGAGGCTCTGGAGAAATCCTGGAGACGAGCATGGGAGGAGGGGAGGAGAGAGCTTGAAAGCAGGAGGTCTTGAGAAGAGCGGAGAGGACGGTTTGGGTGATATTTGGAGACAAGATTGGTGATGTAGCTCGGGGCAGAGTTGTGAATGGCTTTGTATGTTGTGGTTAGTATTCTCAATTTAATTCGCTGGGTGATTGGGAGCATTCGCTGGATGATATTCTGTCTCTATCCTTTTTTAATACACCTTATGATTAAAATTATAGACCCTTCATTTCTTTGCAAGTGGGCAAACTTACAAAATATGCAGGGGATCAAATAACTATTTTCCCCACTGTGGTAATACGAATGAGGATAGTTTGAACTTCGGATGTTGTTGTGCCCCCATTTCCAGTCTCTAGAATCACTTTGTGCTCTTTTATTTCCAGTACTGTCTGCAATGATTCGGGGTGCCCATGATGGACGTTCGTTCCTTGTTAAGGACTACGAAGCTGAGGAAATGGAAGGAATCCTCTCCAAATACTTTACTGTCACCTTCCCATCATTGTGATTCCATAAATTGTGTGATGTGATAAAAAAATAAAAATTTCTGGCTTTTCTCTTTTTTTGTATGTTTCATCAAGAATGAGGAGAATGGCAGATTCTTATTCTAATACACTCGTTCACAGAATAAGCAGAATCTTCCCGTAAATCAGACACGTGGTCTGTCTGAGGCTCGCCACCCACTCCTGATTGTTTTGCCTGTACACGGCTGAATTGTCATATATGGTTTATTAGTCTATGACAAGTGGTGGCCAACTTGAAAATTATAGCGGGCCTCAAGTGCAACCCCTGACTAAGCACTGTGTTTGTGTGTTCAGGTGCACTGTGTCAAATTAGGAATACAGTGGAACCTCGGATTACGAGCATAATCCATTCCAGGAGAATGCTCATAATCCAATGTACTCGCTTATCAAAGCGAGTTTCCCCATTGAAGTCAATGGAAATGAAAATAATTTGTTCCGCATTGACTTCAATGGCATGCAATACCGCATGTGGCCAGAGGTGGGGGAGAGCCTCGGAAAGGCCCGAGGACACCTCGGAAAGACTCGTTTGCCAAGGTCAGCCGAGCTGTCCTCTGGCCTTTCCGTGCATTTCCGCTCGGCTCCGGCGCCCCCCACCTCAGGCCAAACGCGGTACTGCACATGCTTTGGCCTGAATCGTGTTTGTTTTGCGAGACAACACTTGCAAACCGAGTTACGATTTTTAAAAATACAGTGCTCGTATTACAAAACGCTCGTTAACCACGTTACTCGCAATCCGAGGTTCCACTGTATATAGAGGTAAGTACCCCCCCCACCCCCACCCCCCCCCCCGGTACAAAAGGAATTTAAGGGTGAACTTTTAGAGGACACACATATTATTCAAAAAGATAGAAAAATGTATTAGATAAAAAAAACACTAGTAATCAAAAACAGTCATGCACAGAATATTGTATAATGTCCATGTGTAGTATATAAGCAGAAAAACATTTCTCCTATAGCCCGATGCATTTCGGGGGATTCAAGATGGATCCCTTCTTCAGGGGTTGTAGGAGACAATAATTGGAAATGCTCTGAAACAGAAAAGCAGATAGTCTCTAGATTTTACAGAAAAGAGGGCAATGTCAAACATTGAATCTCCTGAAATGCGTTGGGCTATAGGAGAAATGTTTTTCTGCTTATATACTACACATGGACACTTTATAAAAAAAGTGAGGAGAAGAACGCGGAAGTAGAAGGAAGAGGAAATGAATGAGAGAGTAGAAGAAGGGAATGAGGAGAGCGATAAGCAAGTGAATGGGAGAGAAAGGGGGATAGGTGAGTAGAAGGATGAAGAAAAAAGGTAGAAGGGAGGGAGAAGGAAGAGGTATGTGTGAGGAGAGGAATGAGTGAGTAGAATAAGAAAGTGGAGGATGAGTGAGGAGAGCGGATTGAAGAATGGAATGAGAAAAAGGATGAGGAAGTAAAAGGGAGTGAAGAGAAGAATAGGTGTGTAGAAGAGAGCAAGAAAAGAAATTGGCAAATGGGAAAGAGTGAGAAAAGGGATAGGTGAGTAGAAGTAGGGTGCAAAGCGGAGAGAGGAAAGAGTAGATGAAGGGAGAGAAAAGGAGGAAGACAGTAGAAGAAAGGAGTGAGGAGAGAAATGAGTGAGTGAAAAAGTGAGTATCCCTGTAACATTAAAGGACGGCCACCAGTGAAGGAGACTAATTAAGAAGGCTCCTAGTGAAGGAGGCCATAATGAAGGAGACTAGTGAAGGAGGCCACCATGAAGGAGACCAGTGAAGGAGGCCACCATGAAGGAGACCAGTGAAGGAGGCCACCATGAAGGAGACTAGTGAAGGAGGCCACCATGAAGGAGACCAGTGAAGGAGGCCACCATGAAGGAGACCAGTGAAGGAGGCCACCATGAAGGAGACCAGTGAAGGAGGCCACCATGAAGGAGACCAGTGAAGGAGGCCACCATGAAGGAGACCAGTGAAGGAGGCCACCATGAAGGAGACCATTGAAGGAGGCCACCACGAAGGAGGCCACCACGAAGGAGGCTACCATGAAGGAGGCCACCATGAAGGAGACTAGTGAAGGTGGCCACAATGAAGAAGACTTTTATAGAACACCAGGGAGAAGTAATGACTCTGAATAGCTGAGATTAACCACTTGCCGACCGCCTCACGCCTATATACGTGAGCAGAGCGGCACGGGCAGGCAAAATCACGTACCTGAAACGTGATTGCCTTCCCGCGGGTGGGGGGTCCGATCGGACCCCCCCCGGTGCCAGCTGCGGTCGGCATTTGGTTGGAAGCGATGAGAGACGAGGGGGAGGCCATCCGATCGTGGCCCCCCCCTCGCGATCGCTCCCAGCCAATGACAAACATCCCCTGCCTCTGTATAGTACGCAGAGGATGTGATGTCATCTCTCCTCGGCTCGGGAGTTTCCGTTCCAGCGCCGAGGGGAGATGACATGTAAGTGCACCAACACTCACACACACACAGTAGAACATGCCAGGCATACCTTACACCCCCGATCCCCCCCCAATCACCCCCCCCCCTGTCACAAACTGACACCAAGCAGGTTTTTTTTTTTTTGTTTTTTTTTTCCTGATTACTGCATAGTGTCAGTTTGTGACAGTTAGCAGTGTTAGGGTAGTGACTGTTACCCCCCTGTAGGTCTAGGGTACCCCCCTTACCCCCCCTAATAAAGTTTTAACCCCTTGATCACCCCCCGTCACCAGTGTCGCTAAGCGATCATTTTTCTGATCGCTGTATTAGTGTCGCTGGTGACGCTAGTTAGGGACGTAAATATTTAGGTTCGCCGTCAGTGTTTTATAGCGACAGGGACCCCCATATACTATCTAATAAATGTTTTAACCCCTTGATGGCCCCCTAGTTAACCCTTTCACCACTGATCACCGTATAACCGTTACGGGTGACGCTGGTTAGTTTGTTTATTTTTTATAGTGTCAGGGCACCCGCCGTTTATTACCAAATAAAAGTTTAGCCCCCTGTAGGTCTAGGGTACCCCCCTTACCCCCCCTAATAAAGTTTTAACCCCTTGATCACCCCCTGTCGCCAGTGTCGCTAAGCGATCATTTTTCTGATCGCTGTATTAGTGTCGCTGGTGACGCTAGTTAGGGACGTAAATATTTAGGTTCGCCGTCAGTGTTTTATAGCGACAGGGACCCCCATATACTACCTAATAAATGTTTTAACCCCTTGATGGCCCCCTAGTTAACCCTTTTACCACTGATCACCGTATAACCGTTACGGGTGACGCTGGTTAGTTTGTTTATTTTTTATAGTGTCAGGGCACCCGCCGTTTATTACCGAAAAAAGGTTTAGCCCCCTGATCGCCCGGCGGTGATATGCGTCGCCCTAGGCAGCGTCAGATTAGCACCAGTACCGCGAACACCCATGCACGCACCGTACACGCACCGTACACCTCCCTTAGTGGTATAGTATCTGAACGCATCAATATCTGATCCGATCAGATCTATACTGGCGTCCCCAGCAGTTTAGGGTTCCCAAAAACGCAGTGTTAGCGGGATCAGCCCAGATACCTGCTAGCACCTGCGTTTTGCCCCTCCGCCCGGCCCAGCCCAGTCCAGCCCACCCAAGTGCAGTATCGATCGATCACTGTCACTTTTTTTTGTAGCGTTTTGGTGAACTGGCAAGCACCAGCGGCCTAGTACACCCCGGTCGTAGTCAAACCAGCACTGCAGTAACACTTGGTGACGTGGCGAGTCCCATAAGTGCAGTTCAAGCTGGTGAGGTGGCAAGCACAAGTAGTGTCCCGCTGCCACCAAAAAGACAAACACAGGCCCGTCGTGCCCATAGTGCCCTTCCTGCTGCATTCGCCAATCCTAATTGGGAACCCACCGCTTCTGCAGCGCCCGTACTTCCCCCATTCACATCCCCAACCAAATGCAGTCGGCTGCATGAGAGGCATTTTCTTTATGTCCTCCCGAGTACCCCTACCCAACGAACCCCCCCAAAAAAGATGTTGTGTCTGCAGCAAGCGCGGATATAGGCGTGACACTCACTATTATTGTCCCTCCTGTCCTGACAATCCTGGTCTTTGCATTGGTGAATGTTTTGAACGCTACCATTCACTAGTTGAGTATTAGCGTAGGGTACAGCATTGCACAGACTAGGCACACTTTCACAGGGTCTCCCAAGATGCCATCGCATTTTGAGAGACCCGAACCTGGAAGCGGTTACAGTTATAAAAGTTACAGTTACAAAAAAAAAGTGTAAAAAAAAAAAAAAAACACAAACAAAAATAAAAAAAAATAGTTGTCGTTTTATTGTTCTCTCTCTCTATTCTCTCTCTCTATTGTTCTGCTCTTTTTTACTGTATTCTATTCTGCAATGTTTTATTGTTATTATGTTTTATCATGTTTGCTTTTCAGGTATGCAATTTTTTATACTTTACCGTTTACTGTGCTTTATTGTTAACCATTTTTTTGTCTTCAGGTACGCCATTCACGACTTTGAGTGGTTATACCAGAATGATGCCTGCAGGTTTAGGTATCATCTTGGTATCATTCTTTTTAGCCAGCGGTCGGCTTTCATGTAAAAGCAATCCTAGCGGCTAATTAGCCTCTAGACTGCTTTTACAAGCAGTGGGAGGGAATGCCCCCCCCCCCACCGTCTTCCGTGTTTTTCTCTGGCTCTCCTGTCTCAACAGGGAACCTGAGAATGCAGCCGGTGATTCAGCCAGCTGACCATAGAGCTGATCAGAGACCAGAGTGGCTCCAAACATCTCTATGGCCTAAGAAACCGGAAGCTACGAGCATTTTATGACTTAGATTTCGCCGGATGTAAATAGCGCCATTGGGAAATTGGGGGAGCATTTTATCACACCGATCTTGGTGTGGTCAGATGCTTTGAGAGCAGAGGAGAGATCTAGGGTCTAATAGACCCCAATTTTTTCAAAAAAGAGTACCTGTCACTACCTATTGCTATCATAGGGGATATTTACATTCCCTGAGATAACAATAAAAATGATTTAAAAAAAAAAAATGAAAGGAACAGTTTAAAAATAAGATAAAAAAGCAAAAAAATAATAAAGAAAAAAAATAAATAAATAAAAAGCACCCCTGTCCCCCCTGCTCTCGCGCTAAGGCGAACGCAAGCGGCGGTCTGGCGTCAAATGTAAACAGCAATTGCACCATGCATGTGAGGTATCACCGCGAAGGTCAGATCGAGGGCAGTAATTTTAGCAGTAGACCTCCTCTGTAAATCTAAAGTGGTAACCTGTAAAGGCTTTTAAAGGCTTTTAAAAATGTATTAATTTTGTTGCCACTGCACGTTTGTGCGCAATTTTAAAGCATGTCATGTTTGGTATCCATGTACTCGGCCTAAGATCATCTTTTTTATTTCATCAAACATTTGGGCAATATAGTGTGTTTTAGTGCATTAAAATTTAAAAAAGTGTGTTTTTTCCCCAAAAAATGCGTTTGAAAATCGCTGCGCAAATACTGTGTGAAAAAAAAAAAATGAAACACCCACCATTTTAATCTGTAGGGCATTTGCTTTAAAATAATATATAATGTTTGGGGGTTCAAAGTAATTTTCTTGCAAAAAAAAATAATTTTTTCATGTAATCAAAAAGTGTCAGAAAGGGCTTTGTCTTCAAGTGGTTAGAAGAGTGGGTGATGTGTGACATAAGCTTCTAAATGTTGTGCATAAAATGCCAGGACAGTTCAAACCCCCCCCAAATGACCCCATTTTGGAAAGTAGACACCCCAAGCTATTTTCTGAGAGGCATGTCGAGTCCATGGAATATTTTATATTGTGACACAAGTAGCGGGAAAGAGACAAATTTTTTTTTTTTTTTTTTGCACAAAGTTGTCACTAAATGTTATATTGCTCAAACATGCCATGGGAATATGTGAAATTACACCCCAAAATAAATTCTGTTGCTTCTCCTGAGTACGGGGATACCACATGTGTGAGACTTTTTGGGAGCCTAGCCGCGCACGGGACCCCGAAAACCAAGCACCGCCTTCAGGCTTTCTAAGGCCGTAAATTTTTGATTTCACTCTTCACTGCCTATCACAGTTTCGGAGGCCATGGAATGCCCAGGTGGCACAAACCCCCCCCCCAAATTACCCCATTTTGGAAAGTAGACACCCCAAGCTATTTGCTGAGAGGTATAGTGAGTATTTTGCAGACCTCACTTTTTGTCACAAAGTTTTGAAAATTGAAAAAAGAAAAAAAAAAATTTTTTTCTGGTCTTTCTTCATTTTCAAAAACAAATGAGAGCTGCAAAATACTCACCATGCCTCTCAGCAAATAGCTTGGGGTGTCTACTTTCCAAAATGGGGTAATTTGGGGGGGGGTTTGTGCCATCTTGGCATTTTATGGCCTTCAAAACTGTGATAGGGAGTGAGGAGTAAAATCAAAAATGTATGCCCTTAGAAATCCTGAAGGTGGTGCTGGGTTTTCGGGGCCCCGTACGCGGCTAGGCTCCCAAAAAGTGCCACACATGTGGTATCCCCGTACTCAGGAGAAGCAGCTGAATGTATTTTGGGGTGCAATTCCACATATGCCCATGGCCTGTGTGAGCAATATATCATTTAGTGACAACTTTTTGTAAAATTTTTTTTTTTTTTTTTTTTTGTCATTATTCAATCACTTGGGACAAAAAAAAAAAATATTCAATGGGTTCAACATGCCTCTCAGCAATTTCCTTGGGGTGTCTACTTTCCAAAATGGGGTCATTTGGGGGGGTTTTGTACTGCCCTGCCATTTTAGCACCTCAAGAAATGACATAGGCAGTCATAAACTAAAAGCTGTGTAAATTCCAGAAAATGTACCCTAGTTTGTAGACGCTATAACTTTTGCGCAAACCAATAAATATACGCTTATTGACATTTTTTTTACCAAAGACATGTGGCCGAATACATTTTGGCCTAAATGTATGACTAAAATTTAGTTTATTGGATTTTATTTATAACAAAAAGTAGAAAATATCATTTTTTTTCAAAATTTTCAGTCTTTTTCCGTTTATAGCGCAAAAAATAAAAACGGCAGAGGTGATCAAATACCATCAAAAGAAAGCTCTATTTGTGGGAAGAAAAGGACGCAAATTTCGTTTGGGTAGAGCATTGCATGACCGCGCAATTAGCAGTTAAAGCGACGCAGTGCCGAATTGTAAAAAGTGCTCTGGTCAGGAAGGGGGTAAATCCTTCCGGGGCTGAAGTGGTTAAAACAAAAGAAGACTCACCCCCTATATCCCGGGAGCCACCATCTCACCTGGGTAGAGTGCTTTAGGATGCCGCTCAGTCTCTCCTGCACCTTTCTCACCAATTCCAAAGCACTGTTTTATTTCAAACTTTTTTTTTTTTTTTTTTTTACACTTTTTTTTTTTTTTTTTTTTGGATCAACTTTCTTGCTATCACAAGGGATGAACTCCCATCTATATGGAAACTCTGGGATCTATTAGACTCCTCTGGCCTCCAATGCAGCCGATCAGACACAGATCTGTCTGATCGGCTGCTTTCCTGGCCGCTAACAGCCAGGTACACAAACAGCCGAAACAGAGAGGGAGGAACAAAGTCATGCCGCCATTGGACGGCAGAGTGCAGGAAAGGCGGTGGTGGGAGGGGGCCCCCCTTCCGCCACCCACAAAAGTGATCGAGTGTCTGTTTAGCTACTCGGGTGACGGAAGAGGGAATCGCCGGCTGCAAATTTGCGATAGGTGCAGGCATCATCCCGGTATAACCACTTCAACTCGAGGATAGCATATGATGTCATATGGGCGGGAAGTGGTTGTAAACCCTCACATATACTGTACCCAGTGAAGTGACTGGTCTCAGGTGATAAGCAGAGATGAAACAAATCCTACTACATGAGTTGCACCTGTTTATCTGCAGTCGTCTCTCTCTACATCCATTCAAAGTGCAGGATTTATAAAGCTTGTCTGAACATTCAGAAAAAAAGGGGACGCTGAAGGTACACTCTGCAGAGCTCAATGAGGAGATCTCTGCGAGCTGATTGGAGGGAAGTGACACACCCCTTCACACAGGAACAGAGCTGAGGCTGTCGATCTCAGGCTGTGTGCTGGAGCTCCCTCCCCTGCCACCATTTTTTTTGCCTTGGTGTCAGGAAAACTTGTCAGAAGTGATTCATGCTGATAGCAGAGGAATGAAGCAGCAAACAGAAATGACACTTAGCGCTCTGGAGTGAGACAAGTACAGTATAGAGAGATACCCTGTTTCCCCCAAAATAAGACCTAGTGTGATTGTCGGTGATGGCTGCAATATAATCCCTACCCCCCAAATAAGCCCTACCCTGTTTCCCCGAAAATAAGCCCTACCCTGAAAATAAGACCTACAAGGACTTTAACTAGGGTTTACTTGGGGGGTAGGGCTTATATTGCAGCCATCACCGACAATCACGCTAGGTCTTATTTTCGGGGAAACAGGGTATGATTTGTTCATACTTCATGTCTGAGGTTTACAACCACTTTAAAGTAGAATTCCAGCCTCAATCTAACTAGTCCTAAAAATGTCAATTAACACCTTTGTTGACTAACCTGTGTAAGAAAGATGTATACATTTGCCTATTTTCAGCTTCCCCTGTGTCAGCCAGTGGCAACTGCAGGGAAGAGGAGAAAGTGCCAACAACAGATGCTTAGTAGTGGTGACGTCCTCCATAGGCTCCCATGATCCATCTGTTGTTGCCACTCCCCCCTCTCCCCTGCAGCTGCCGCCAGATGACACAGGGGAGCCGGATCACGTGACCGGATCGGAACAGGCTGAAAATAGGTAGGTATATACATCATGGGTGCTCAACTTGTGGCCCTCCAGGTGTTGCGGAACTACCAGTCCTATGAGGCATTGCAAGGCTGACCGATAGAGCCCATTCACACAGGGGCAACACGACTTGCAGGTCACCTCAGCGAGGCGACCTGCAAACGACTTCCGCGGCGACTTGCAAAACGACTTCTTTATAGAAGTTATGCAAGTCGCCCCCAAAGTCGTACAGGAACCTTTTTATAAGTCGGAGCGACTTGCGTCGCTCCGATTAGAACGGTTCCATTTTACAGAACGGGAGGCGACTTGTCAGGCGACTAGGTCGCCTGACAAGTCGTCCCTGTGTGAATGGGCTCTTACAAGCATGACTCCCACAGACAGAGGCATGATGGGACTTGTAGTTCTGCAACAGCTGGAGGGCAACAGGTTGAGCACCCTTGATATACATCTTTCTTACACAGGTTAGTCAACGTTGGGGGGGGGGGGGGACATTTTTAAGACTAATTTGACTTGCGCAGAATCCTACTTGAAAGCAGAGTTCCAGGCTTTTTTATTCATTTATTAAAAGTCAGCAGCTACAAAAAGTGTAGCTCACCTGTCCCACAATCCAGCGATGCGGCCGGGCGGAGCCTCGCTCCTCTCCCCCTCCTCTCCGCGGCGCCACCATTAAAACTGTGGGCACCCGGCCGTGACAGCTTGCGGCCTCACGGCCGGGCGCGCAGCACTGCGCATGCGCGAGTCACGCTGCGCTCTCCGAATGGACAGGCAATCTTCTGGGACCTTTGACGTGTCCCAGAAGATTGCAGAGAGGGAGGGGCCGCCTAGAGGGAGAGGAGGAGGAGTCACCTAGGCAGCCCGTAGTCAGACGTGGGAAAGGAAGTACCACTCAAAACTAGTCACCCACTCCCCCCCCCCCCCAACAAAAAAGACATGCCAAATGTGGCATGTAAGGGGGCGAGGAGTGCTTAAAGCGGAAGTTCCACTTTTGATGGAACTCCGCTTTAAGGCTGGGTTCACACCAGTGCGAATTGGATGCGTGTTTCCCTGCATCCAATTTTTGGCACCGAGCCAAGCGCCTCTTGTTGCGTGCAAAGTGCACAACAAAACGCGCAACTGCTACCCACATTTGGTAATGACTAAGAGATAACATTTGCGCGAAACGCATCTACCTCTTTGTCCCCTGCTCCACCTGTCAACCACTTGTCATATGAAGCTTCAATAAAAGGATTTTTGGAAGTGCAGCCGTCCGGAATCATTTCTTAGGCTGGAACTCTACTTTAATGCCCCGTACACACGAGCGGATTTTTCGTCGGAAAAAACTTGGATGGCTTTTCCGATGGGATTCCGCTCAAGCTAGCCTTGCATAGACACGGTCACACAAAAGTTCTCTGAACTTTGGACCGTTACGAACGCGGTGACGTACAACACTACGATGAGCCGAGAAAATGAAGCTCAATGCTTCCGAGCATGCGTCGAATTGTTTCCGAGCATGCGTAGGAATTTTGCGCGTCGGAATTTGTACAGACGATCGCATTTTCGGATAGGAACTTTTCCCGACCGAAAAATAGAGATCATGCTCTCAATCTTTTGCTGGCTGGAATTCCGCCAGCAAAAGACCGATGGAGCGTACACGAGGTCGCATTTCCCGACAAAAAAGCTCTCATCTGAGTTTTGCTGGCGGAATTTCCGATCGCGTGTACGCGGCATTAGGCTGGGTTCACACCAGTGCGAATTGCATGTGGTTTTCCCTGCATCCAATTCGCATGTAAGGAGATTGTGACCGGCTCTCTATGGAGCCGGTTCACACATATCCACAGCGGCTTTGGTGCGAAGTGCACAGGAGCCCTGTGCGTCTTTTGGTCCACTGTTCAGGTCTGAATTCAGCCCAAAATTCGGGCTGAAATCGGACCTGAACCGGTGAATGGAGACGCACCGGACTCCTGCTGTGAACCACTGCGTCCTCCAGTGTGAACCCAGCCTTGGGCTGCATTCACAGCTGAGTGACGCATCGCCTATCACGCCAAAGAAGCCCAAGTACCAATTTTTGGCACCGAGCCAAGCGCCTTTTGCTGCACAACAAAATGCGCAACTGCTACCCACATTTGGGGTGCCATTAAGCAATAACAGCGCTGCAAACGCTAGCTATTTTTTTGCATGTTTCCAGAAACGCGAGGCAAAAACGCGCTTTTTTGCCCATGTCGCTCAGGTGCGAATGCAGCCTAAGGTCCTATTCACACTTCGCTTAGCAGGAACACACATTCCCACTTGCATTTTCTTTCACGTTTCCATTCACTCAAACGGGCTGCACAACGCACGACAAACGCGCCCTTTCAGGAGTGGAGTGCCAGGCAAAAAAAAGGTGTTTTCGCTAACCGTGTTTGGGGTGTCATTAGTAATTAACCACTTGCCGACCACAATACAGATATTTACATTGCAGTTTGCAAGTGGTTTACTTGGCCAAATATCAGCCATAACCCCGAAATTGTTTTTACAGCTGGCTTTCTCTTGACAGCGTTCAGAGCGCCTCATGAGCCGCTGAAATGCTTTCAGAAGGGGTAGGGGGGTCCCCCCCACACCCCCCCCCCCCCGCCAGTGTTTCTCAGGCTTACCGTTTCCACCGGCTCGCCGGAGAAACGATCTGACGGTGCAACCGGCTGGTCACAAAGGCGTTAAAAGACTAGATCGTCTCTGATCACCTCTATGGCCTTGGAGGACCAGAGTGACATCATTATGTCACTTCAGGTCTAGGACGGAAGTAAACTTTTTTTTTTTTTTTTTAAAGCAAAAGATTAAAAAATGTTTTTGGATCTTTCGCTTTTAAAGGTAGAGGAGAGATTTGGAGTCTTTTTGACCCCAGAGCTCTCCATAAAGAGGACCTGTCATCCTCATTTCTATTACAAGGGGTGTTTACATTTCTTGTAATAGGAATAAAAGTAATAGAAAAAAAGGGACTGTGTAAAAAAAATAAAAAAAAAAAAATAATTAATTAATTAACCACTTGCCGACCAGCCGCCGCAGTTTTACTGCGGCAGAATGGCGCGGCTGGGCGAAACGACGGTATGTTACAAGGGTCCCAAAAATGTGTCAAAAGTGTCCGATGTGTCCGCCATAATGTTGCAGTCCCGATGAAAATCGCAGATCGCCGCCATTACTAGTAAAAAAAAAAAAAAAAAAATTATAATAAAAATGCCATAAAACTATCCCCTATTTTGTAGACGCTATAACTTTGGCGCAAACCAATCAATATACGCTTATGGCAATTTTTTATTTATTTTTTTACTAAAAATATGTAGAATACATATCGGCCTAAACAAAAATGTTAATAATAAAAAAATGTTTTTTTATATATTTTT
Source organism: Lithobates septentrionalis (assembly GCA_037952835.1). Lineage (NCBI taxonomy): Eukaryota > Metazoa > Chordata > Amphibia > Anura > Ranidae > Lithobates > Lithobates septentrionalis. Next base: position 424,208 of record JBBDGP010000810.1, read on the forward strand.
GGGGGATATGTATTATAGCAAAAAGTAAAAAATATTGTTTTTTTTTTTTTTCAAAATTGTCGCTCTTTTTTTGTTTATAGTGCAAAAAATAAAAACCGCAGAGGTGATCAAATACCACCAAAAGAAAACTCTATTTGTGGGGGAAAAACAAAAGGACGTCAATTTTGTTTGGGTGCAACGTCGCACGACTGCGCAAAAGTGACGCAGTGCCGAATCACAAAAAGTGCTCTGGTTAGGAAGGGGGTAAAATCTTCCGGGGCTGAAGCGTAGTTATGTAAACGGTGTTCCCACCACACATGTGCAGTATCTTCTTGATCGGTAGAGCGAGAGCAATAATTCTAGCGCCAGACCTCCTATGTAACTCTAAACATGTAACCTGTAAAGGCATTTAAAGCGTCACCTATGGAGATTTTTAAGTAACGTAGTTTGCCGCCATTCCATGACCGTGCGCAATTTTAAGGCGTGACATGTTGGGTATCTATTTACTCGGCGTAACATCATCTTTCATATTATACAAAATAATTGGGGTGTGTATTGTTTTGTTTTTCAATTCATTAACCACTTGCCGACCAGCCGCCGCAATTATACTGCGACAGGTAGGCTCGGCTGCGCGAATCGCTGTAGGTGTACGTCCGTTCTTGCACGAGGTTCTGTGGGCACGTGCCCATTGGCCAGCGGGGGGAGCCAATCAGTGGGTCCAGTGGACCTGATGTCCACCGGCCCCCCTGGCGATCGTTCCCCTGCAGAGACAAAACAGGGATCTGCCATAGTGAACAAGGCAGATCTCCGTTCTGACAGGGGATCACACGGAGATCCTGCTATGCAGGAAAATGGATCTGTGTGTTGTCCCAGGCAGCCCATCCCCCATACAGTTATAAACACTGAGGGAACAGATTTAACCCTTTGATCCCGGCTGATGTTAACCCCTTCCCTGCCAGTGTCATTAGTACAGTGTCAGTGCATATTTTTAGCAACTGATTACTGTAATAATGTCACTGGTTCCCACAAAGTGTAAAAAATATCAGCTAGGTGTCCGTTCTGTCCGCCGCAATGTTGCAGTCCCGCTAAAAATTGCTGATCGCCGCCATTACTAGTAAAAAAATAAAATAAAATAAAATAAATCTAGCCCCTATTTTTTAGACGCTATAACGTTTGCGCAAACCAATCATCATACGCTTCTTGGGGGTTTTCTTTACCAAAAATATGTAGCTGAATACATATTGGCCTAAATTTATGAGGAAATTAGATTTTTTAAATTATTTTATTGGATGTGTTTTATAGCAGAAAATAAAAAATATAGTTTTTTTTGTCAAAAATTGTCGCTCTTTTTTTGTTTATAGCGTAAAAAATAAAAACCGCAGAGGTGATCAAATACCACCAAAAGAAAGCTCTATTTGTGGGGAAAAAAAGGACGTCAATTTTATTTGGGTACAATGTCGCACGACCGCGCAATTGTCAGTTAAAGTGACGCAGTGCCGTATAGGAAGAAGTGGCCTGGTCAGGAAGAGGGGTAAATTCTTCCGGGGCTGAAGTGGTTAAAACAACAAGAAAAAAATGACTGAAATTTGCTTTAATGACTAATTTCATAACTTTTTCACCTCCTTATCACTCTTTTTCTCCTCATTATTGGTATTACCTTCAACTATTTACACTTTCTGACCTGAGGAGAAAGGTCACCTGACCCCCCTCTGAGGAGAGCAGTCACCTGACCCCACTCTGAGGAGAAAAGTCACCTGACCCCCTCTGAGGAGAAAAGTCACCTGACCCCCCTCTGAGGAGAAAAGTCACCTGACCCCCCCCCCCCCCCTCTGAGGAGAAAAGTCACCTGACCCCCCTCTGAGGAGAGCAGTCACCTGACCCCACTCTGAGGAGAAAAGTCACCTGACCCCCTCTGAGGAGAAAAGTCACCTGACCCCCCTCGGAGGAAAGCAGTCACCTGACCCCCCTCGGAGGAGAGCAGTCACATGACCCCTTCCTCGGCTCCCCATTGGCCGCTCTGCTCTCAGGCGGGAATGTCTCTCTCGGTGTATTTATGTAATAGTGTTCGGGGCGGTCGGGAGGAACGGGCTCTGTATGAGCGGATCGTTCAGGAGTTGAAGCGCTATGGAACCGTGCTGACCGAGATCTCTGAAGCCGGTAATGGCAGTCGAACATGTCCTGTCACCCGTTGGGCTCCGACAAAATGGCGGCTTCCTGGGGGCACCATGTGAGAGCTCCAGTCCGGGTCTATATCGCCCTGTGAGCCCAGAGGGGGGAGGTGGGTCATAGAACCCTATATGGGGGAACAACACAGAGACGGGGGCTATTGGAGATCTATAGAATAGGAATATGACATCTGGGGGGGGGGGGGGGGGCGTCATAGAGGCTCTATAAGGGGACATGGAAGAGTAGGGGGCTTATTAAGCTCTATATGTGGGGAGAGGTGATGGGGGTCATAGATTTCTGGGGAGGGGATTTCTGGGGAGGGCAGTATGACAGAGCTGGGGGGTCATAGAGCTCTATGGAGGGGTGCTATATGACAGAGCTGGGGGGGCCGGCAGCATGGCTCATGAAGCTTTTTGGAGGGGGGTGCTGACAGAGCCTGGGGGGTCATAGAGAGCTATATGGAGGGGGGGAGGGGCTATATGACAGGGTCGGGGGTTCATAGAGCCCTTGGGGGGGCAGTATGACAGGGCTGAGGGGGGGGGGGCAGCATGACAGAGCTGGGAGGCCATAGAGCTCTATTTTCTTTTTGACAAATCCGGGGTAATAGATCTCCGGGGGGGGGGGGGGAGACCCTAAAGAAATAGGGGATCATAGAGTTCTTGGTGGGGGAGGGGTGACGTAAGCATGACAGAGTTGGGGGGCTCTTGGAGCGCTAAGGAAATAAGGGGTACATAAAACTAATAGAGCTTAATGGGGGGAGGGGGGAATTGACAGATCTTGGGGCTTATAGAGCTTTACAGGTGGTACATGACAGATTTGTGGGGGGTCATAGAGCCCTATGGGGGAGGGGGGGGGGGTGTATGACCGAGTTTGGGTTTATAGACCTCTATTTAGATGGAGGAATGTCAGACTTGGGGATTCATAGAGCTCTCTCGGGGATACGGGACAGAGATGGGGGGGGTAATTTTTTTTGAGGAATGACAAATTTGGGGGTCCCAGGGTGACAACTCCTCCATAGATACATTACACTGAGTGAGAGTTGTCACCCTGGGACAGAAATGTGTTATTGGTAGGACCGCCAAGTAAAATTAAAGGGGGAAAAAAAAGTCTGAAAATAAGAAAATGATGCAGAGGCCACATATAAGAGCTGCAATATATTACATTTCTTATCTTATGTTTAGATACATTCAAAGTATGGTACCAGGCTGGGGAGGAGGTCATCACCACCATTACCAGAGAGCAATGATAATGATCTCTGCAGTGATCTGGCTTCTGCAGACTCTTCCTATAGCTGCAGGTTTGGATTTTCAGTTACGGGGCTGGAGGAAGTAACAGTGGACTGTGAGCGCGATGACGTCACTGATCTTATAACCCATTGAGAGCTATGAGTCTCTCTGCTGCTGCGGTGGCAGATGGGACATCCCCCCCCCCCCCCCCACCTATCCACAGATTCCTGTGACATGGCTGTGCAAGTGGAGCCTCAGACAGCTGCCCTAAATTCCAAAAATGACAGCAGCTGGCGGGGAGAAGAATCCCCCCCGATTCTGTATGAGGCGAGGCGGGGTTCAGACTGTGAGCAAGTCTAGTCAGAAGGATGGAATCTGCTTTTAACCACTTCAGCCCCAGAAGAATTTACCCCCTTAAAAGGGTTGTAAACCCTCGTGTTTTTTTTTTTGTTTTTTTTAAATATCAAGCATGTCATACTTTCCTTCACTGTACAGTTCGTTTTGCACAGAGTGGCCCCGAACCTCGTCTTCTGGGGTCCCACGGCGGTGCTGGTGGTTCCTCCCCCACATTGAGTGTCCACGTTGGAGAAGCGCTCTCCTTGGACACCCGTGCGGGGGGGGGGGGGGGCTCCGGAGTCCCGCATCTGTGTCCATATACGCAGAATGCAGGACTTTGCCCCGTCCCTCATCGTTGGATTTGATTGACAGCTATAAAAATGCACTGGTTACTGTATAAATGTCACTGGCAGGGAAAAGGGTTAACACTAGGGGGCGATCAAGTGGTTATAAATGTGTTACCTCAGTGTGTGTGTGTTCTAACTGGGGCGGGGGGGCACTGATCGCTGTTCCTAAATACTAGGAACACTTAATCTGTCTCTACTCCCCTACAGAACCGGGATTTGTGTGTTCACACACACACCGATCCCCACTCTGGCTCTGTCAGGAACGATTGCCCGAGGGACACTGCGGCCACACGCATCGGCTCCTAAGTGACGCGGCGCGCCCCCTATACCCCTTAAAGCGACCGCCGTACAGCTTTGGCGATTTCATGCAGGGGAATCAACCTGCCGCCGTATAACGATATGCGGCGGCTGGTTGGCAACTGGTTAAAGTAGCGCAGTCCTGAATAGCAAAAAAAAAAGGGGGGGTAAAACCTTCTAGAAATCAAGTGGTTAAACAAGCCCCTATATGGAAGTTTTCATGCGACAGACCTATTTGGAGGAAAGGCCTACGGCTTGTGTTCTCCTACCAGGGTGAGGGTCATGAAGTCTTGAAGCCAGGACCAAGGGGCGGGCACTTTTAACAAATGCATTAAAATTTGATGACGGTCATTTTAGGGTCAGTAGATGAAAGCTGACCCCTCCCCCAGGGAGGACAGTCTTCCTGTATCTGTACCAGATCTCCGCTCCAGGGCCAGAATTTTTCCACGGCTGTGTTGGATCCGCCAGGTCTTTTGGAATTCATCTTGCTTGCTTCTAGCAGACCTTCATTTTACAGGCAGTGGGAGAGCGGAGGTGATGACCAGAATTGATCTCGGGTTGCGCTCCTGAATGATGAAAACCAGGCCGTTGCAGCCCGGTGACGGTCCTGTGCTAAGCTTGTGTCAGTTATAACTTGCGGAAAATGGATCGGTATCAGGATTTGGGAACCTGTCCACCCTGATCTTCTGTGCTGTCTGTTGTAGGGGAAGACGCTTCCAAGAAAGGAGACAAGGTCACCCACGACAGAGATGTTGAGAGGCTTAAAAAGGCCGATGTGGTAGTGGCGGAAGTGACCCGGCCGTCCTTCGGTGTCGGCTATGAGCTGGGCCAGGCTTTGGCGATGAATAAAAAGATCTTGTGCCTATTCAGACCATCTTGTGGACGAGGTGAGAAATGGTTCTTATACCGTGTGTGTGGTTCTTCTTTTCTTTTTTTTTTTTAAATCTTCGGAAAGGGGAAAATCGAAATGAGATGCAACAAAGTTGCTTTTTACACGCTAAGAGCCGGAGCCATCTATCAAATGGGCAGCTGGGTGGATCCCGACAATATGGGGTCATAGAATAAAGGGAGATTGCACTAAAATACCCACGCCCAAAATATTCTGGAGACAAAAACAGGGGTAGTACTAAGTATTACCAAAAAGGGCGGACTTTATAGGCTATGAAAAGAATGGAAAGGAAGAATAATATCAATGAATAAGTTTATTGAAATTTTACATAACATGAAATAATCAAAAAAAGATTGAAAGCATCACATATATGCATCTGTGTTTAGATGCAGTGAGCCCTTGTATGTCTACACTTTTCGCCGTCAGGCTTCTTCAGGACACGGCCATGGTTCAAACACGAAACAGATAAGAGAAATATTTCTCTATCTTAGTTTGGATTATATTCTTAATATACCCAGAATGCAGGACCTGTCTGTTTCCCAGGGGCATGCTTTTTACATGAACTACCGACACACAGCGACGGCTGTCAAGCTTTACTTGGCTACTAGCATTGCTGAAGCCACATTAAGCACATATGTCTCCTATTGCGGACGCCATTCTAACCTTGTTGGCCTCTTCCTGACCAGGAATACAAGCCTTCTCTGCCCCTGTGCACAGACCTAGCAAAATAAACAGTTTTTTACTCGCCACTTTCAAAAACTCATCGCCCATCTAATTCTGGGTATATTTAGAATATAATTCAAACTAAGATAGGAAAAAATATTTCTCTTATCTGTTTCGTGTTTGAACCTTGGCCGTGTCCTGAAGAAGCCAAACGGCGAAACGCGTAGACATACAAGGGCTCACTGCACCTAAACACAGATGCATGTATGCAATGCTTTTTATCTTTTTTTGATTATTTCATGTTATGTAAAATTTCAATAAACTTATTCATTGATATTATTTTTCCTTTCCATTGTTTTCATAGCCTATAAAGTCTGCCATTTTTGGTAATACTTAGTACTACCCTTGTTTTTGTCTCGACAATATGGGTTCCTTCTGGAGCGGCTATGTGATGTCAGCAGACAGCAGGCCTTTTCCCGCTGTTGGCTGATTCTGGGTCCCAGGAGAGCAAAAGTTAAAGGGGTTGTAAACCCTCATGGTTTTTCACCTTAAAGTGATACTAAAGGATCGTTTTTTTGTTTTTTTTTAACAAACCTATCATACTTCCCTCCACTGTGCAGCTCGTGCCGCTCGTTTTGCACAGAGTGGCCCCGATCCATTTCTGGCGTCCCTCGGCTGCTCCTCCCCGCTTTAGATAACCCCCTAGGAGAAGCGCTTTCCCGGTGGGTTACCTTGCAGGCGCGCTCCCGAGTCTAGCATTCGGCGTCCATAGAAGCCGAATGCAGGACTTGGCCCCGCCCACTGCGTCATTGGATTTGATTGACAGCAGTGGGAGCCAATGGCTGCACTGCTATCAATCGATTCAATCAAGAGCTGGGAACCTGTGGAGAGAGGGATGGCCTGGGACGCGCTGACGGAATTTCGGGGCTCAGTCAAGTAAAACAGGGGGCTAGGGGGCCGATGACTGCAAGGTGTTTTTTCACCTTAATGCTTACGATGCATTAAGGTGAAAAAAACACGAAGGTTTACAACCCCTTTAATGCATTCTATGTATTAAGGTGAAAAACCTCTTGTCATGTAGCAGCCCCCCCAGTGCCCCCTTATACTTACCTGAACCCAGTCTTTCTCTGGCTGGGGACAAGCACACTAGCTCTAGCTGCTGTCTCGTGTCCTGATTGGATAGATTGATAGCAGCGCGGCCATTGCCTCCCGCTGCTGTCAATCAAATCCAATAACCTTGGCGGGGGGGGGGGGCAGAGTCTGGCATTCTGTGTCTATGGACGCAAAAGTTGGACTTGGGAGCGCACCCGCATGGGTACCCCCAAGGAGAGCACTTCTAGGTGGTTTCCCAACGCAGGGGGGAGCTACTAGCGCCATTGAGGGACCCCAGATGAGGACCGGGGCCCCTCTGTGCAAAATGAACTGCACAGTGGAGGCAAGTATGATATGTATGTTATTTAACCACTTCAATACAGGGCACTTATACACCTTCCTGCCCTGACCAATTTTTAGCTTTCAGTGCTGTCGCAGTTTGAATGACAATTGCACGGTCATCCATCACTGTACCCAAACTAAATTTTTATCATTTTGTTCCCACAAATAGAGCCTTCTTTTGGTGGTATTTGATCACCTCTGCAGTTTTTATTTTTTGCGAAACAAATAAAAAAAGACCGAAAATTTGGAAAAAAAATAAGTTTTGCTTTTTGTTTTTGTTTAAAATTTTTTGTAAATAAGTAAGTTTTCTCTTTCACTGATGGGCACTGATAAGGTGGCAGCAATGAGGTGGCACTGATATGCGGCACTGATGGGTGGCATTGATATGCAGCACTGATGGGCACTCATGGGTGGCACTGGGCACTGATGGGCACTGATAGGCTGCAAAGATGGGTTCTTATGGGTGGCACTGGGCACTGATGGGCACAACTGATGGGCACTGATACGTGGCACTGGGCACTGATACGCCGCACTGATACACGGCACTGATAGGCATCCCTGGTGGCACTGGTAGGCATTGGAGTGGGCACTGATTGGCAGCTGCCTTTGCACTGATTAGTTTTTCCCTGGTGGTCCAGTGTGGCTGGTTTCCCTGGTGGTCCTGGGCGGCTTCCCTGGTGGTCCTGGGTAGGATCCGAGGGGGGGCTGTGCTGACACACAATTGGCACAGACCCCCCCTGTCAGGAGAGCAGCCGATCAGCTCTCCTCTACTCGCGTCTGTCAGACGCGAGTGAGGAAAAGCCGATCACCGGCTCTTCCTATTTACATCGTGATCAGCCGTGATTGGACACAGCTGATCACGTGGTAAAGAGTCTGTCAGAGACTCTTTACCTAGATCGGTGTTGTGGGGTGTCACACTGACACCCCGCAACAACGATCGCCGCGATGCGCGCCCCAATATCCTGAGGACGTCATATGACACCCAGTCAGGATATTGAAACCACTTTGCCGCCGTCATTCTGCTATATGGCGGGCGGCAAGTGGTTAACAACTTAAGCCCCGGACCATTTGGCTGGCCAAAGACCAGAGCGTTTTTTGTGATTCGGCACTGCGTCACTTTAACTGACAATTGCGCGGTCGTGCGACGTTACATTGACGTCCTTTTTTTCCCCACAAATAGAGCTTTTTTTTTGTGGTATTTGATCACCTCTGCGTTTTTTTTTATTTGTACTATAAACAAAAAAAGAGCAACAATCTTGAAAAAAAAAAAACACAATTTTTTACTTTTTTGCTATAATAAATATCCCCAAAAAATATATAAAAAAAACTTTTTTTCCCCCCTCGGTTTAGACCGATATGTATTTTTCTACATATTTTTGGTAAAAAAAATCGCAATAAGCGTTTATTGATTGGTTTGCGCAAAAGTTATAGCGTCTAAAAAAATAGGGGATAGATTTATGGCATTTTTAATTTTTTTATTGTTTCTTTATTAGTAATGGCGGCGATCTGCGATTTTTTTTTTTTTTTTTTTTTTTTATTTTATTTTATTTTTTTTATCGTGACTGCAACATTATGGCGGACACTTTTGGCGCTATTTTGGGACCATTCACATAGCGATCAGTGCGATTAAAAATGCATTGATTACTGTGTAAATGTGACTGGCAGTGAAGGGGTTAACCACTAGGTGGTGCTGCAGGGGTTAAGTGTGTCCTAGGGAGTGATTCTAACGGGGGGGGGGGGGACACCCTCGATCACACTCACGGAGCTTGCGGCAGGGTTGCGCACACGCAAATTTTAAAGGGACGTACCTGTACGCCCATTTGCCTGTCCATGCCATTCTGCCGACGTAAATATTATTGTGATTAAAAAAAAAACACACACACACACAAGGGTTTAGCAACCCTTTAAGGCAGTGGTCATCAACTCCTGTCCTCAGGGCCTACTAACAGGCCAGGTTTTATGTATCTCCTTGGGGGAGATGCAGACTAGAATACTGCAATCACTGAGCAGCAAATAATATCAGATGTGATGTATTTAACTTATTTTGCAAACCTGGCCTGTTAGTGGGCCTTGAGAACAGGAGTTGATGACCACAGCTTTAAGGCACTCCTGTGACCCTAAAAAAGTATGACCAAAAAAAAGCTTTGGCCAAAATTGACACCCAGAACAAACCAAAAATCACCCACTTAGGGTTTACATTAACTTTTTTAAATGCTCTCTGCCCTACGGATCAGGTGTAGTAACACTTCTATAGCTCATGGACAGCTTCAAACTGTGGTCCCATAAGCCACCTGAGATGTCCTGGGGGTTCTTCATGTTGTACACAACCCCGAGGAGCCACCAAGTCCTTTATAAAAGAAGGAAAAAAAAAAAAGGGGGGAAGTGTGAGCACCTGGCACGAGGCTGTAGGCCAGCTGAGCTTGGATGAATTACAGTAAAACCTTGGATTGCGAGCATAATACGTTCCAGAAACATGCTTGTAATCCATAAGCACTCGTATAATGAAAGCAAATTTCCCCATAAGAAATAATGGAAACTCCAAATGATTCGTTCCACAACCATTTATTCATAAGTCCTTCAGTTTATAGTCCATATAAAAAGATTAAAGCAATGTGATTGGTTGTGTACCCATAAAATCTCCATCCACAAATGGAAGCCTCCACAAGGGGATTAGAAGCAAAATTCAGCAGGAGCTCCGGAGTATAAAAGAGAAGAGAGGCGCCTCAACTGCCGCGTACACACGGCCTGAATGTCAGACGGAAGCTTTTCATCGTCTATTCCGATCGTGTGAAGGCCTCATCTGACACTTTTTTTTTTTTTTTTGAAAATTCTGACGGACCTAGAAATGGAACATGTTCTAAATATTTCTGATGGAACAAATTCCTATCGGGGGGGGAAAACCGCTCGTCTGTATGCTGTTCTGACAGACAAGAAACGACGCATGCTCTCAAGCAAGTACGAGACGGAAGCTATTGGCCTTCCTTTTTCTAGTCCCGTCATACGTGTTGTACGTCACCTCGTTTTGGACGGTCGGACTTTGGTGTGACCGTGTGTGTAGGCAAGACCACTTGAGCGGAATTCCGTCGGAGAAACCTTGGGAGTTTATTCTGACAGCAAAACCGGTTGTGTGTACGCGGCATTAGTGTGGCAATATGTTGCTAAATGTTGTACCTTCATTAAACGTAACCATATTGCTACACTTGGAGGCGCCTCTCTTCTCTTTTATACTCAACGGTGACATGACGCTACTTGTATATCAATTCAAAATGTATTAAAAAATTTTGCTGGTCTTGCAAAATGCTCTCAATCCAAGGTTTTCCTGTATGTCTGTAGCTGAGGGTGCTAATCCTAATATTCCATTGTGCTCTTCTATTTTCAGAGCTCTCTGCAATGATTCGGGGTGCCCACGATAGACACTTGGTCCTTGTTAAGGACTACGAGGCTGAGGAGATAGAAGGAATCCTCTCACAATACTTTACGGTCACCTTCCCATCATTGTGACTCAAGAATGGTGTGATGTAATAAAAGTTTTTTTTGTTTTGTTTTTTCTGGCTTTTCTTTTTATTTATGTTCCTTCAAGAATGAAGAGAATAGCCGATCGTATTTCTAATACACTTGTTAACAGGATAATAGGCAGAATCCCCCCCATAAATCTGATACGTGGTCTCTGTCTGAGGCTCACCACCCACTCCTGATTGTTTTGTCTGTACATGGCTGAATTGTCATATACACTCACTGGCCACTTTATTAGGTACACCTCACCTTGCTAGTAGCAGGTTGGACCCCCTTTTGCCTTCCTTCTTCATGGCATAGATACAACAAGGTGTTGGAAACATTCCTCAGAGATTTTGCTTCATAGTGACATGATAGCATCACACACTTGCTGCAGATTTGTCGGCTGCACATCCATGACGTGACTCTCATTCCACCACATCCCGAAGGTGCTCTATATCAGTGGTCATCATCCCTGTCCTCGGGGCCCACTAACAGGGCAGGTTTTATGTATTACCTTGGGGAGATGCAGACTAGAAAACTGCAATCAGTGAGCAGCATGATATCACCTGTGATGTATTTCAGTTATCTTGCAAGCCTGGCCTGTTAGTGGTCCCTGAGGACAGGAGTTGTTGATCACTGCTCTATTGGATGAGATGTGGTGAGTGTGGAGGCCATTGGAGTACAGGGACCTCATTCATTGTCCAGTGATGAGATGATCGGAGCTTTGTGACATGGTGTATTATTCTGCTGGAAGGAGCCATCAGAAGATGGGGACACTGTAGTCCTAAAGCAGCGATGGCGAACCTTGGCACCCCAGATCTTTAGGAACTACATTTCCCGTGATGCTCCACTACACTGCAGAGTGCATGGGCATCATGGGAAATGTAGTTCCAAAACATCTGAGGTGCCAAGGTTCACCATCACTGTCCTAAAGGATGGACATGGTCAACAACAACACTCAGGTAGGCCGTGGTGTTTAATCGATGCTCAATTCTTACTAAGGGGCCCAAAGTGTGCCAAGAAAATATTCCCTACACCATTACACCCCCACCACCAACCTGAACGGGTGATACAAGGCAGGATGGATCCATGCTTTCATGTTGTTTCCACCAAATTCTGACCCCACCATCTGAATGTCGCAGCCGAAATTGAGACTCATCAGACCAGAAAACACTTTTCTAATTTTTTATTGTCCAATATTGGTGATCCTGTGCGAATTGTAGCCTCGGTTTCCTGTTCCTGTTGCATAGTTTTAAATGCAACACATAAGCTGCGAATAACGGAAAATTGTATACTTACCTTCCGTAATTTTCCTTTCCTGACGCATCCCATGGCAGCACACACATTGTGTTGTGACTCCGCCTCCACAACCTGATAGGACTGGTTAGCTATAAGTTCTGGAAGGGAGTCCACCGCTGTATTCTTAGTAACTATCAAAAGGGTATAAAGAACACTGCGCTCTAGTACAAAGAATACAATATATATAGACCAGCAGCTGCATACATTGTGACAAACAATTGGTGATAAATGAGAAAAAAATGCAGCGCTACAAAAATGTGAAAAATTAGGTATGGCTAAAGCTATTAAAGGGGAATAATGTGTTTGGCAGTGAAACATGTGTTCCAAAAACCATATGCAAAATAAAAATATACGACCACAATATGAAAAGTCCACATACAGCAGAGGAATTATTCAAAACTCAAATATTAAAGGGAAACCTGCATGAGCAGGTGTGGATAATGTGAGTCTTTAAGTGAGAAAAAACAAAGTCAATAATAAACAATGGGGGTCTGTGACTGTAAACCGACATCAAGGTACAGGACATCCGTGACTGCAAACCAACATCGCGGTGTGGGACATCAAAGTGAAAACATCAAAAAGTAAGGAAGGGTGGGTACTCTTACCAGATGACGTGGACTCCCCTGTCATATGACATGGAGTCGATAAGGCATGGAGCCCCACCTGGGCTAAGAACGATATCCAGAACGATGGAACCTCTGTCTCACTCCTCGACCTCCCTGATGAAATGAAGGGGTATCCGGAGGGGCGGGCCGATGGGTATCCAAATATCGTCCGAGAAGAAACAGAGGGCAAACTTGGTCCAGACCTCCTGATGGAAGTGGCTACTGGAAGGCAGTTTTTTTCATCGGAAAAATATGCAAATAAAAAATAAAAGCTTCCGCATAGTGCAGATGAACCAGGGATTTTTATTTCTAAAAACACCATATACAAAATCAATAAAAGTGCCCCTGTTGAAGACCCTCTTGGTCGAAACGCGTCGGGTGATCTCCCCTTCCTTACGCTGCTTTTGTTTATTTTAATAGTGATCACTTTTATTGATTTTGTATATGGTGTAAAAATCCCTGGTTCATCTGCACTATGCGGAAGCTTTTATTTTTTATTTGCATATTATCCCGATGAAAAAAACTGCCTTCCAGTAGCCACTTCCATCAGGAGGTCTGGACCAAGTTTGCCCTCTGTTTCTTCTCGGACGATATTTGGATACCGATCGGCTGATACCCATCGGGCTGCCCCTCCGGATACCCCTTCATTTCATCTGGGAGGTCGAGGAGTGAGACAGAGGTTCCATCGTTCTGGATATCGTTCTTAGCCCAGGTGGGGCTCCATGCCTTATCGACTCCATGTCATATGACAGGGGAGTCCACGTTATCTGGTAAGAGTACCCACCCTTCCTTACTTTTTGATGTTTTCACTTTGATGTCCCACACTGCGATGTTGGTTTGCAGTCACGGATGTCCTGTACCTTGATGTCGGTTTACAGTCACGGACCCCCATTGTTTATTATTGACTTTGTTTTTTCTCACTTCAAGACTCACATTATCCACACCTGCTCATGCAGGTTTCCCTTTAATATTTGAGTTTTGAATAATTCCTCTGCTGTATGTGGACTTTTCATATTGTGGTCGTATATTTTTATTTTGCATATGGTTTTTGGAACACGTTTCACTGCCGAACACATTATTCCCCTTTAATAGCTTTACCCATACCTAATTTTTCACATTTTTGTAGCGCTGCATTTTTTTCTCATTTCTTAGTAACTATCCCCTTAGAAGGGTGGGATTTTTGTGTGCTGCCATGGGATGCGTCAAGAAAAGGAAAATTACGGAAGGTAAGTATACAATTTTCCGTTTTCCTGACGCATCATGGCAGCACACACATTGGGAAATAACTCGCTACATGGGTGGGTGCTTTCAGAATATTTTATTTACTCAATTGCAAGGTATAGAAGAGTTAGTTTGGATGATTGATCTCCCGAAATCAATCGTAGTTAGTTGAGCCGGATCTGTTCTGTAATGTGACATGAATGTGGTTTTGGAAGATCAAGTTGCTGCCTTGCCAATGGTTTCTGCTGACACTACAGTACGCTGCCCAGGAGGTGCCCACTGCTCTGGTCGAATGGGCCTTCAATCCATCCGGGATTGGGAGTGATTGTATAAGGTATGTCCTTTTAATAATTTTAATTAGCCAAGTCGCTATTGTTCTTGAGGAAGCTGCTTGCCCCCTTTTGGGGCCGTGCGGAATGACTAGCAGGTTTTTGGTCTTCCGGAACGGTCTAGTAACTTCTAGGTAGGAAGAAATGATTTAATGTCCAAGGGAAGTGGACTGGAAGATTGATTTCTGAGTTAAAGTGGAAGGCAGATGCGACTTTTGGTATAAACTGTTCCGATGGTCTGAGGACGACTCTATCAGGATAAAAGACTAAATGCAGTTCCTTGATTAGCAGAGCTTGCAGTTCTGAGACTCTCTTGGCAGATGTTATTGCGATGAGGAATGGCAGCTTGAGCGTTAAATCCCATAAGGATATTGATTCAAGAGGAAAGAACGGTTATTTCGACAGAGCTTCTAGAACGATGGATAAGTCCCAGGTCGGAAAGACTGGTTTCCTGGGTGGCCTGATCTTCAGGCATGCCTTTAGGAACTGAATTATGAGGGGTCTAATGCCCATCTGGTTCCCATCATTGCGGACAGGGCAGAGACTTGTACCTTGAGAGTGCTCGAACCTAGGCCCCTTTCTAGGCCTAGTTGCAGGAGCTCTAGAATATGAGAAACTGATGGAGATAATGGATCCCAAGACTGCTGCTGAGCAAAAGCGGTGAAACGGTCCCAGATCCTGTTATACGTGCTGTTTGTTGATCTTTTTCTGGCCTGTTGTAGTGTGGTCACTACTCTAAGTGAACATCCTTGATCCAGCAGCCTTTCCCTTTCAACCTCCAGGCTGTTAGGTGTAGGAATCGACCCTGTGAGAGCAAATCTGTGCTCACTGGAAGCGGAAGCGGCTCCCCTGTGTTCAACTGTAATATGGTCGTGAACCAAGGTCTTCTTGGCCAGAATGGCAACACTGCTATGACCGTGGATGTCGAATTCCTCAGTCTGGCTAGAAACCTGGCTATTAGTGGTATCGGGGGAAAAATGTAACTAAGGTGAAATTTCCACGGGTGGTGAAGGCAGTCGATCCCTGCTGCTGTCGGATAGTCGGCCCTCGCTAGGAATCGGGGACATTTGTTGTTCTCCGGGGTTGCCGCTAGATCTATATCGGGGGTACCCCATCTGCGAGTAAGGAGAGTGAAGGCTTGTGGACTGAGAGACCACTCGTTTGATATAAACATTCTGCTCAAGTCGTCCGCTAGTTGATTTTGTATTCCCGGAACGTAGATCGCCTTCAAGTCCACCAGGTGGACCTGAGCCCACTCGAATATGAGTGGGACCTCTTTCATGAGCTTTTTGCTCCTGGTACCCCCTTGTTTGTGGATGTAGTTCACCGCCACAGTGTTGTCCATACGTAGGAGAACGGTCTTCCCTGCTAGGAAAGGCCTGAATGCTAGGATGGCCTGCCAGGCGGCCCTGAGCTCCAGGACGTTTGAGACTATTCCCTGTGGGCGAAAGGACCAACGTCCCTGTGCTCCCTGATGCTGGTAATGTGCTCCCCATCCCTGGAGGCTGGCGTCTGTCGTAACTATTTCTGGTAATGGAGGAACTATGGGTCGACGGCGTGTCAGATTGCTGACTCGTGTCCACCACCATGCGGATCTTTTTACTGCCTGGCTGATGACTATTCGCTGGCTCATTGAAGACCCGTTCCATTGTGACAGGAATGAGTTTTGAAAGATCCTTGAGTTCCACTGGACCATTAGGAAGGTGGAAGACATTGAGCCCAGGATGCTCAGACATATTCTGGCAGAAAGGTGTTCTGCCGCCAAGAGGTTTATTATTTTGTGAACCAATGGTCCTATCTTCTCTTGTGGAAGTCCGACCGTATTTGAGTTGGTGTCCAATTCGGCGCCTAAGAAGATCATTCTTTGCGTTGGGATCAGGCTGCTCTTTTTCCAGTTTATTATCTAGCCGAACTGTTGAAGTGTGGAAATTAGAATCACTCGATGTTTGAGGAGAGTTTGTTGGCTGTCGGCCAGAAGGATAATGTCGTTGAGATAGTGGAGTCCTATTTCTCTCAGATGCGCTATTACCGGTAGCAAGACCTTTGTAAGGTTCTGGGGGCCGTAGATATTCCAAACGGGAGGCTTTTGAACTGAAAGTGCTGGCGACCTATTGCAAAGCGTAGGTATTTCTGGAAGGTTTGATGTACCGGAATATGCAGATAGGCGTCGGACAAATCGACCGATAGCATCCAGTCCTTTGTTCCTATAGCTAGTAATATGGACTGGAGGCTCTCCATCTTGAAGGACTCGACTGAAATAGTTTCGTTTAGGTTTTTCAAATCTAGTACCGGTCTCAAATCTCCCATCTTCTTTGCTACTAGAAAAAGCGGAGAATAGAATCCCATGCCTCTTTGTTCCTGTGGAACTTCTATAATTGCTTGTTTCTGTAACAGTTCCAGAATATAACTGGCTAGAATGTTTTTCTTTGGAAGAGAAGATGGAGGCCTGGTAGGTCTGTAGTGATCTTTGGGAGGTTTGTGCTTGAACATCCATCTGTGACCTTCTTGGATGGTGGAAATCGTCCAGGGGTCTTTTATTTGGTTTGACCGTACATGAGCAAATAGCCTCAACCTCGCTCCTACTATTGCAAGCTGGGCGTGCGTGCCATCAAAAAGATTTCTGCTGTTCTCCTGAATTGGGGATTTTCTGTTTCTGCACCCTCATAAAGGATGGTTGGGGATTTCGCCAATTGCGCTTGAATTCCTTCCCGGGTCTGTAAGATCTTGCCTCTCGGTATCTTTCCGGCAGGTGGCGTCTAAAAGGTGGATTTCTTTGTTGTTTGGGTCTTCTATCGGAAGGAATGAGACCAGATTTCCCTCCTGCAACCTTCGAGATTGCTGTATCAAGCTTGGGACCAAATAAGTTGGTGCCGTCGTAGGGGATTCTGAACCAAGTTGATTTAGAAGTCGCATCCGCGACCCAGGGTTTTAACCACAGTGCTCTCCTAGACATTACTGATGGCAACATCGCCCTTGCTGATGATCTTATTATATCAACCGCGGCTTCCGCCACAAAGTCTCCTGCTAGGCTGAGTTCTTGCGTAGCTGAAATGATTTTTTCTTGGTCCGCTGCTTCCAGCAACAGTCTTTCAGTGTTGGATGCCCAGCATGTAATCGCTCTGCCGACCGCAGCCAGTGTGATCGCTGGCCTGCATGCTCCTCCCGCTGCTCCCGCTGCTGAATAGGCCTTTTTAAGATCGAGATCTATTTTCCGATCCATTACATCCCTGAAGGTCACGGCATCCTCAATCGTAAGCGTTACATGTCGCGCCAAGCGCATTAATGAGGAATCCACCACAGGAGCTGAGATTAAAGGATTTACCATTGGTTCCCTTAATGGGTAGAGTTTAGCTATCCTGTTATTTAGACCTGATTTCTTATCTGGTTTCTGCCATTCATCCTTTATTAATTCGTCGAGCTCTTCGATAAAAGGGAAAGTTTCAGGGTCCTTTTTTAGGTTAGGAAAATACTTTCTTAACTTGCGCGGGGCATCCTTCTCCTCCTCCCAACCAATTGCCTCTTTTACGGATTTTGCAAAAGGATCTGCAAAATCAAACGAAGTGGGCATTAGATTTTCGTCCTCTTCTGGGGACTCCTCTTGTAGAATCTGAGAGGCTGACGGGGAAAGATCTTGGGATATATAGGAAGTTGAGGCCACTGAAGGTTGTCTGATGGGTTCCTGTGCCACTTTTACTGACTCCCTTATTATGTTGGACGCTTCCCTAGCATCCATTTACTTATCACGAGTTGCTTCGTCAAAACAGATTTGGCAGATTAATTTACTAGGCAATGCTACTGCCCCACAGACCCAGCAGGAGTTGGCCGCAGGCTGGGTACGCCGGTCATCACGAGGTTGACGGGATGAAGCCTCATCTCTGTGGTGTTGGGAGGAGGTTCTTGACCTACTTCTTCGGGACTGGGAATGTCTTGAAGGTGAGTGGTCCTTGCGTTTGGAGTGCGCTGACTTTGATGATCTGCCGGAGTTACCAGAATGAGATAGCATTAGTGGCGAGGCTCTCTTTTTCTCCTCTTCACTACTTACCCAGTGTATGCCCCCTTACCTTGCAGCTCGTGGATGGTCTGCTGGAGCAGCAGCCTCCATGGAAGGAGATAGAGTGTACCTAAAAGAATGGATTTTTTAAATAGGTGTCAAGTCATGCAGTGCTGGAAGAAAAAAAAGTGGGGTGGGTGAAAACTCACTAGTGTCAGAGATAGAGTATGGTCACAAGGCAGCACTGTGGGGGAGAGAGAAACCGAGTGGTATGAAGCTCTTGCCTTCACAGGGGCTAAAAGACAGGAATTTCGTTTTTTAAATAGACCGCCGTCGCGGTGGCTCTGACATCACGCCCGCGCATGCGCAGTAGCCATTTGCGGCGCCCGGCGCCATCTTGGAACCTGGCGTAAACAGGATACTGCCTGAGTCAGATCCTGTGCGCCCTAGAGCCGGCGCCATGATGGGAAAGTGGATGCCGAGGGACTACAGCGCCCAGCGCGCCCGGGATACCCATACACAGGCTGAAATATATACAGGGGATTTTCAGGCAAGAAAGATGTGTGTACTGACAGAAAAAAGAAAGAGAAAAGCATGGAGACCGCTGCAAATGTCACAAAAACCTGTTTAAGGTTTGTAAGGTACAAATGATTCTTTACATACCCCTGAGACCACCAGAGTGGGGTTCCCTGCATAGAGCTCATTTAGAGACTGTACAGTCAGGGCTTCCAACTAGGAGAGGCTGAACCTAGCTGGGGCGAAGCGGTAAGGGGTTTCCGAGCTTTTAACGTCCAACCATTTAGGTGAGGAAAAAAAGAATACAGCGGTGGACTCTTCTTCAGAACTTATAGCTAACCAGTCCTATCAGGTTGTGGAGGCGGAGTCACAACCCAATGTTTGTGCTGCCATGATGCGTCAGGAAAGTTGGTTGTTGGTTGTTAACCACTTGCCGACATCATTATACTGTGGCAGGTTGGCACGGCTGCGCAAACCGCCATAAGTGTACGTCGGCCGCTTTAAGAGCGATAGGGGGGCGCCAGAGCCGATGCGCATGTGCGCAGGCAACCTGCGATTTCTCCTGAGAGAGCCAGAACTGGGATCTGTCAATGTAAACAGACAGATCCCTGTTCTGACAGGGGAGTAGAGAGAGATCTGCTGTTCCTAGTGATCAGGAACAGCAATCTCTCTTTTCTCCCAGTCAGTCCCTTCTCCCCCCCCCCCCACAGTTAGAAACACTTCCCTAGAAAACACATTTAAGCCCTTGATCGTCCCCTAGTGTTAACCCCTTCCCTGCCAGTGACATTTATACAGTAATCAGTGGCTATTTTTAGCTCTGATCGCTGTATAAATGTCACTGGTCCCAAAATAGTGTCAAAAGGGTCCGATCTGTCCCCCGCAATGTTGCAGTCCTGCTAAAAATCGCAGATATCCGCCGTTTCTAGTAAAAAAAAAAAAAAAATAATAATAAAAATGCCATAAAACTATCCCCTATTTTGTAGACACTTTAACTTTTGCGTAAACCAATCAATATACGCTTATTGCGATTTTTTTTTTTTTTTAACAAAAATATGTAGAAGAAAACATATTGGCCTAAACAGATAAAGAAAATTTTATTTATTTTTTTTGGATATCATAGAAAAAAAGGAAAAAATTTTTTTTTCAAAATTGTCGCTCTTTTTTTGTTTATAGCTCAAAAAATAAAAACCGCAGAGGTGATCAAATACCACCAAAAGAAAGCTCTATTTGTGGGGGGAAAAAAGGGTGTCAATTTTGTTTGGGTACAACGTCGCACGACCCCGCAATAGTCAGTTAAAACAACGCAGTGCCGCATTGCAAAAAAATGGCCTGGTCATTAAGGGGGCTTAAGTGGTTAAGAATGTCGTCGGGGCCGGCTCCTTAACAACCATCTGTTCATTGGTTGTTAAGGAGCTGGAACCTGACGACATCCTTAAAGCGGAGTTCCATCAAAAAGTGGAACTTCTGCTCATTTGTTTCCTCTCCCCCTCCGGCGCCACAATTGGCACCTTTCGGGGGGAGGGACAGGATACCTGTCTTTGACAGGTATCCTGTTCCCACTTCGGGGAGTCCGGACCGCGGCCCGTGACATCACCGCGGGGCTCCCTCCACCTCTCCCTGTCACTGGGCCAATAGGAGAGAGGAGCAGGGCCTCGCATATGTGCAGTAGGGTTCTCGGCGTGAAGCTGTAAGGCTACATGGCCGGGTACCCTTACTCGCAATGGCGACGGCGGCAGCACCCAACAGTCTTTGACAGGTATCCTTTTCCCACTTCGGGGAGCACCCAACAGACTTTGACAGGTATCCTGTTCCCACTTCGGGCAGCACCCAACAGTCTTTGACAGGTATCCTGTTCCCACTTCGGGGAGTCCGGCCCGTGACATCACCGCGGGGCTCCCTCCTCCTCTCCCTGTCACCGGGCCAATAGGAGAGAGGAGCAGGGCCTCGCACATGTGCAGTAGGGTTCTCGGCGTGAAGCCGTAAGGCTACACGGCCGGGTACCCTTACTCGCAATGGCGGCAGCACCCAACAGCTGATGGAAATATCAGCTGCGGTGCCGACATCACTGGACTCCAGGACAGGTAAGTGTCCGATTGTTAAAAGCCAGCAGCTGCAGTATGTGTAGCTGCTGGGTTTTATTTCTTTGGGTGGAACACCACTTTAAAGACCATTTATAATGCCTCCACCTGTGCCCAGCGTGCTCCAGCTCAGGAGTGGTGCCAATCACTGGAGGGGGGAGGAGGTGGAGAGAAAGCGGGTGAAGTTGCAGGGAACGTCGGCTCCCAGAATCTGAAGGGAGAAGACCAGACCAAGCTACTGGTGAGCACCAATGGGACAGGAGGCTGTGCGAGGGACGGGCACTGGTTTCATCCCTGCTGATTGAGGCTCCTTAAAGCAGAGCTCCATCTAGAAGGGGAAGCTCTGCTTGTTTGCCTGGATGTAATAATAACATCCAGCATTTTTGTCAGTGAACGCGACAATAACCCCTCTGCACTGGTGTCAGAGACTGCAATAATAACCCCCAGTATTGGTGTCAGTGGCTGAGATAATACCCAACAGCATTGGTGTGAGTGGCTGCAATAAATATCCCCATCATTGGTGTCAAAAAATAACTCTACATTGGTGACAGTGATTGCAAAAGTAATTCCCATTATCGGTGTCAGTGACTGCAATAATAACCTCTTGCATTGGTGTCAGTGACTGCTATGATAACCCTCCATTGGGGTCAGTGGCCACAAACTTAACCCCCTTCATTGGTGTTAGCAGCTGTAATAATAACCCTGAGTATTGGCGTCAGTGAATGCAATTATAACCTACAGCATAGATATCGGTGACTGCAATAGTAACCCTTAGCATTGATTTCAGTGGCCACAATAATAATCCCAGCATTGGTGTCAGTGGCAACAATAACAACCCTGTTCATTGATGGTCGGTGGCACCATCCTCCTCCTCCTCCTCCTGTGCTATTCATAACCCCCCCATTGGTGGTCAGGAGCAGTGTTTTTCTAACCACTTCCCCTGCATCAGTGGTCAGTGGCAATAAAATCCCCCCCCCCACCCCTTGTCAGTGGTTACTTACCTGGTCACCCACTCTCAACCCCTGCAATCTCCCTTGTAGGACCAGGGCTTTACCTGTACTGTCGAGCAGAGATTATTCCACAGAGTACGGGGGAGTTATTTCAGTTGTAGGTGCTGGAGCTCGGAAGGTTTCAGTCCCTGGTACCCCGCTGTCTTTTGGTCCCCAACAAGTAGCAGGCCCAGCACACAGCAGGTCATGGGTTGGGCATCAAGAGGTCTACGTTGACATTTCCTTTAACAGCTGAATGACCAATCGGACAGAGGTGGTGAATAACAAGGGATTTGATGTGTGGGGGGGTTATTGGGGTATCTCCATACACAGGAGTAGAGAAAGATACCTGGATGGTAAAGCCAATCCGACTCCACAGAATCATGGGAAGGGAATATGGTGCAGCAACAAGAAGCAAGTCCAGGGAGGGCAGAATGAGACAAACAGCAGGAGCACAAGGCTGCAATGTGGCAGAGCAAGGGAGGGGCCCAGAGTCCCAGTACATCCATCCGGTCACAGCCAGGGATGGGTAGCGAGATCACAGGGCATCAATACAGATCATCAAAAGGATTCAAACACTCTTGTTGTAGACTCATTGGCTCAGCAGAAATGATTAGCAGAATGAGGGGCTAGTAACGTCTTCCAGATAAGGGAGTGCTAGATCCTGAAAGGAGTGTGGTGGTGGTGGTCCTGACCACAATTTTAGATCTCCCTGCATATTTTGTGGTTAAACTGCTCCTCATCCAACTTCATTGACGGGCCATGCGTCTTCTTAAAGTGTCACTAAAGGCAAAATAATTCTGCCCATTTCATAAAGATAAATGAAAGATTTGCGATCTGGAGGGATTTGGTTTAAGGTAAGTGTCTCTCATAATGTGCCAGTATGTGATGCAGACTAGCACATTATGACATTGCCATGCAGGGAGAAAGTTTTTGTCCCCCCCCCCCCCTCTTTCACCAAGTTTACTACCGCTTTAATGTGTGGAATTCTTCAAAAAGCAAGTTTTCAAATTTCAAGGTCATTGAGACCTCATTCATAGCATACAGGGCCCTGAAAATGTATTCATACCCCTTGAAATTTTCCATATTTTGTCATGTTACAACCAAAAAAACGTAAATGTATTTTAGTGGGATTTTATGTGATAAACCAACACAAAGTGGCACATAATTGTGAAGGGGAAGGAAAATGATAAATGGTTTTCAATTTGTTTTTAAAAAGTGTGGTGTGCATTTGTATTCAGCCCCCTTTATTCTGATACCCCTAACTAAAATCTAGTGGAACCAATTACCTTCAGAAGTCACCTAATTAGTAAATAGAGTCCACCTGTGTGTAATTTAATCTCAGTATAAATACAGCTGTTCTGTGACACCCTCAGAGGTTTGTTTCAGAATCTTAGTGAACCAAACAGCATCATGAAGGCCAAGGAACACACCAAACAGGTCAGGGATAAAGTTGTGGAGACATTTAAAGCAGGATCAGGTTATAAAAAAAATATCCCAAGCTTTGAATATCTCACGGAGCTCTGTTCAATCCATCATCCGAAAATGGAAAGAGTATCGCACAACTGCAGACCTACCAAGACACAGCCGTCCACCTAAACTGACCGGCCGGGCAAGGAGAGCATTCATCAGAGAGGAGCCAAGAGGCCCATGGTAACTCTGGAGGAGCTGCAGAGATCCACAGCTCAGGAGGGAGAATCTGTCCACAGGACAACTATTAGTCGTGTTCTCCACAAATCTGGTCTTTATGGAAGAGTGACAAGAAGAAATATATTGGTGAAAGAAAGCAATAAAAAGTCCCGTTTGTAGTTTGGGAGAACATCAAACATGTGGAAAAAGGTGCTCTGGTCAGATGGCCTAAAAGCAAAATTCTACGTGTGGTGAAAAACGAACACTGCACATCACCCTGAACACACCATCTCCACCGTGAAACATGGTGGTGGCAGCATCATGTTGTGTGGATGCTTTTCTTCGGCAGGGTCAGAGTTGATGGGAAGATGGATGGAGCCAAATACAGGGCAATCTTAGGAGAAAACCTGTAAGTGTCTGCAAAAGACTTGAGACTGGGGCGGAGGTTCACCTTCCAGCAGGACAACGACCCTAAACATACAGCCAGAGCTACAATGGAATTGTTTAGATCAAAGCATATTCATGTGTTAGAATGGCCCAGTCAAAGTCCAGACCTAAATCCAATTGAGAATCTGTGGCAAGACTTGAAAATTGCTGTTCACAGACGCTCTCCATCCAATCTGACAGAGCTTGAGATATTTTGGAAAGAAGAATGGGCAAAAATGTCCCTCTCTAGATGTGCAAAGCTGGTAGAGACATCCCCAAAAAGACTTGTAAAGCTGTAATTGCAGTAAAAGGGGGTTCTACAAAGTATTGACTCTGAGGGGGCGCCATACAAATATACCCCCCACACTTCACATATTTATTTGTAAAAAATGTTGAAAACCATTTATCATTTTCCTTTCGCTTAACAATTATGTGCCACTTTGTGTTGGTTTATTACATAAAATCCCAATAAAATATATTTATGTTTTTGTAACATGAGAGAAACAAAATAAGTGTAGCGCTAATGAAATAAATGTCCAATGTGGAAAAAACGTATTTCAAATGTAAGCCATAAAAAAGTAATCCGTATATATATATATAAATATGGAGTCTTCAAAGAACTGAACACTTCGCGTGTTCAGAAACGCGTCGGATAGGACCCCACTGTCGCCACTTTTTCTCTCAGCGCGGTTTTATTTGGATTTACATGTGAGTATATCTTTTTATTTCAATAAATCACATTTTTTACGGATTCACACTATGTGGCCATTCCTTTTTCCATTTGTCCACACCATCGTTTGGCTTTTTAACTTCATTCCGAGGGATATGACAACGCCTGGCTTGTTTCATCTACATCGCCCCCCCTGGTTCCGGCACCCACCGTTCAGAGGGATACAGCATCAAGCGGGTCAATCCACAAGCATCGTCTCCCGGTCGTCCTAAATCACTCACCACCTAAGCCTTATCTGACCCAACTCGGCGTATGCCCTTTGGGTCCATCTCATCCGGTAAGGCTCTTCATCTCTAGGTGGTGGTGTGTTTATTTTCATCTCAGATGCCATACATATCTCCTTGAAGTGTTCAGTTCTTTGAAGACTCCATATTTTTATATATCTATATCTCTATATATATATATATATATATATATATATATATATATATATATATACACACATACGGATGACTTTTTTTATGGCTTACATTTGAAATACGTTTTTTCCACATTGGACATTTCATTAGCGCTACACTTATTTTGTTTTTCTCTCTTGTAATACCTTGTTGGTTGTGTTAGCTGCTTGTTCCTTTTCTTTTTAGGGCAGCGCAGAATTGTTTTGTATATGTTTTTGTAACATGACAATGTGGAAAAGATCAAGGGGTATGAATACTTTGTCAAGCCACTGTAGATTCAATAAAAATGCTGGAAAAATGTTCAAATTTGACTTGCGTAGAATATTTTAGGCTCGTTCACACCATGTGCAGAGAAGTGTTTTTCTCATGTAGGTGTCTGTAAGGACACAAAGAAAAAACATTTCTGTGTGTTCTGTTCACACCATAACCTTGGTGGGTTTTTTTTGCACAGAAATATGCAACATAAAAGTTCTGCAAATAACACACAAAGAAAACAATTTGGGTTGGTTTACTAAAACGGGAGTGTGCAAAAATCTAGTGCAGCTGTGCAAAGAAACCCCATCAGAGTTCCCCCCTTACATCAGGTGCCCCATCAGAGTTCCTCCCTTACATCAAGTGTCCCTCCATGCATCAAAAGGTGCCCCCCTGTACTCACA
Organism: Lithobates septentrionalis; assembly: GCA_037952835.1. Classification (NCBI taxonomy): domain Eukaryota; kingdom Metazoa; phylum Chordata; class Amphibia; order Anura; family Ranidae; genus Lithobates; species Lithobates septentrionalis. Next base: position 449,907 of record JBBDGP010000810.1, read on the forward strand.
GATCAAAAACTGAAAACACAGCTCCTCCTTCCCCTCACCAGTCTTCACTCTCCTGCAATGCCGCTTTGACACTGAGCTGTGCCAGCTCTTCATCGCTTCCTGCAGGCTGGAGGGAGAACAACACTCAATTCTCTCTCCAGCTATCTTAGGGAGCCACAGTCCGGTCTGAATAATGTGTCCGGTTACAGGTGGACTGAAAACCGAACTATCCAAGTGAATCCCAGACAGATGACAAACCTAAAATCAACCCTATTGTGTCATGTGAATTTTTTGCACATTATCCCAGTGTTGCAGTGTGCACAGAGCACATAAAAAAAAAAATTGTATTCTGTGTTCTCTTGCAGAGACAGATGCAGAAAAACACACATCTCTGCACATGGTGTGAACAAGCCCTTAGAGCAGGGGTCTTCAAACTACGGCCCTCCAGTTGTTCAGGAACTACAATTCCCATCATGTCTGTGAATGTCAGTGTTTTACAATGACTCATGGGATGTGTAGTTCCGCAACAGCTGGAGGGCCGTAGTGTGAGGATCCCTGCCTTAGAGCAGTGATGGCGAACCTTGGCACCCTAGATGTTTTGGAACTACATTTCCCATGATGCTCAACTACACTGCAGAGTGCATGAGCATCATGAGAAATGTAGTTCCAAAACATCAGGGGTGCCACGGTTCGCCGTCACTGCCTTAGAGCATGTGTTAAACGTAAGGCCCAAGGGCTGTGTCCAGCCTGCCAGGTCATTTCATGTGGCCCTCGCGCCTCTCCTGCAGCACCGCCCCCCCCCCCCCCCGGTCTCAGCAGTCGGCAGCAGAGAGGAGAGCAGAACTCCTCCCGCAGATCCTGTGCCTCTCGGTGCAGCCGCAGCACTCCCTGGTCAGGGGCATTCAGCAGACTCCAGCCCTCCTCTGATCCTCCTCCAGACCAGGGGCGGACTGACCATTCGGGCACTCGGGCCCCATGCCACTAAGGGGCCCCATCAGGGTTGTCAGCCTCAATAAAACCAGGGACAGTATGTAAAAATCTGTGTTTTTTTAAAAATCCCAAGATTATAGCTGCCCCGCCTCCCCAGTACCTTTTCAGTGTGTGTGTGTGTGTGTATAGAGTGTGTGTGTGTGTAGAGTGTGTGTGTGTATAGAGTGTGTAGAGTGTGTGTGTGTATAGAGTGTGTAGAGTGTGTGTGTGTATAGAGTGTGTAGAGTGTGTGTGTGTGTATAGAGTGTGTGTGTGTGTGTGTGTGTGTGTGTATAGAGTGTGTGTGTGTGTGTATAGAGTGTGTGTGTGTGTGTATAGAGTGTGTGTGTGTGTGTATAGAGTGTGTGTGTGTGTGTATAGAGTGTGTGTGTGTGTGTATAGAGTGTGTGTGTGTGTGTATAGAGTGTGTGTGTGTAGAGTGTGTGTGTGTAGAGTGTGTAGAGTGTGTAGAGTGTGTGTGTGTATAGAGTGTGTGTGTGTGTATAGAGTGTGTAGAGTGTGTGTGTGTATAGAGTGTGTAGAGTGTGTGTGTGTATAGAGTGTGTGTGTGTGTGTGTGTATAGAGTGTGTGTGTGTGTGTGTATAGAGTGTGTGTGTGTGTGTGTATAGAGTGTGTGTGTGTGTGTGTATAGAGTGTGTGTGTGTGTGTGTATAGAGTGTGTGTGTGTGTGTGTATAGAGTGTGTGTGTGTGTGTGTATAGAGTGTGTGTGTGTGTGTGTATAGAGTGTGTGTGTGTGTGTATAGAGTGTGTGTGTGTGTAGTGTGTGTGTGTAGTGTGTGTGTGTGTAGTGTGTGTGTGTGTGTGTGTGTGTGTGTGTGTGTGTGTGTGTGTGTGTGTGTGTGTGTGTGTGTGTGTGTGTGTGTGTGTGTGTAGTGTGTGTGTAGTGTGTGTGTGTAGTGTGTGTGTGTAGTGTGTGTGTAGTGTGTGTGTGGCCCCATAATCTTCTCCTATTGCTCAGGGGCCCCATAATCTTCTCCTATTGCTCGGGGGCCCCATAATCTTCTATTGCTCGGGGGCCCCATAATCTTCTATTGCTCGGGGGCCCCATAATCTTCTATTGCTCGGGGGCCCCATAATCTTCTATTGCTCGGGGGCCCCATAATCTTCTATTGCTCGGGGGCCCCATAATCTTCTATTGCTCGGGGGCCCCATAATCTTCTCCTATTGCTCGGGGGCCCCATAATCTTCTCCTATTGCTCGGGGGCCCCATAATCTTCTCCTATTGCTCGGGGGCCCCATAATCTTCTCCTATTGCTCGGGGGCCCCATAATCTTCTCCTATTGCTCGGGGGCCCCATAATCTTCTCCTATTGCTCGGGGGCCCCATAATCTTCTCCTATTGCTCGGGGGCCCCATAATCTTCTCCTATTGCCCGGGGGCCCCATAATCTTCTCCTATTGCCCGGGGGCCCCATAATCTTCTCCTATTGCCCGGGGGCCCCATAATCTTCTCCTATTGCCCGGGGGCCCCATAATCTTCTCCTATTGCCCGGGGGCCCCATAATCTTCTCCTATTGCCCGGGGGCCCCATAATCTTCTCCTATTGCCCGGGGGCCCCATAATCTTCTCCTATTGCCCGGGGGCCCCATAATCTTCTCCTATTGCCCGGGGGCCCCATAATCTTCTCCTATTGCCCGGGGGCCCCATAATCTTCTCCTATTGCCCGGGGGCCCCATAATCTTCTCCTATTGCCCGGGGGCCCCATAATCTTCTCCTATTGCCCGGGGGCCCCATAATCTTCTCCTATTGCCCGGGGGCCCCATAATCTTCTCCTATTGCCCGGGGGCCCCATAATCTTCTCCTATTGCCCGGGGGCCCCATAATCTTCTCCTATTGCCCGGGGGCCCCATAATCTTCTCCTATTGCCCGGGGGCCCCATAATCTTCTCCTATTGCCCGGGGGCCCCATAATCTTCTCCTATTGCCCGGGGGCCCCATAATCTTCTCCTATTGCCCGGGGGCCCCATAATCTTCTCCTATTGCCCGGGGGCCCCATAATCTTCTCCTATTGCCCGGGGGCCCCATAATCTTCTCCTATTGCCCGGGGGCCCCATAATCTTCTCCTATTGCCCGGGGGCCCCATAATCTTCTATTGCCCGGGGGCCCCATAATCTTCTCCTATTGCTCGGGGGCCCCATAATCTTCTCCTATTGCTCGGGGGCCCCATAATCTTCTCCTATTGCTCGGGGGCCCCATAATCTTCTCCTATTGCTCGGGGGCCCCATAATCTTCTCCTATTGCTCGGGGGCCCCATAATCTTCTCCTATTGCCCGGGGGCCCCATAATCTTCTCCTATTGCCCGGGGGCCCCATAATCTTCTCCTATTGCTCGGGGGCCCCATAATCTTCTCCTATTGCCCGGGGGCCCCATAATCTTCTCCTATTGCTCGGGGGCCCCATAATCTTCTCCTATTGCCCGGGGGCCCCATAATCTTCTCCTATTGCCCGGGGGCCCCATAATCTTCTCCTATTGCCCGGGGGCCCCATAATCTTCTCCTATTGCCCGGGGGCCCCATAATCTTCTCCTATTGCCCGGGGGCCCCATAATCTTCTCCTATTGCCCGGGGGCCCCATAATCTTCTCCTATTGCCCGGGGGCCCCATAATCTTCTCCTATTGCCCGGGGGCCCCATAATCTTCTCCTATTGCCCGGGGGCCCCATAATCTTCTCCTATTGCCCGGGGGCCCCATAATCTTCTCCTATTGCTCGGGGGCCCCATAATCTTCTCCTATTGCCCGGGGGCCCCATAATCTTCTCCTATTGCCCGGGGGCCCCATAATCTTCTCCTATTGCCCGGGGGCCCCATAATCTTCTCCTATTGCCCGGGGGCCCCATAATCTTCTCCTATTGCCCGGGGGCCCCATAATCTTCTCCTATTGCCCGGGGGCCCCATAATCTTCTCCTATTGCCCGGGGGCCCCATAATCTCCTATTGCCCGGGGGCCCCATAATCTCCTATTGCCCGGGGGCCCCATAATCTCCTATTGCCCGGGGGCCCCATAATCTCCTATTGGCCGGGGGCCCCATAATCTCCTATTGCCCAGGGGCCCCATGAGTTGTCAGTCCGCCCCTACTCCAGACCATGCACATTCTGTGTCCCAGTCCTGCCCCCAGCTTCTTCCTCACAGCAGCACAAGGCAAGGAATGTGCACTGATGTAAGGGATGGTGGGGGGCTCTTGACATCTTATGTAAAAGGAGAGGAGTGGGGTATTACAGACATCTAGTCTTACAGATACAACCGGCCCTTTGAGGGCAACCATAATGCTGAGGTGTCCCCGCAACGAAATGGAGTTTGACACCCCTTTGTTAGAGTAATAAGAGTAGACTAGAAATAATTGAAATTCAATGTGGAAATGAATACACAACTTTAAAATTTTGACCACAGATACACGTTACCATTTTGTACATTTGTCAATCTATAAAAAAAAGAAAAAAAAAAAAAAGAAATCTGCTGTCAATTTAAACAGTATACCAAATAAAAGACATATATGTCCCCAAGAAAGATATAAAAATGTTTTAGGTATGCAAGTTAGTCAGGTTGCTGCTAAAATTTGACCTAAGCATCTCAGTTTCCATGACCTTTGTTCTCTAAAGAGTTAAAAACAAAACTGAGGGTTAAAATGATTTTGAAAGAAAATAAAAAGCAGACACAAGCAGGGACAACAGCTTAGCCGTAACTTTAATAAACGAGCTGCAGTAACTCCCAGCTGCAATGCCTCATTTCACCCGCCAGAGGCGCCAACACCCAGCCTATAAGACTATGCTGGGGAGGGGTCACAATGAGATTGGAAAATTAACATGAGTAACCATAATAAAAAATAACTCTTAATTATAAATATAAACATACTGTATATATAATTGCAGTCCCGTTACGATGGCTGGGCCTGTAGTCTTATCAGTCAATTAGTGGTAATTAACGGCATTCCCAAGGAAATAACTGAGGCACATGAAGGGGAAATGGGCAGAGAGCGACACCCTGCTGGACATAAATGACATCTCCGGACAAATAAATCGGGAGGAGCGGGTGGATGGATGGATTTACTCGTATGCATCTCCATCGTAATCCTCAAATATAAAGGAATCAGGTTCCAGGTTCTCCGATTCATCATCTTCATCATACGAAAATTCATCTTCATCTAGATCGTCATCGTAGTCTTCATGCCATTCTGGAACATACTCCTCGTCCTCATCGTCCTGTTCACCTGCAGTATCTCCAGAATCAGAGGCTCCATCCATAGTGCTAAAAGGGGGCAACATGGGAAACGTGATGGGTCTTCCCCGCAGGTGGTAGAAGTAAAATCTTCATTTGCGGTAACATCAGCTGATGTTACGTTAGAAGCAACTTGTCTACTACAGGCCTGCAGAATAATTACCCTATCCCCAACAACAGTCCCGACATCCACCAATCACATTCCCGTATACACAAGAAACAAATGAACAACCATTTGAGTCCAGATGGAATCATTATGAAGGAGCTCAAGTGAAAATCTACCAGAGAGTAAAAAGGAAGCGAGGAGAGAGATGAGCAAATAGAAGAACGGAGCAAGGAAACTGGGTGAGTAGAAGAGCGTGAGGATAAGTGAAAAAAAAAAAAAGGAAGAGAAGATTTAGCAAGTTGAAGAGGGAGAGAAAATAGTGATGAGTTAGTAGAGAGGAGTGTGAAGAAGAATGAGTAGACACAAGGGAGCAAGGATAGGGGTGAGTGAAGAGAAGAGAGAAGTAAGGAGAGGGATTAGCAAGGAGAATAAGGGAGGCAAGGAGAAGCATGAGCGAGTAGGAGTGAGGAAAGAGACAAAGGAGTTTAAATGAAGAAGATAAAGAAGAGAGCGAGAAGAATAAGAGAGTAGACGGAAATAAGGAAAAGAGTAAAAGGGAACAAGGAAAGGAATGAGCAAGTAAAAGGGGGTGAGAAGAATAAGCGTGTAGAAGAGAGCAAGAAAAGGCATGAGCGAATGGGGAACCGTGATTAAAAGGGATGAGTGAGTAGAAGTAGGGTGCAAAGCAGAGAGAGGAGAAAGTAGAAGAAGGGAGAGAGAAGAATGAAGGTAGAGGTATTTATGAGGAGAGGAGAGCGAATAGAACAATGAGGGGAGAGAGAAGGATGAAGAAAGTGATGGGAGAAGTATGTGTGAGAAGAATGAAGTGAGGAAGATGAGTAGAAGAATGGAATGAGGAAAGGGATAAGCAAATAAAAGGGAGGGAGGAGAGGAAAAAGTGTGTAGAAGAGAGCGAGAAGAGGAATGAGAAAATGGGAGACCATGAGAAAAGGGACAGGTGAGTGGAAGTAGGGTCCAAGTAGAGAAGGGAGAGGAGAAGGATGAAGAAAGTAGAAGGGAGAGGTATGTGTGAGAAGAATGGTGTGAGGAGAGTGAGTAGAAGAATGGAATGAAAAAAAAGGATGAGCAAGTAAAAAGGGAGCGAGTAGCGGAATTAGCAAATGCGTAGAAGTAGGGTACAAAGTAGAGAGGAATAAGTAAGAAGAGGATGAAGACAGTAGAAAAAGGCAGCAGTATGAGTGAGAAGAATGGAGCGAGGAGAGGAATGAATGAGTAGATGAGAGCAAGAAGAGGGATCAGTAAATGGGAGACCATGAGAAAAAACAGATGGGTGAGTAGCAGTAGGGTGCAAGCATAGAGAGGAGAAGGATGAAGAAAGTAGTAGAAGGGAGAGGTATGTGTGAGAAAAATGGAGTGAGGAGAGGAATGAGTGAAAAGAATGGGATGAGCAAGGAGAAGAATAAGTGTATAGAAGAGAGCAAGAAGAGGGAATGGGAATGAGTGAGAAAATGGATAAGCGAGTAGACGTAGGGTGCAAAGCAGAGAGAGGAGAAAGTAGAAGGGAGAGAGGACAAAGACAGTAGAAGTGAGAGATGAGGGAGTAGAAGGAAGTGAGGAGAGCGAATAAAAAAAAGGAAGAGAGCAAAAGGATGAGCGAGTCGAAAAATGGAGCGAGGACAGTTGAGTATATGAAGGGAATGAGGAAGGGGATATGTGAATAAACAAAAGGGCGAGAGGAGAGGGATGATCAAGTAGAAGAGAGAGGGAGAAAAGGGATGAGCTACTAGAAAAAGGGAGAGAGAAAAGGGACAAATCGCTAGGATGAATGAATGAAGGAGAGGAAGCAATGAGTTGAGGCCGGTATATACAGTTCCTATAAAAAGTATTCACCTTCTTGGGAACTATATTGTCAAAGAACATTAAATAAGAGTGATTTATATTTTGTTTTGATTGATCAGGGGAAATATAGATTCTTTCAAAAATAAAAACAGATCTCTGCAAAGTGATTCAAATTAATTACAGTGAAAAATAAGTGAATTATTTTAGAAGGTAAAATTTAGCAAAATGGAGATCACCAGTGCATAGTCAGGGGGTGTCATGTGATTGTAGTGTCAATACACGTGTGTCTGGGGGTCCGACTTCAGACGAGTCAGTATTATGTCATAATCCGCACCATAAACAGAAAACACTACTTCAAAAAACTTTGTGAAAAAGGTACAGATAAATCAGGACATTTAAGATTGGGAAAAGTGTGGAATAGCTGTAAATCTGCCAACAACAGGCCATCCACAAAATTTGAGTATCCCTGTAAATTTGGAGACTAGTGAAGAAGGAGGCCACCCATGAAGGAGACTAGTGAAGAAGGAGGCCACCAATGAAGGAGACTAGTGAAGGAGGCGGCCACCCATTAAGGAGACTAGTGAAGGAGGAGGCCAACCATGAAGGAGACTAGTGAAGAAGGAGGTCACCCATGAAGGAGACTAGTGAAGAAGGAGGCCACCCATGAAGGAGACTAGTGAAGAAGGAGGCCACCCATGAAGGAGACTAGTGAAGGAGGCGGCCACCCATGAAGGAAACTAGTGAAGGAGGAGGCCACCCATGAAGGAGACTAGTGAAGGAGGAGGTCACCCATGAAGGAGACAAGTGAAAGAGGCCACCCATGAAGGAGACTAGTGAAGGAGGCCACCATATGAAGGAGACTAGTGAAGGAGGCCACCATATGAAGGAGACTAGTGAAGAAAAGCACCAAAAAAGAAACTAGCAAGTGAGGCAACCATGGAGACGACTAGTGAAGGAGACCAGCCACCAGGAAGACAACTAGTGAGGGAGGTCACCATAAGGATGGTAGTAAGAGAGAATCCAATGGAGGACACCAGTGAAGGAGGCCACCAAGAGACATATGACCATTCAGAAGCAATTAAAGACCTCAGTGGCTGAGATTGAAGAGACTATGTATACGATACCTGTTAACCAAAACTCACATTACATATCTTCGGTTTCTTAGTGATGTTGTGAAGTTTTTTTTGACCCAAGTATATCACTCACCATTCCCAGGCAACCTGACAGGGCTAGTATTTTGCATACGATAAAATCCTAGAGGTTAAACAGTATAAAGCTGGGGTAGTGTTCCTTCAGGAGACGCACATTTCCCATGAGGCCAATGTAAAGCCGTTCTCAAGAGATTACCAAACATGGTTTTACGGGGTCTCTACAACAAGAAGAGCAAAGGGGGTAGCCATTGGGGTGGCCAGAGGAATGCGGTTCATATTATTATTATTATTATACAGTATTTATATAGCGCCAACAGTTTACGTAGCGCTTTACAACTTGAGGGTAGACAGTACAAATACAATACAATTTGATACAGTAGGAATCAGAGGGCCCTGCTCCTTAGAGCTTACAATCTAAGAGGGAAGGTCAAGAGATACAAGAGGTAATAACTGTGGGTGATGTGCTGATGGAGAAGATAAGTGTACAGTTGTTAGGTGGGGGCCAGATAGGCTTCTCTGAAGAGATGAGTTTTCAGGGATCGTCTGAAAGTGGATAAAGTAGGAGAAAATCGGACGGATTGGGGTAGAGCATTCCAGAGGATGCTGGAGGAAAGGTTAACAGACCCTGAAGGTCGATTCCATTTCATATAGTTTCCCTTTTAGGAAGTGGTATGTACCCTGGCAAACATCTATTGCCCGAATAAGAACCCAGCAAATTATTTGAGGCAGGTCATAGGGAAGTTGATGGACTTTAAAAAGGGAAGCGTGATTATGACAGGAGACCTACATTATTGTTTGGAACCAAGTATTGATAGTACGTCGCGGGCACAGGGGACTAGGAATGTAGAGTTGAAAACAATAAAAAAGAAATTGTATCGGTGTCAATTGATGGACATTTGGAGAGTGCAGCACCCCAAGACACAGGATTATACATTCTACTCCCCTGTGCACGTGACGTACTCAAGGATCTATTAAATAATGGGCGAACACAGGTTACCAGAGTTGGTGATTAAGACGAATATTGAAATAACACTGTCAGACCATTCCCTGGTGAGTATGGAAATGAAGATACCAGGTGCCCAATGACAATTACATTCATGGAGATTAAATGAAGAACTAATACAGGGTATAGAAGAGGAAGAGAAAATAAAAGAAATAGAACAATATTTTAAAATAAATGATACAAAATAGATAACGGAGGCCACCCTTTGGGAGGCCCATACGGCCTATATTAGGGGCATCCTGATAAGAGATAGGGTCAAGAAAAAAAAAAAAAGGAAAGGAAAAAAAAAGATGGAAACATTAAAGAAATCCATGAACTAGAACAGAGGCATAAAAAAAAAAAAAAAAAAAGCGAGAAGGGGAGTGGCTCCAGGCACTAGTGATAAAAAGGAACAAACTAAAAGACCTATTGGATCAGGAGATGAGGAAGTACTTAGAATAGAATTGCAAAAGAAAGATATTTATGTGGAAATAAAAAAGGGGAAAACATCTGGCAAGAATATTGAAGAAAAAATACAGAATAGTACCGGGGAGATAGTATTTTCAATAACAGAAATAGCGAAAGTGTTCCAGAACTATTATGGGTCTTTACACTCAATAAAACAAAAGGGTCAACAAGAAATAGCAAGACCGGAAAAGATAAGAGTTCCTAAAAAGTGCCAGATTACCTCAAGTAGCCTAGAATAAGCTATAATCACATTAAAAAAAAACCATAACAAAGGAGGTCAAAATAGCCTTAAATGAATTGGCATCAGTAAAAAGTCCAGGTCCTGACGGGTTTACGACTTACTATTACAAAACATTTAAAGAAAACCTATTACCTAAATTATGTTCATATATATAACGGACTGGGAACAAAATTATGAGATGGAAAGAGAAGCCCTGTCGGCCTCAATTACAATCATCTAAAAAGAGGGAAAAGTTAGTACCCTATGTTCAAGTTACAGACCAATATCTTTGTTGAATGCAGACACAAAATTAAATCGCAAAAGTATTAGCTACCAGGATGAAAGAGCCGATGATCGATTTGGTACATGAGGACCAAGTGGGTTTCATCCCCGCCAGAGAAGGGAGAGACAATGGGGTGAGAACATTGCTCTAGCTTCAGAAAGTTAGAGAGGAAAATACCCCAGGTCTACTCCTGTCGATTGATGCTGAAAAAGTGTTTGACAGGGTAGACTGGGGATTCATGATGAACACCTTGGAAGCCATGGGGATGGGCTCAAGGATGGTCCAATGGATTAAATTATAATATAAGCATCCTACTGCAAATGTGAAGGTCAACGGGACTTTATCTTCCCCCTTTGAAATGTACAACTATCATTAAACTATCATTAAATCAATAAAACCCCCTGCTGGCAACAATAAGGAACGATCCCGACATAAGTGGAATTAAGATAGGAGGAGGAGGAACATAAAATAGCAGCTTACGCTGACGATGTATTATTGTTTTATATTTCTAGCCCTAGGATTACAATGCCCAATCTAATTAAGAATCTGAAATATTATGGAGAATTATCAAACCGAAAAATAAATCTTTCTAAAATCAGAGATTTTAAATATAAAATGTAAACAGGAAAGAACGCTGTTTACAGCAAGAATTTCAATTTATATGGAAGACAGAAATAAAATATCTAGGAATAAGATTAACATCATCCCCAGGGAAATTATACCAGGTAAACTACATCCCACTATTAAAATGAAATAAAAACGGAAATAAGAAAAATGGCAACAAGGTCCCTCTCATGGACAGGACGAATAAATACCATAAAGATGGGAATAGTACCAAAAGTTATGTAAAAAATTTCAAATGTTGCCTATTCCCCCTACCTCAGACATATTTTAAAACATAACAAAAATATAATAACCAAGTTCATTTGGCAGAACAGGAAACCGAGAATTTCATTCTCGGTATTAAAGAGAGATAAAACGCAAGGTGTGCTAAAGGTACCAGACTTTTAAAAATATTATAATGCGGTGTTAATTTCACGAGTAATGGAGTGGACAAGGGGGAAAAATGAAAAAAAAAGATGAGTACAAATCGAGAATAATGAGTGATACACGGTTGGGTAGAATTATCTGGATTCCACCTCAATATAGAGCACTGGGTAAGAATACACATGCACCAACACAAAGTGTATTTAGAATTTGAGATCTTAATACATAAACAAGGTACCGTAAATTGAAATACAAATTCTCCACTAATACCACGGAAAGAAACAAATTTTATACCGGGGGAAAAAAGGGAAATTTGGAGACTGGATAAAAAACAAAAATGCACGACTAAAGGATATAACAGAAAAGGGGATTTCAAGATTTAAAACACAAGACAGATTTGTTGGTGATTAATGAATGGCGGTACCTCCAGTTAAAACACTTTGTCATGACTTTGCCACAACCATTAAGATCAGCGGAAGATCTAAGGCCGCTGGAGCGGCTGAGTATGGCACCAAATACAAAAAAATGGTGTATCAGGGATTTATGAAATTCTAATGGCAGAGGAAGAGCTGGAGGTCCCGCCATACATAAAAAAAAAAAAAAAAAAAAAAAAAAAAAAAAAATGGGAAAGAGAATTGGGAACACGAGGGAACAAACAATAACTAGGGAAAAAATTTGAGATTGGTACATAGCTCCGCAGTCAACACTAACACAGCTGAGATGAACTATAAATGCCTTACAAGGTGGTATATAACCCCAGGGTGTAAAGCATATACACTAAATGTAACCATGCTGAATCTACGGAATTTGATTTTGTATGTGAATATAATTAAAATAAATAATAGAAGGAAAAAAAAAAAAAGAAAGAATTTTGCATACAGTAATGGGGTATAGTTGCCATGTCCATATGTTTAATGCTGCCAGAGAACTCTACACTCCAGGATGGATTTACTACCAAAGGTGCATCTACTAAATACAGGGGGTGTATACTTATTGCTTTATTTCATCACTGTAATTAGCATTAATTTACTTTGCAGATATCTATTTATACTTTGACTTGAATTTGTTTATTGCTGCCGAATAATGTAAAAAACGTTATACGACAATAAAACATTTACTATAAGAAGTTACAAAGAGAAAGACAGTACAGCAATCCTAAAATATAAAATAAGGCGAGAGAAAAAAAAATGATAAAAAGAGGGGATTATAATATATTTTACTATAGTAAGTGGCGGGAAGATGGGAGGCCAAAATATTGTGCCAGGAAAGAAAACTAGAATTATGGAGTAATACCGTGGATGGACAGGATTGAGGGCAAGGGTCCAGAAAGAAGCAAAGAGCATGGACAGGATGGGAGGCTAGAGAAGCTATTGTGAAGTGAAAAAAACCCGGATAGGAGGCTAGAGGCCAGAATGGAGTAAAGAAAAAAAAAAAAAAAAAAAAAAAAAAAAAAAAAAGAGGATGGACAGGATAAGAGACTAGAGGCTAGGATACAGCAAGGAGAACAGAGGATGGGTAGGATGGAGGGCAAGAGACAAGAAAATAGGCTAGGGTGGAGTAAGGGGAACAGAAGATGGACAGGATGAGGAAGCCATGATGGAGTAAGAACAGAGGATGGACAAGATGGAGCGGTAGATGCCAGGTTGGAGTGCAATGGACAGAGGATGGTAAGCAAAAAGACATGATGTAGTAAAGAGCACAGAAGATGAACAAGAAGGAAGCTTACAATACCAGGATATAGTAAGGACAACCAACTGAGCGACCACCTCATTGAGAATAACCTTCCTGATCCCCTTCAGTCTGGATTTCGCCCACAGCGCTGCACAGAAACTGCTCTCCTAAAACTCACTAACAGCCAAAACCAAACGGTCATTATTCCGTACTCTTACTCTTGGACCTTTCCGCTGCCTTCGATACAGTTAACCACCCCCTCCTCCTCAAAAAACTCAATTTGCTTGGTCTCCATGGCTGCACTCCCCGTTGGTTCGAATCTTAGCTATCTCATCGCACCTTCAATGTCACTTACAACTCCACTTCCTCCTCTCGACGTTGGGGTCCCTCAAGGTTCTGTCATTGGACCTCTACTATTCTCGATCTACACTTCCTCCCTGGGTCAGCTGATGGCCTCCCATGGCTTCCACTACCATTTATATGCTGATGACACCGAAATCTATCTCTCTGCCTCCTCAGCTCACCCCATCAATCTCCACATCACTGATTTACTAGCAGACATATCAGCCTGGATGTCAAACCACTTCCTCAAACTGAATCTAAAACCGAGCTCCTAATAGTTCCTCCCCCACGTGCCCCTTTCCCCAACTTCTCTGTCAAGATCAATGGCTCAACTATCAGTCCGTCCCCACATGCCAGAGTGCTAGGGGTAACCGTAGACTCTAAACTGTCCTTTCAGGCCCACATCCAATTCCTGTCCAAAGAATGCCGTCTTAGCCTCCGCAACATTTCCAGAATACCCTCCTTTTTAACAAACGACATCACCAAGCTTCTAATTCACTCCCTGGTTATCTCTCGCCTCAACTACTGGAACTCCCTCCTCATTGGATTACCTTTACATAGAATATCACCCCTTCAGTCCATAATGAGTGCCACTGCCTCATCCACCTTACCAACCATTCAGTGTCCTCCACCGGCTTCCATTCACCCAAGGAATAAAATTCAAAGTACTAACAATAATTTACAAAGCCATCCATAACTCTGCCCCCAGCTACATCACTAACCTAGTCCTAAAATACCAAACAAGCTGCTCTCTTCGGTCCTCCCAAGACCTCCTGCTCTTTAGCTCCCTTGTCACCTCCTCCCATGCTCACCTCCCAGGACTTCTCCAGAGCTTCTCCCATCCTTTGGAACTCCCTACCTCTACCCATCTTTAGATGATCCCTGAAAACACTTCCCTTTAAAGAAGCCTATCCTGCTTCTAACAAACACTATTTTACTTCCTCCTTCAGCTCATCCCCCACAGCTATTACCTTTTGTATCAATTGACCCTTCCTTTTTAGATTGTAAGCTCTAATGAGCAGGACCCTCTGATTCCTCTTGTACCAAATTGTAATGTAGCTGTAATGTCTGCCTTTATTTTGTTAAGCATTATGCAAACTGTTAGCGCTATATAAAACCTGTCGGCACTGTGCTGATGGGGGAATCGTACAAATTTTTACACCGTGTATGGCTAGTCTAAAACAGTAGTGCCCAGGAAGGAGTATAGAACACAGAGAAAAGACAGGGTGAGAGGGTAGAGGCCAAAAAAGTGTAAAGAGCCTAGTGGATGGGCAGGATGTGTGGTTAAGGGCCAGGATGGGGCAAAGAGCACAGAGGATAGACAGGATGGAAAGCTACAGGCTAGAATGCAGGTAGAAGCACAGAGGATGTACAAGATGGGATGCCAGAAGCCAGAATAAGGTAATGAGAATAGGAGGCTAGAGGTCAGGAAGGAAAAAAGCGCACAGAGGGTGTACAGGATGGGAAGCTGGAGGCCAGGATGGCATAACGAGCACAGAGGATGGACAGGATAAGAGATATGGGGCCAGGAAGTAGGAGCAAGGAGCACAGAGGATGGACAGGATGGGTGGCTAGAGGCTAAGAAGATAGAAAGAGCACAGAGGGTGTACAGGATGGGAGGCTGGAAGCCAGGATGGAGTAAAGAGCACAGAGGATGGACAGGATTGGTGGCTAGAGGCCAGAATGAAGTAAAGAGCATATAGGTGGTACATGATAGGCATTGCAGTCTCTTACTCTGGGACAGCTATTTCTGGCACATTGGAGGCCTTTGTTGGGTTGTCATCTGGCTGGGAGAGGAATCCGACTCGGAAGTCCTACGCGAGACAGATTGGGTTTGTTGTGTTTTAAAGAAAACCAGGCAGACTAAATAATGACTCCGAACAGCTGAGATTAAAACAGTAGAAGAAGCCTCGCCCCCTATATCCTGGGAGCCATCATCTTACCTGGGTGGAGTGCTGTAGGATGCCGCTCAGTCTCTCCTGTACTCTTCTCACCAGTTCCAAAGCACTGTTATAGTGCTCAGAGTTCAGCAGGCGCACAGAACAGGCCAGGTCCTCACTCTGAAGTAGGCTGTTCTCTGCACAACAACCAAAAGATCCACATTACACAACCGGCCATTCAAATTTTACCCCAAGGTGTTCACAGCCACACCCCTTCTACCACTCAGCCACACCCCTACTACCGCTCAGTCAGTGTTATGTGCGGTAAGAACCTCCTTACCGAGCAGAATCTGCAGCGCGTTGACATGGGACTCCAAATTCTCTGTCTGAGATTCCAGAACATCGAGGCGTTCCGAATCCTGATTGTAATAACTGTAGACACAAGCGTAACCGAGAACCTGCAAGACACCATGCCAAATGCTCTGTGCATTAAACAGTGAACAACCCACTAAGCTACAGCTGTATGCTACAGAAAGCAACTGACCACACTAAGCGAAGACAATAAAAAAAGAAGAATAGTCATATAACCCAGAGGGGAAACCAACATACTACAGCTCTATTATACTGAGAGGGAAGAAGGATGCTGTCCCTGCATAAGCTCTGTCCTTGGAAGAAAAACCTGAACATTATCCAGTCTCGCTATCAAGAACAAAAATGTAATATATTGCAACTTACAAGTCCTTAGATGTGGTGAATGCATTCATTTTCTATTTTTAGACTAAGAACATTTTCAGAAAGTACAGAAAAACAGGATTTTCATACCCACCATAAAATCCTTTACTTGGAGTTGATTGAGGGACAAAGGAATTCAGACAAATGTCTGGGCATACTTCTGCCTAGAGGAGGACTGGACACTGGCAAACAAAAATTTGTGTGAGCTCACGTAACCCCTCCTACTCCCAGCATGCCTCAGCCCACGTAACCCCTCCTACTCCCAGCATGCCTCAGCCCACGTAACCCCTCCTACTCCCAGCATGCCTCAGCCCACGTAACCCCTCCTACTCCCAGCATGCCTCAGCCCACGTAACCCCTCCTACTCCCAGCATGCCTCAGCCCACGTAACACTCTTACTCCCAGCATCCCTCAGCCCACGTAACCCCTCCTACTCCCAGCATGCCTCAGCCCACGTAACCCCTCCTACTCCCAGCATGCCTCAGCCCACGTAACCCCTACTCCCAGCATGCCTCAGCCCACGTAACCCCTACTCCCAGCATGCCTCAGCCCATGTAACCCCTCCTACTCCCGGCATGCCTCAGCCCATGTAACCCCTCCTACTCCCGGCATGCCTCAGCCCACACACTCCTACTCCCAGCATCCCTCAGCTCACGTAACCTCCTCCTACTCCCAGCATCCCTCCGCTCACGTAACCACCTCCTACTCCCAGCATCCCTCCGCTCACGGAAATCCTCCTCCCATCATGACTCAGCTCACGTAACCCCTCCTTCTCCCAGCATGACCCAGCTCACGTAACCCCTCCTTCTCCCAGCATCCCTCCACTCACGCAACTCCCTCCTGCTCCCAGCATGCCTCAACTCACGTAACCCCTCCTTCTCCCAGCATGACTCAGCTCACGTAACCCCTCCTTCTCCCAGCATGACTCAGCTCACGTAACCCCTCCTTCTCCCAGCATCCCTCCGCTCATGTAACTCCTCCTACTCCGAGCATGCCTCAGCTCACGTAACCTACTCCCTGCATGCCTCAGTTAACGTAACCCCTCCTTCTCCCAGCATCCCTCGGCTCACGTAACCTCCTCCTACTCCCAGCATGCCTCAGCTCATGTAACCCCTCCTTCTCCCAGCATCCCTCCCCTCACGTAACCTCCTCCTACTCTCAGCATGCCTTAGCTCACATAACCCCTCCTACTTCCAGCATGACTCAGCTCACATAACCCCCTCCTACTCCCAGCATGCCATAGCAAGCCGTATGAAAAGCATTAACAGAATGCCCTAAGAGAGCAGTAAAGCCAGCACAATGGCTAGCACCCTTGGTGAATACTTGGGGTGCAGAACACAGGCCAAATCACAATGCCACAAAGTGGAAGTGCAGAGGGTGCACAGCAAAGTGAAGGAATAAATGTGCTGGAAAAAATCAGGACATGCAGGCAAGTATCGATGTACACAGGAGGTCAGACTGTCTCACGGATGGAGGAAGGCCATGATGGACCCGGGGAGTCATTTCAGCAAGTTGCAAAGCAGGGCCTGTCAACAAGAACAAGGTTTTTGAAAGGGCCTCTAAATCACTTGTCCATGGGGTCCTCAAATACATGTATAGGTCACTTCAAATGAGTCCAAGACGTGAAGCCATTTGGAAGGAGTGAACATCTTGTATGGGGGGTTCTTCCAGTCTCTGTACGACTGGAAACAGTGGATCCGCCAAAAAAAGTCTTGGAGGACTTAAAACCCTTAAAAGGAGCCAAGGCTGGAGACAGTACTTGTAGAAAGCGATTCTCAAGTTTTAAGGTGGCCTGTATTGCATCAATAAGAGGCAAGATGGTCACATAGCTTGGGAGTAATTGGCAGTAACCTGCAACTCCTTAGTTGTAGTGTCTGTAAAGGATTTAACAGACTCCGCATCAGACAGGGTCTTACCAACTGAATGCTTAGAGGTCACTAATGCCGCAGACAGAGCAGCTAAGGATTCTCATGGGAAGGTGTGGAAGAACACTCATAACCTCTGTGGTCAGTGTCAGCAATCAAAGTTGCAATTTCGCCAATAAAATCCCGCATAACTGCAAAAAAAATCCTCCCAGGCTGAAACTAAGGAGAGGGCCTTGTCCATCTGAGCTGGGAAAGACATAGACTCAAGCAGGGGACAAAATTCCAGCAAGCCAGTGTCAGTCTCTTTGGCAGGTGCACTACAGGCAGCACCTGAACTGCAAGTGGATCGTGAGATGGTGGCACCCAGTACAGTGGGACTGTTCACCTTGTGTCCAAGGTTCCTACATACACACTATAAGGCAGGGGCAATGTAGCTCAGGGTAGAAGGCTAGGCCTTGAACACTCACAAACTGGTCCTGGTAACAGGAGAGGTTTAGGCAGCCTGAGGTAACCAGGTCACTGTAGGCGGGCAACAGAGACGAACTGAGGATGGATCCACATTTCACTTGCAGTCTAGAGCAACAGCAAGAAGGTGCTTCCCCAATGTTGAATGGCAGGAACGTGGGGGCAGAGCACATGACACAAGCGGATGAAGTCAGGACTCAGTCCCACAGCTTTAGCCTCTTTTGTGGTAAACCAACAAAAAAGGGGATTTTTAATGGCGCCCCGATGGCCCTAGTAACAAGATGGCTCCCAGCGCTTGACCTGCACATCCTACTCACAAAGCGAGTCTTTAGAGACATGGCCACGCCTGGGGTTGTGCCACAGCTCTGGACAGGAAAGTGCTCCGTGGCCAACACAGTACACTCAGCTCTGGTAAGCCCACAATGCAGAGCTGCCCAAAAGGTCACATTTCAGGCAAAGACCCAGGTAAAGCCTCTAAAATTATTCCCAGGGAAACATCGTTCTGGATAGCTGCGTATAGAGACCCACTCAAACAGCGTGTGGAGGAATCTTGAAAAAGAGGTAATCTTGATTGATAAAAAAAGAGAAAAGGTTAGACTTTTCCCAGCAGAGAAAATACATCCATCCCCTTTACCAGTGATGGCGAACCTTGGCACTCCAGATGTTTTGGAACAAAATTTCCCATGATGCTCCACTACACTGCAGAGTGCTTGAGCATCATGGGAAATGTAGTTCCAAAACATCTGGGGTGCCAAGGTTCGCCATCACTGCCCTATACACTAGCAAAAAACTGGAAGCATGCTGGAAGTAGGAAAGGTTATACTGGGCTGGCCACAATTTCTTTGGGTGCCAGTGTCCAAGACCTCGTGCAGGCCTGTAGGTGGCAGTATACAACAGTCTGAATTTCTGTGACACTCAATGAATGCAAATTGAATTACATATTTTTTTTTTGGGGTTTAGATAAATGAATTGAAGATGATTTTAGAAGCCCTACTGAGCCGCTTTCATGGATTTGAACAGAATGTGTTGTGCTGAGGCTAAACCCATAGACCAAACTTTCAATTTCTGACTTAACCTCTTGGTGCTGGCCACGTGCAAATATGCGGCCTCTCGGCGGGTGGGCCGAGGGGCAGAGCAGCTGCACATTTGCGTGCATTTGTGCAAATACAGCTGTGCCGAGACCGCGCGCTCCCGGCAGTTACCAGTGGCTAACAGAAAACTCCTGATCACAGCTTGTGATTGGGAGCTTTCCGATCATGTGACTGCCGTGGCAACCATGCGGTGGTCACATGATCATAAACGGCATTCCACCTCCCAGCAACCTAAACCTCTTAAATCGTGGAGAGGTACTGGCTCCAAGGGGTTAAAGTGGTTCTAAAGCCTTGGTGTTTTTTAGCTTAATGCACACTCCCTGCGTTAAGGGGAAAAAAAACAATTTCCCTCCCCCCTCTCCACTTACCTGAGCCTGTCAGCAATCCAGTGCTGTGCCCAGCTGCAGTCTCCTCTCACAAGAAAAGGACTCAGGTCATTGGCTCCTGCTGCTGTAAGTCAAATACTGTGAGCAGAGAGCGGGGGTGGGGGGGGGGTGAAGCTGAGGCTCCACCAAAGCGAGCCTACAGGTGTGCCCTCACAGCAAGCAGCTTGCTATGGGGGCACACCGAGAAGGGGAGGAGCCTGGAGCATGGGTAGGTGACCCCAAAAGAGGAGAACCAGGGCTCCTCTGTGCAAAACCATTGCACAGAGCAGGTAAGTATATCATGTTTGTTTTGAAAGAAAAAAAAAATTAAGCGTTTACAATCACTTTAAAGCTCAATAGTACAGCAAAATACACTGTCAGTGAGAGGCAGGGAGAAGATCCAACTTGAAGAAGTGACACAGCAGATACAACTCACCTTTCGGCTCGTCTCTAAAACCTTAGATGCAGAGATCAGGAAGGTCAGATTACGTAGTGGTGGTTCTTCACTGAGAACACATAGCCGATTCCTCAGAGAAATTGCGAATTCCTTCAGAAAGAGAATCAGAGGTATGTAAGGAACCTTATCTAATCCTATGGACATTCCCCAGGGAACGAGCCCCAGAGGAAGAGAGCCTCACCTTGGCCTGGTGCTGGAAGGTGCATCTTTCATTGTAATCCTGAAACCGCTTTTCCTGACGAGCAGCTTTACTGACCTGAGTGGCAAAAAGACAGCACATTATACATGGGGCACACCATACATGGGGCACACCATCTACACAACACATTATACATGGGGCACACCGTCCACACAGCACATTATACATGGGGCACACCGTCCACACAGCACATTATACATGAGGCACACCATCCACACAGCACATTAAACACGAGGCACACCATCCACACAGCACATTAAACATGGGGCACACCATCCACACAGCACATTAAACATGGGGCACACCATCCACACAGCACATACATGGGCACACCGTGCGAGCAGGGCACGGCATACAGCACATTATACATGGGCACACCATCCGGGCAGTGTAGAGCTGCACGATTCTGGCCAAAATGAGAATCACGATTTTTTTGCTTAGAACAAAAAGATTAATTCGCTCACGATTCTCGCGGCGTAAAATCTTTCACATTATACAAAAAAAAAAAAATGGGCTAACTTTACTGGTTAGTTTTTTTGTTTTTTTTTTAATTCATTAAAGTAATTTTTTCCAAAAAAATTGCATTTGAAAGACCGCTGCGCAAATACAGTGGGACATAAAATATTGCAACAACCACCATTTTATTCTCTAGGGTGTCTACTAAAAAATATATATGTTTGGGGGTTCCAAGTAATTTTCTAGCAAAAAAAATGATTTTAACTTGAAACCAACAAATGTCAGAAAAAGGTTTAGTGTTTAAACTTTTTTCACTTACACACAAAGTCTATTCCTTTGACAAATTCTTACAATGTTTATACTTAAAGAATTACTAAAGATAATTTTTTTTTTTTTAAATAACAAACATGTTATACTTACCTCCACTGTGAAGCTCGTTTTGCACCGAGTTGCCCCAAACCTTCTGGGGTCCCTCATCGGCTGTCTCGGCTCCCCCCGAAAGGACTCAACACCTTCATGCGAGCTCCCTCGCATGGTGTTGAGTGCTTGCGGGCGCGCTCCCGTGATACAGCCGGCGGCCATAGCCGCTCACTGTATCACTCGGCCCCGCCCCCGGCGCGCCGTGTCATTGGTTGTGATTGACAGCAGCGCGAGCCAATGGCTGCGCGGCTTTCAATCCATCCACTGTAACCATTCAACGGCCAGGCCGAGCAGCGGAGAGGATGTCTGGGGTGAGCGCGGGACTTCCGAGGGGTCAAGTAAGTAAAACGGGGGGGGCTGGCGGGGCCGGTATTGTCGGATGTTTTTTCACCTTAATGCATAAAATGCATTAAGGTGAAAAAACTTTTACCTTTACAACCCCTTTAAGTTCAACTGATAAAGAATGTTTTGATTCTTGGCAGACTGCCGTTTTTTTCCTTCCTTTTTTTTTGAGGGCTGTGGCTTCAGAAGAGCAGAGAGAATTCTTTGCATAGAAAGAATTGTGAAACACTTTAGTCTAGATCGCGATAATGATTCTTGATGATTAATCGTGCAGCTCTAAGGCAGTGTATGGCATACAGCACATTATACATTGAGCACACCATCCACACAGCACATTATACATGGGGCACACCGTCCAGGCAGTGCACGGCACACAGCACATTATACATGGGGCACACCGTCCACACAGCACATTGTACATGGGGCACACCGTCCGGGCAGTGCGCGGCCCACAGCTCATTATACATGGGGCACACCATTCACACAGCACATACATGGGGCCCATCCTGCTAGCAGTGCACGGTATACAGCACAATATACATGGGGCACAGAGTCCTGTCAGCATGACACCCACACCTGGTCTACTGCCTGCCACTTCAATTATCTCTGTATCCATCAGACACACAACAGATGGAAAGGACACGTGAAAAGAAAACTGCTACAGGTAAGCCAGTACAAACCAGCGCACTATAAGAAACAGATGGAGACAGCTGTTTCATGTGCCACCAACTATTCCCTGCCCTTGTTACAAGACACAGGCTATGAGGCACTGATGGGGTGCACCAACGTTAGCCTACTCGCAGAAGTTTTTCCATTTACAGAGTCTAGGAGGAGCTGATCACACTTACCATAGCAGTGCAGTTGTAGTAGTCTTTATGAGTCGGCTTCCATGGTTTGAGGCAGCGCCAGCAGAAGCCGTGGTTACATTTGGCACATGTCATACTGTAGGAGGAAAGGGAGTTGGTCACAGATCAGGTCAATATGACGGTTTGGTGAGGAGATTCATAGTACAAATATCACTACTTACTGCAGACAACCCTCATTTTTCTCAATCGGAGCCTGACAGCTGGGACAATGTTTGGAGATGAGCTTGGTCAAGTGCTTGCTCTGAGCTTCCACAGTCATCCCCTCGTAAAACCCTCCATCGTCCATCCATTGAGACATGTGACTGCAGCTGGCCGGATAATGAGCCTTTGCAAAGAACGGAAGTGGAACATATCACATACTTATCAGAGAAAGGGGAGGGGGGGGCGACTTGTGAGGTCCTACATGTAGAATGTGTGTACAAAATATAACATGGTCACAGAGATGGTCAAAGAGTGACTCGCAAGGTCCTACAGATACAAGGAGGTCGATTTACTAAAATCAAGAGTGCAAAATCTGGTGCAGCTGTGCATGGTAGCCAATCAGCTTCTAACTTCACCTTGTTCAATTAAGCTTTGACAAAAATTGCTGGAAGCAGATTGGTTTCTATGCAGAGCTGCACCAGATTTTGGACTCTACAGTTTTAGTAAATCAACCCCAATGTGTACATAGTGACTTATGAGGTCCTAAATGTAAATGTGTGTACAGAA
Source organism: Lithobates septentrionalis (assembly GCA_037952835.1). Lineage (NCBI taxonomy): Eukaryota > Metazoa > Chordata > Amphibia > Anura > Ranidae > Lithobates > Lithobates septentrionalis. The sequence goes on from JBBDGP010000810.1 coordinate 472,940, forward strand.
TATACCTCGGTCACAGGGATTGAAGGAGAGCGATTCTTGAAGTCCAACCAGGGGGTGTATCTACCACGAGGCAAACAGGGCGTTTTTGCCTTGGGCGGTGCTTGTACCGGAATGATTTTTTTTTAGAGCCGGTGGTCGGCTCTCTTGTAATAGCAATCAGAGCGGCTTACTAACCACCCGATTTCTATTACAAGCAGCGGAGGAGATGTTGTCCCCTCCCCTCCTCCCGCGGCTCTCTCCTCCACCGGGAGACCAGAGCGTTAAAAACATGCAGTGACCCAAAATAATTGTCCCCCTGACACCAGGTCATGCATCTGTGTCCATTTGGACTTTTATTAACCACTTCCCGTCCAGCGACGTACCCAGGTGGTTATACCAGAATGATGCTTACAGGTTCAGGCATCATCCTGGTATTGATTTTTAGATTTTTTTTTTTTGTGGGCTTTCAGTCCCACCGGGAGACCCAACCAAAGCCGGGATCGGCTGTTCGTAAGAGTAAACCGGAAGCAATGACATCACTTCCGGTTTACTCAGAAACCATCGGCGCCAGTTTTTAAAAATCTAAAGCATTCAAAAAAACAGATCTTGGTGTTTTGAATGCTTTTAAGTGCAGAGGAGGGATCTGGGGTCCTCTAGACCCCAGATCTCTCCATAAAGATACCTCTCACTTGCCTACTGCCTACATTCCTTGTGACAGCAATAAAAGTGATCAAAAAAATAAAAAAATTAAAGCAACAGTTTAAAAAAAATAAACAAACAAAAAAATAAACAATGTACGTGCCCCCGTCCTCCCATGCAAAGGCATAACATGTTTTGGTCTCGCACGCACACAAACAGCGATCGTCTCACACATGTGAAGTATCACGGCGAACGTCAGATCATGGGCAGTAATTCTAGAACCAGACCGCCTGTATAAATTATAAGTGGTAACCTGTAAAGGCTTTTAAAGCGTCACCTATGGATAGTAAAATTTACGTTGTTTGTCGCCGCTGCTTTTGCATGTGCGCAATTTTGAAGCAGCTGGGTTGGGATAAATTTAGTCTTGCCTAGGGCAGCACAAAACCAAAATACACCACTGGGTTCAACGTGTACATTGTGTATGCAAAGGGGTACAATGGGTGTCCAGAACAGAATGATGTCAAAGAAACTAAAGGACAAAATGAGCTTCTACATGTTTATTCTAGACAAGCCTGTTCCTGAATAGAAGCTTACCTCAGGAAAGCTGCAGTTAAAGCAGGAAACCCAGGAGCACTTAGCGCAGGCGGCTCCGGTCCCGAGTCCTTCCTTACAAAGGATGCGGTCACAGCCTTGAGGGTTTGTGCACCAAGTCAGATTGGAGCAGCTTTCCACAAAACCACGAAGCAAAGCCTTTTCATACTATGGAAAGCAAGGAAAGTAAAATTAGTGAAGAGCTTTGCTCCATACAAAGAAAGACTCGAACTACAGCTGTGGCCGAAAGTTTTGAGAATGGCGCAAATATAAAATTTTCACAAAGTCTGCTGCCTCAGTTTTTCTGATGGCAATTTGCGTATACTCCAGAATGGTATGAAGAGTGATCAGATGAATTGCAATTAATTGCAAAGTCCCTCTTTGCCATGAAAATTAACTTAATCCCATAAAAAACGCATCCATTGCATTTGTGAAGAAGGCTTTAGGGTGAATGTCCAGCATGCGCTGGGACTGTCTCCTACAGTTGATTGAGCTGCGGGATCGGTGGCACCACCAGTGCAGAGCTTGCTCAGGAATGGCAGCAGGCAGGTGTGAGGACATCGGCACACACAGTGAGGAGAAGACATTTGGAGGATGGCCTGGTGTCAAGAAGGGCAGCAAAGAAGCCACTTCTCTCCAGGAAAAATATCAGGGACAGACTCATATTCTGCAAAAAGGTACAGGGATTGGACTGCGGAGGACTGGGGTAAAGTAATTTTTTCTGATTAACCCCCTTTCAACTTGTTTGGGGCATCTGGAAAAAACCTTGTTCGGAGAAGAAAAGGCGAGTGCTACCATCAGTCCTGTGTCATGCCAACAGTAAAGTATCCTGAGACCATTCATGTGTGGGGTTGCTTCTGAGGCAAGGGAGTGGGCTCACTCACAATTTTTCCTAAGAACACAACCATGAAGAATAGCAGAAAACCATCCTCCGCGAGCAACTTCTCCCAACTATCCAAGAACAGTTTGGTGAGGAGCAATGCCTTTTCCAGCATGATGAAGCACCTTGCCGTAAGGCAAAAGTGATAAAAAGCTTGGGGAACAAAACATCGCAATTTTGGTTCTATGCCTAGGAAACTCCTCAGACCTTATAGGAAACTCCTCAGACCTTAATCCCATTGAGAATTTGTGGTCAATCCTCAAGAGGTGGGTGAACAAAGAAACCCCACAAATTCTGACAAACTCCAAGCATTGATTACGCAAGAATGGGCGGCCATCAGTCAGGATGTGGCCCAGAAGTTGACTGACAGCATGTCAGGGAGAATTGCAGAGGTCTTGAAAAAGAAGGATCAACACTGCAAATATTGACACTCTGCATAAACTTCATGTCATTGTCAATAAAAGCTTTTGACACTTGTGAAATGCTTGTAATTATACTTTAGTATACCATAGTAACATCTGACAAAAAGATCTAAAAACGCTGAAGCAGCAGACTTTGTGAAAATTTATATTTGTGTCATTCTCAAAACTTTTGGCCACGTCTGTATATGAGCAGTGCATCTCAAAAGTCAAATTCTGGATCATGTCCACATGCAGTTAATACACTCACACAGGACTTTTTCCTTCATCATAGTGGGAGAGACTGCTAGTACAAGAACAAACATGTTCTCTTTTCTTGGGTTTTTTCGTACCTTTTGCACAACCTCTTTGGAGGAGATGATCTTGTGGATGAAATCTGAGGTGGGCTGTGCCAGGCAGTCTGTAGTAGGGCAGGTGCAGTTCAGTACCAGATTCTGCTCTATCCTCGTGGTGAGATATTCATTCCAGCAGTTCTGCGGATTTCATAAAGAGACACTCTTAGCGCTTCCGCTTAAATCCAAATCTTTTTATGCTGGGCTGGAAAAAATTTCCAGATGTGAAAACAGAACAGAAAAAAACTCACCTTGCAGCAGCTGTGTCCACAGCACAGTGATGGAGGGTTGTCTGCTGGGCTTAAGGGGGTCATACAAACAGGGCATATGGGCTGTGGGCTCTCAGGCTGGCTGGGATTGGGAACTTGCAACCCTGAGGTAATGAGAAGAACCTCAGAGTCATCAGAGTACTTCTGCAGCAGTAAATCCATGTTCCACTTGCAGTGGATGAGGAGGTGTTGGGCGATGTCCTGGGTCACACTCAGTGTGTCTGATACCTGATTAACCATATGACCCATCAGTGACCATACTTCCTCCTGGCCCAGAGTGCGACCCATGGGCAGGAGGACAGATTCCAGAACCGTCTGCTCCACCACCCCTCCGGTGCTGAAACAAAACAAGTATAATGGTAACTGACAATGGATGGATGACAAACATTTATAACATAAGAGAATCCACTCACACAATAGAATAAATCTAAGTTCCATCCACAACCCACAGCCCGAGGCATACAGTTGTCATGCACATCATCATACATCCTATGTGGCATATTTTTTTTTTTTTTTTGTGAAAATGTTTCCCAGGACAGGTAATTAATCCTTGGGAAGTGGGAACGCCAACTATGAGCACAACACTCGTTCACAGACATTCGGATAAGGCTGTTGTACCTGAGGGCTTTGCCACCAAGATCCGGTTTCTTGCTGGCAGTTTGGAAACTGATGTGGGCTTTGCTCTTGTGTGGTGTAGATGGGTCTTTTGAAAGGTACTCAAGTATATGGGGGCTATCCTCGTTGCGCCGCGCATAGCCCTGGTTGACTAGGTACATAATACAGGAAAGGACGTCCGTGTGGCTACAGCTGAAGCTCAGGAACTTGAGGTTCTTCCCAACGTCCAATTTCTGGCAGGAGTCAATGACCTAAGAAGCAAAGCACATGCCAAAGTACTGTAAAGTAAACTCATTAATCCAAAAATAAATGATACAAACAAGGCAGGGTTTGGCTCAGTTTTTATGCCTCAGGTGACTATTTCCTTTCTAAGGCAATAGCTGTCTGCTTGGATCTACCCTGCCTTGTTTGTATCTCATTGGTATATAGGAAAAGGAAATTCTTATTTTGCATTGAGGAATTGCCCATCTAGTGATACTGTACATGAAGTCTTGCAAAAGCTCCTGAGGAAGCCACGATTGTGGCGAGACGTGTAGAGTCGAGAAACTTTTGTACAACAACCGTATGAATTCTCTCATGTTGGTTTTAATATAGAATATTTTAAAATAACGTATATTAAATAAAATTCATAAATTCGATTTTGTTCTCAATTTGATTAATTTGCATCTTAAAACTCCCATTTCTACTTCTCCCTCTGAAATGATTCTGAGACGTACTCCATTCTAAAGTGATCCTGACAGGTAAATTGGCCACAGTTTTCAGTCATCCATCCCACCATCCACCAGCCTTTCTAAGGACAAGAGGAGTTGATCATACCAGTGACTGGGTTACTTTGTGATGGGGAAATTTTATATTGTGTATTTCCTTATTATTACTGTTGGTGGTTCAAATTGTGGCTCACTAATGAATTCTAATGCTGCGTACACACGACCGGACTTCTCGTCAGAATAGACTCCGACGGAGTTCCGCTGAAATGGACTTGCCTACACACAATCACACCAAAGTCCGATCATTTAGAACTCAATGACGTACGACGTAACTAGAAAAAGGAAGTTCAATAGCCAGTAGCTGCCCTTGCATCGTTTTTGGTCCGTCAGAATAGCACACAGACGAGCGGTTTTCCCAACAGGAACCAATTCCGTCGGAAAGATTTGAAACATGTTCTATTTCTAGGTCTATCAGAATTTTAGAAAGAAAAAGTCAGATGAAGCTCACACACAATCGGACTGTCCGACGGAATGATTCCGTCGGATCTTTTCTGCCGGAAAGTCCGGTCGTGTGTATGTGGCATTAGCCTCCGAATCCTGGTCAAGGAGCCACATAAGGTGATATGTATTGTTTTGACTTACTGATGTAAAGCTTGAGGAAGGCAGGATGACCGACCCCACTATCCCCCTAAAAAAGGCGATATCACTGTCCAAACAACTTTTACTCACATACTAGCCTGTATCTATCACAGCCCAAACTGGAATAGGCTAGTCCCGTCTCCAGAGCAGCATCATGCAACATGCACATGTCTGGTCTGATTACCTGGCCACGCCTTTATGGGGAACTCCGTGGAAACAACATCTTTAGTGAAGTATTTTTGTGATCTTTTCTTTATCTGTCATTACTTTTAATAAATTTTATATTTTAAAGTATTTGTATGATCTCTCTTTGGACATATCGAATACAAACCCAAAAAAATGAGACAAAACATTGTGCGAGTCATTTCAGTAAGATCTGAGAGACTGGGTTGTGCTATTGCTGCACTAAGACATCAGGATTGCCATGTTCCTGACAGCACAGTGGGGGTATAGTACCAGTCCCCAGCCTTGCGAAAGCTTGTGCATGTCATTCGGTTCTAAAAGGTGAAGTGACGGTCAGACCACGGCTCAGGCGGGTCACATTTTAATGACAGGATGCAGGTGACATTGCAGAGAGTGGGGGACTTTGGTGGAGTTGGCTTGCTCCAGGCGGGGAGACTGGACTCCTACTTTAGAGGGAGGGGCTGAATTGGGTTTTGTTTGGGGGGGCATAGGTGAATGATGGGGGGGGGGGGGAGTAATGGGGGATTTGTGATGCTGTTTCAATTTTAAACTTTTGCTTACTGATGCATTTTGAGAAGGTAGCCTTTTGGTTGTGTATGTTTTCTTTTTTGATCATTTAATATTGCGACTGCAGCCACCCCTTATCATAGGGAGGCACCACCTCTAAATAGGAGAATTATTGAAGGGCTCCCACATCCACCAATTTTTTTTGGAATCCACAGTTTTCCCTTGCAGAAGGAGACGGCACTTGCCTCTTGACCTGCCCATGTCACTAATGCCGCTCCATGTCTGCTGAGAAATCTATATATTTTTGGGAGTTGATCTCCTTCATTCGCCAATCTCTGTGTTAGTAATGGACACAGTAATGATGCAAGGGTCGGGGGAAGGGGGCAGGGTAATATGAACACTCTTGGAAATGTCTGTTTGCCAGCAGACTTCAAAAGGAGGATTTCCCTTCAGTGGAGCAATGGGGGAGGTAAGTGCTCAGTGTGCTATAAATGCAGTTTGGGTTTTACTTGCTGCAGGTTTCTAATGAAGGGAAAAAAGTGCGCCAGGAGTGGGAGGAGACCCATCACGACAGCAATCTCTTTCTGATTGCATTGTTTTTGAAGCGTTATGCAGAGAGCACACCACAGGACATCAGACGCTGCACAGTGTTTCCAGTGGTATAAGGGGAAGAGAATCGGTTTCTCTTTATACATGGGCACATTAATAATTTGCAACTGTAAAATCTGATCACATTGATATGGTTTACTCCACACAGCAATTGATCTGAGCTGGATCATCATTTTTTTTATTAGCAATAATTCATGTCTTTACCTATGCTCAATGTTACCTCCAAAAAAAAGGCAACAGTTGCAAAGGAAGAGAGACTCCCAAAGGCCAAATTCAGACACTAATCTTACCCTGAACACTAGATTGTCAATATGAAGCTCCTTCTCTTCCTTCATGATCTGTGTGATCAGACAGAGGATAATGTTCCTTTTCTTCTCCAGCGTATGTCCTTCATCTTCCTCTACATTCAAGTATGTCTGCCTCGGGAGAAGCTGCAGAATCTTACCAGAACCTTGCTCAATCAACTTCTCTTCATTCAGACACAAAAGCCCTAAAAATAATGTAAAGTTATTGTAGGGAGGAGAGAGAGGAGGCAGGAGGCTAGCAGGCAGGGAGGGGAGACACAGGGGTGGGTGTGGGGAAAGCAGAGGCAGAGAAGATCGCGGCGAGAGGCAGAGAAGATCGCGGCGAGAGGCAGAGAAGATCGCGGCGAGAGGCAGAGAAGATCGCGGCGAAAGGTGAGAGGCAGAGAAGATCGCGATGAAAGACGTGAGGCAGAGAAGATCGCACGGTGAAAGGCGAGAGGCAGAGAAGAAGATCGCGGTGAAAGGCGAGGAGGCAGAGAAGAAGATCGCGGTGAAAGGCGAGGAGGCAGAGCATGGGGAAAGCACACAGAGAAGATCACAGGGAATGGAAAGCAAAGCAGGAAAGGCAAAGAAGAAAGCAGGGGGAGCAGAGGCAAAGAGGAGCACAGGGAAAGGAGAGAATGAAAACAGTGGGGAAGAGGAGGCTGAAGTAGACACAGTGAAAGAAAACAGGGAGATGAGATGGGGAAGAAGATGTAGGGGCTGAGCGCGGGCAGAAGGCACTCAGAGGTGGTGAGTGCAGGCAGAAGACTCAGAGGTGAGCGTAGGCAGGAGATAGCAGAGAGAAAGGAGAAAGATGAAAATTTAGTAAATGCCTTGGACTGTAACTCACCCTTTTCCTTGTGCACCAAGATGCCACCTGTAGCAGTGAGTGGTGCCAGAGCGTGGCTCACCAAGGCCTCTGGCAGCCCTGTGGTCTTAATAATCGACTCCTCCAAAACCTCCTAGAAACAAAAAAAAGTTACATGACAAATCCTAACTTACCACCAACAAGAGTACAGATAATTTCTCTGTTCCAAAGTTTTATTAAGCAAATTTCAATGTACATTGCAATACATATGACGAAGAAAAGAGTAACATCAGGAAAATTTAGAGAGCATGTTATCTGAACAGCATTACATAACTTGGTTAAAGACTGAAGGGCAGTAAATAGTGGTCAGGTAGTGCTATGTAACACATTTGGTAAAGAGGGTAAAACCCTCATAATTGAATGAAAACTAGGCTGTAGAGGAAGTCGTAAGAAGAAGGGAGGGGGTAGAGGAGGGAGGAGAATTAAAAGATATTTTTTTATCTCGGTCGAGATATCAGTGAGTAGTTAAGCGGGTTGGAGGGAGGGGGAGAAGGGGCAAGTCGAAAGGAATAGGGGTCCCTAGAGGAGGACCAGGATCTGTATGTCTTATGCAACCTGAAGGTCAAGGCAATAGAAGGGAGTCATCGAAGTCAGGGGGGAGGAAGTGGATAATTCAGGGTCTCCATAGTTTTTCGTAAGCAGAGACTTTGTCCAGGAGGACTGCCTCAAACATGGCATGGACCATTGCTTGAGTGATTCTGTGCTTCATCGCCAAGATGCAGAGTTGCTAATTTCTATCCCCCACCCTCTACACTACAATGTAACACCTCGGTCCACTTTATACATAAGTCTGCAGCACACTGTACCCCCCCACACCACAATCTACCAGCTCCTAATATAAAAGCACAGGATATTACTTTCCACCCCATTATAGCCCTTCATTGCCATCTTACCTCCTGATGGTTAAACTGCAACAAAATGAACATCTGCAGGGTGGAGACCCGGAGGATCAGACCTCCATATTCCACCTCCGCATTTCCCAACCACGTCCACTGCAGCCGTCGTGACTGAACAATTTGAGAGAAGCCTGGGACATACTGACCTGGAAAAGATCAAACATAAGTTTATTACTAAGAAAAGTGTGCCCATTCCAGAATAGGAAAGACTGGAGATATTACATATAATCATATAGAACTGTTTTAATGGGTAAAATCCCCAAATCCTCACTAAATTTAATAGGTACGATGCCCGGCGGGTGTGGAGAGGCGACTCTTTGTACATCTTGCCGCATGTATGCGTTCCTTGATCATCCGATCGAGGGCGAATACTGCTGTGCAAAATGTAAGCACATTGTTTCCCTGGAAGCCCAGGTTCTGAATCTGGGGAAGCAACTGTCAGCACTGAGAAGTCCCTCCATACTAAAGGTGAGCCAGGAACGTACACGGCAGGTGCCGGCAGGGGCCAGCACAGAGGCGGGTGGAGACAAAGAGGTGCAGGCACTAGCAAAGAGTAGATGGGTGACAGTCAGGAAGGGTAGAGGGGGAAGTGCCAGGGAGGCCGATCCAGGACTGGAGCATCCCAATAAGTACGCTCCATTGAGTGACATTGGTGTAACCAGTCAGGGACCAGCACTGCTGGAGTTGAGGGACTCTCCTAGCTGCCAGGGGAAGAACTCCTCCAGTGAGAGTGGGGGGGCAGCAAAGGGAAAGGAAAGACAGATTCTGGTGGTAGGGGACTCAATTCTTAGAAGGACAGAGAGGGCAATCTGTAACCAAGACCTGAAGCGCCGAACAGTATGTTGTCTACCGGGCGCTCGGGTTCGGCACATCACGGATCTTGTGGACAGATTACTGGGAGGGGCTGGGGAAGACCCGGCTGTCATGGTGCACGTTGGCACCAATGACAAAGTCAGAGGCAGATGGAGTGTCCTAAAGAACTATTTTAGGGACTTAGGAGCTAAATTGAGGAAAAGGACCTCCAAGGTAGTGTTCTCAGGAATACTACCGGTACATCGAGCCACACCAGAGAGGCAGAGGGAGATTAGGGAAGTAAACAAGTGGCTGAAGAGCTGGTGTAGTAAGGAGGGGTTTGGGTTCCTGGAGGACTGGGCCGACTTCTCAGTCGGTAACCGGTACTATAGAAGGGACGGACTGCACCTAAATGAGGAGGGTGCAGATCTGCTGGGAATGAAGATGGCCAAAAAGTTAGAGGGGTTTTTAAACTAGGCGATGGGGGGGGAGGGTCCAGAGACAGTGATAGCCAGCGCGGAAGATATTCCAGAGGGTAGTATTGGGGGCATTAGTGGTAGGTTAACCAAAGCACAAAAACACAAGGTGAGTATAGTAGCAAGTCCTAGTTGCAATCTTGAAACACCCAATACGAGGACAATATGCGACCGGTCTAAACTATGTGGCATGTTCACCAATGCCAGGAGCCTGGCGGACAAGATGGGTGAACTAGAGATACTGTTGTACAAGGAGGATTTGGATTTTGTGGGAATTTCAGAGACCTGGTTCAACAGCTCTCATGATTGGCTGGCAAACATTCAAGGGTATACCCTATACCGCAAGGATAGAGAGGGTAAAAAAGGGGGAGGGGTATGCCTATATATCAAGAATAATGTACAAGTGAATGTGAGAGATGACATCACTGAGGGGGCTAGGGAGGAGGTGGAATCTTTATGGGTAGAGCTCCAAAGGGATGAAGCTAAGGGGAAAATAATACTGGGAGTATGCTATAGGCCCCCTAACCTGAGGGAGGAAGTGGAGACGGATCTCCTATCACAAATTGGATTAGCAGCAAGGATGGGAAGTGTTATCATAATGGGGGATTTTAATTATCCAGACATAGACTGGGCGGAGGGAACCGCGCATTCATTTAAGGCTCGCCAGTTCCTTAATGTCTTGCAGGACAATTTTATGGGTCAGATGGTAGACGCACCAACTAGAAATAAAACATTACTAGATCTACTGATTACCAACAATACAGACCTGATAACAGATGTGGAAATACGGGGCAATTTGAGTAACAGCGATCACAGGTCAATTAGTTTCAGTATAAATCACACAAATAGGAGACATGAAGGGAACACAAAGACACTGAATTTCAAAAGAGCCAACTTCCCTAAACTACAAACCTTGCTAAAAGGCATAAATTGGGATAAAATATTAGGAACAAAGAATACAGAGGAGAGATGGGTTTGCTTTAAGAGCATATTAAATAAGGGCATTAGCCAATGTATCCCATTGGGTAATAAATTTAAAAGAGCGAACAAACATCCTGGATGGCTTAACTCCAATGTAAAAATGCATATAAAAGCAAAGGAGAAGGCCTTCAAAAAATACAAGGTTGAGGGATCATCCACAGCATTCAGAATTTATAAAGAATGCAATAAGAAATGTAAGGGTTCAATTAGGATGGCTAAGATAGAACATGAAAGACACATAGCGGAGGAGAGCAAAAAAAATCCCAAGAAATTCTTTAAGTATGTAAACAGTAAAAAAGGGAGGACAGACCATATTGGCCCCATAAAGAATGAGGAAGGACATCTGGTTACAAAGGATGGGGAGATGGCAGAGGTATTGAATTTATTCTTCTCCTCAGTATTCACGAGTGAATCGGGGGGCTTCAGTAACCAAAACTGCAGTGTTTATCCTCATGACACAACACAGGAAGCACCTACATGGTTAACAGAGGACGGAATTAAAATTAGACTTGAGAAACTTAACATTAATAAATCACCGGGACCAGATGGCTTGCATCCGAGGGTACTTAGGGAACTCAGTCAGGTGATTGCCAGACCGTTGTTCCTAATTTTTACAGACAGTCTATTGACTGGAATGGTGCCAGCTGATTGGAGAAAAGCCAATGTAGCACCAATATTTAAAAAGGGCCCAAAAAACATCCCTGGGAATTACAGACCAGTTAGCCTAACATCAATAGTATGTAAACTCTTGGAGGGGATGATAAGGGACTATATACAAGATTTTAGTAATAAGAATGATATCATTAGCAGTAATCAGCATGGATTCATGAAGAATCGTTCTTGCCAAACCAATCTATTAACCTTCTATGAGGAGGTGAGTTGCCATCTAGATAAAGGAAGGCCCGTAGACGTGGTGTATCTGGATTTTGCAAAAGCATTTGACACAGTTCCCCATAAACGTTTACTGTACAAAATAAGGTGCGTTGGCATGGACCATAGGGTGAGTACATGGATTGAAAACTGGCTACAAGGGCGTGTTCAGAGGGTGGTGATAAATGGGGAGTACTCAGAATGGTCAGGGGTGGGTAGTGGGGTCCCCCAGGGTTCTGTGCTGGGACCAATCCTATTTAATTTGTTCATAAATGACCTGGAGGATGGGATAAACAGTTCCATCTCTGTATTTGCAGACGATACTAAGCTAAGCAGGGCAATAACTTCTCCGCAGGATGTGGAAATCTTGCAAAAAGACCTGAACAAATTAATGGGGTGGGCGACTACATGGCAAATGAGGTTCAATGTAGAAAAATGTAAAATAATGCATTTGGGTGTCAAAAATATGAATGCAATCTATACACTGGGGGGAGAACCTCTGGGGGAATCTAGGATGGAAAAGGACCTGGGGGTCCTAGTGGATGATAGGCTCAGCAACGGCATGCAATGCCAAGCTGCTGCTAATAAAGCAAACAGAATATTGGCATGCATTAAAAGGGGGATCAACTGCAGAGATAAAACGATAATTCTCCCGCTCTACAAGACTCTGGTCCGCCCGCACCTGGAGTATGCTGTCCAGTTCTGGGCACCAGTCCTCAGGAGGGACGTACTGGAAATGGAACGAGTACAAAGAAGGGCAACAAAGCTAATAAAGGGTCGGAGGAGGATCTTAGTTATGAGGAAAGGTTGCGAGCACTGAACTTATTCTCTCTGGAGAAGAGACGCTTGAGAGGGGATATGATTTCAATTTACAAATACTGTACTGGTGACCCCACAATAGGGATAAAACTTTTTCGCAGAAGAGAGTTTAATAAGACTCGTGGCCACTCATTGCAATTAGAGGAAAAGAGGTTTAACCTTAAACTACGTAGAGGGTTCTTTACTGTAAGAGCGGCAAGGATGTGGAATTCCCTTCCACAGGCGGTGGTCTCAGCGGGGAGCATTGATAGCTTCAAGAAACTATTAGATAATCACCTGAATGACCGCAATATACAGGGATATGTAATGTAATACTGACACATAATCACACACATAGGTTGGACTTGATGGACTTGTGTCTTTTTTCAACCTCACCTACTATGTAAGAGGAGCATGGTGTACGACAATACGTGCAAGAGAGAAGTGAAGTGTCGAGGGTATGACAGAGGGCAGTGCGGAGGATATCACAGTGGGTATTACATGCATGAGAGCGGGCATCACAGTATCTGTAGAAGAGTGCAGAGGGTATTATGGCATGCAGTATGTAGAGGGGAATGTGGGGGGCGTGACTATGGGCAAAATGTGCAAAAAGGAATGTGCTGGGTATGACAGTGGGCACTAAAATATAAATCAAAACATCCAAAATATAGGCCATCATCGAAAAATTAGAAGAAAAGACGTTTAACCTTAAACTACGTAGAGGGCTCTTTACTGTAAGAGCGGCAAGGATGTGGAATTCCCTTCCACAGGCAGTGGTCTCAGCGGCGGGCATCGATAGTTTCAAGAAACTATTGGATAAGCAACTGAATGACCGCAACATACAGGGATATACAATGTAATACTGACATATAATCACACACATAGGTTGGACTTGATGGACTTGTGTCTTTTTTCGACCTCACATATGTAACAGTTTCGGGCTAATATAGATCACGCCCTTCTTGAAGTAGAAATGAAGAAAGAAAAACTGTTACGATGATGGCCTATATATTTTGGATGTTTTGATTATATTTTTCATTAAAACATTTTTCTGCAGCAATCCCTTTTTTGTCATTTCATACCAATATATATATATATATATATATATATATATATATATATATATATATATATATATATATATATATATATATATATATATATATATATATATATATATACACACACATCTATCTAGATCTATATATATATATATATATATCTATATATATATATATCTATATATATATATCTATATATATATATCTATATATATATATATATATATATATATATATATATATATATATATATATATATATATATATATATATATATATATATATATATATATACACACACATTTTTTTTTATGTATATGTGTGTATGTATGCATATATATACACACACACACACATACATACATACATACATACATACATATATATATATATATATATATATATATATACACACACATACACACACATTATATATATTTATTACACACACACACACACACACACACACACACACGACCTGGCTCTTCCGGGAAGGGTGTGCGCATGTACCGCGGCTCGCTCCTGCTGTGACTATACACAGCGGGAGCTCAACGACGGGTACCGCAGACTATATGCCCGCCGGCACCCACCAATTAGACAGGACACAGACAGTGTCAGTAGGGGAGGCATGGATCCCGTGTTCCTGCAAAGCATGGACATGGATCAATACCTTTCCCTAGTAAAAGCACCTCCCCCCACTACAGTACACAAACACAGGCGAGGCACACCTTTAACCCTTTGTTCGCCCCTGATGTTAACCTCTTTCCAGCAACTGTCGTTAGTACAGTGATAGTGCATGTTTTTAGCACTGTAATAATGTCAGTGGTCCCCAAAAAGTGTCAGTGTCCAACTTGTCCGCCGCAATATTGCAGTCCCACTATAAGTAAAAAAAAGCAAAAAAACTAAAATATTCCATAGTTTGCGGACGCTATAACTTTTGTGCAAACCAATCAATATACGCTTATTGGGATTTTTTTTTTACCAAAAATATGTAGCAGAATACATATTTGCCTAAATTTATGCTTTTTTTTAAAAATGTTTGATATGTTTTATAGCCGAAAGTAAAAAATTGTTTTTTTAAAAACAATTGTCAGTCTTTTTTTTTGTTCATAGCTTAAAAAAAATAAAAACGCAGATTATTAAAATAACGCAGTGCCGAATCGCAAAAAAATGGCCTGGTCATGAAGGTGGGGGGTAAACATTCAGGAGCCAAAATGGTTAACTGACAATTGCGTGACACTGTACCCAGATAAAATTTATGTCCTTTTTTCTCCAGAAGAGAGCTTTCTTTTGGTGGTATTTCATCACCTCTGCGTTTTTTTATTTCTTGCGCTTTAAACAAAAACAAAAAAAAAATCAATATTTTTTTACTTTCCGCTATAAAACATATCTAATAATAAAAAAAAATTAAAATTGAAAAATAGAATTTATTCATCAATTTAGGCCAATATGTATTCTGCTACAAAAAAATCCCAATAAGCGTATATTGATTGGTTTGCACAAAAAAAAATAAAAAAAATTTCAGCACTTTTATTATTGTCACAAGTATTGTAAACATCCTTGTGACAGCAATAGGGATGTGACAGACACTTTTTATGGAGGGATCGGGGGTCACTTAAAAGCATTCACAACGCCAAGATCAGTATTTTTTGAATACTTCCGATTTTCAAAAAATGCCGCTGATGACAGCCAGGTAAACCGGAAGAGACATGTCATCACTTCAGGGGTTACCATAGCGGAGACCCGATCAAGGCTGATTGGGACGAAAAAACCAGAGAGAACCGAAGAAGACGGCGGAAAGGGGGGGGGGGGAGGGGTGGAACGTCCCATCCCGCTGCTGGTAATGGCAACCGAGTGCCTAGATGGCCACGCCGGTTGCTATTACAAGAGAGCCCTCGTGTCAGGGCTGGGTTCAGCCCTTCCATCTCTGAGCTGGCCGCTCAGCTGTCGGCTAATTGCCAGCTCTCATCTCTCTCCACAGTTAACCAGCTGTTGTGGATCTGCTCGTCAGTCCCGCCTACTTAAAGACGTCCAGCTCACTTCATTCCTGCCTTCGCCTTGGTCACATCACAAGAAACCATCTCCTGCGTTCCTGTTTAAAGACTGGCTTTGCTCACATCCCTTCTGGCTCCTTATCCTGCTTGCTGTTCCTCTACTTGGATCCCTGACTTCTGGCTTAGCTGATTACCCGACCTGGTTACTAAACTCTGGCTTGGCTGATTACCCGATCTGGTTACTGAACTCTGGCTTGGCTGACTACCCGATCTGGTTACTGAACTCTGGCTTGGCTGACTACCTGATCTGGTTACTGAATTCTGGCTTGGCTGACTACCCGATCTGGTTACTGAACTCTGGCTTGGCTGATTACCCGACCTGGTTACTGAACTCTGGCTTGGCTGACTACCCGATCTGGTT
Source organism: Lithobates septentrionalis (assembly GCA_037952835.1). Taxonomy (NCBI): domain Eukaryota; kingdom Metazoa; phylum Chordata; class Amphibia; order Anura; family Ranidae; genus Lithobates; species Lithobates septentrionalis. The sequence goes on from JBBDGP010000810.1 coordinate 488,753, forward strand.
ACTGAACTCCGGCTTGGCTGACTACCCGATCTGGTTACTGAACTCTGGCTTGGCTGACTAACCGATCTGGTTACTGAACTCTGGCTTGGCTGACTACCCGATCTGGTTACTGGACTCTGGCTATGCTTACTCTATTTACCTTTTTATTTTTATTAATAAACAAGTGTGATTTTACTGTACTTTTGTCTCGGTCTGGTTCATGGTTTTTGACACCTCAGCTCTAAAAAAATGGTACCTAGGTGATGCTTCACCCAGGTACAAGCACTTGAAGTCAATTGACGTACCATGTACGCGATTTGGCGGCAAGTAGTGATACAGCCTCCTCCAATACCCCTAGAAATAACAAAGCATTTAACCCTTGCAGTGTGGGAGGGGACCTCACTGCAAATGTATTTTTTTTTTTCAATCCTGGGAGTGCAGCTTTAATGATGTGTGTAGGGTGTGTGAGAGGCGCATAGACGGGGAGTAATAGGAGTTGATGGAGACACAAGATGCCACTGTTTGTGTAAAAAGTGGTCAACCTTCTACTACTAAGATATAGAGAAATTCAGTATGATTATTAAAGAATCATGTGTATTTATTAAAATTAGCCATCCTCAAAGGCTGGAAACAGCCAGACCTTCCTGTGTAACAATGTATTATATTCTATGGTAACCTACAGGAAACCACAAATGATGTCCCAACAAGCTAGAATGTGATAATCATAGTCTTCTTATCAGATCAAGCTTGTTATCAGATCTGGTGATTAGTTCTATAGAGACATTAAAATAACACACAAATAGGGAGAAGCAGATCAGATGAAAGTAATGAGGTTTCCAGCATTGCTGAATATTAGCGTTGGGAAAATCGTGGTCTATCATGAACAATGACAGAAGCTGAGTGATATCTGGAGTCTTACTCTTTATGTAGAAGTCAGTAAATTGAAGAAGGGGATTGCTGAGGGATTGCGGGAAGATTCTGGAGGGATCCGTCATGTAACAGAGAGAAGATATCGACCAACAACGGGGGGAGAGAACCGAGATCTGCACCTCTCCACCTTCTGCAGCATGATCCTGGGGCACCACGATCTCTTCCATCTCCTGTGAAAACAAACCAGATCATTAATACTCTTATAGGAAGATACAATAAACACATCAGAGTACTGCACAACTTACCTCTACCAACAAGACCATCTACCACCTTCATAAGAGGGCAGGGAAAAGAAGCTCCAAGCAGGCATAGTGTAGCACAGTTTAATAAGGGTTAAAATTATAACATATGTATGCACTCACAAGCGGGTGGGAGGAGGATGACAGGTGGCAAAGGAGGAAGATCCGAGTGTGAGCCTGGGACTAAAGTCTCTAGCCGGAGCGATATGTGAGAGAGCCGTGAGGAGAGAGCAGGATGAGCCAAGGAACCGTCACAGAGGAGCCGGCGTCAGGCTGCCCTCTAAGGCCGGGACGAGTCTACCGGTTGCAGGGACCTTCCAAGGTGTATGTCTCTCCAGCTAGAGTATCGGGACAAGAGCTGTCACCTCTATCTGTTGTGAGGACCAATAGGGAACGCTTTTTTGGAGGCTAGCCACGCCTCCTCCATCAACCTGACGCCGGCTCCTCAGCGACGGTTCCCTGGCTCATCCCGCTTCCTCTTCACGGCTCTCGCCTATCCGGCTACAGACTTTAGTCCCCGGCTCACACTCAGATCTTCCTCCTTTTGCCATCTGTCATCCTCCTCCCACCCGCTTGTGAGTGCATACATATTATATGTTCTCATTTTAACCCTTATTAAACTGTGCTACACTAAGCCTGCCTGGAGCTTCTTTTCCCTGCCCTCTTATATTACAGATTGTGGATCCCCAGCCCACTTTTAACAGGCACTTGTGTTATCCAGACTTTGATATATTTTTATTCCTATACCTCCGGGAATATGGACTTTTTTTCATTGATCCTTTTTCTAGCATTCATCTAGCTTATGTTAATGGGACTGGTACAGAGTTAACGCTGTAATATATTGTGTTCACCACCTTCATAATATTAATATATAATATTTACCACTTTAAGACCAGCCCTTTTCTGGAACTTATTGTTTAAAAAGTTTAAATCAGTATTTTTTTGCTAGAAAATCGCTTAGAACCCCCAAATATTATATATAAAAAATTATATATATATATATATATATATATATATATATATATATATATATATATATATATATATAGAGACCCTAGAGAATAAAATGGCAATCGTTGCAGTATATTATGTCACACAGTATTTGCGCAGCAGTCTTTCAACCGCAATTCTTTTGGAAAAAATACACTTTAGTAAAATTTGAAAAAGAATTTAAAAATCAACCAATATTTACACCCCCAATGCTTTTGTATAATGTGAAAGATGATGTTACGCCGAGTAAATAGATACCCAACATGTCATGATTTTGCGCACGCTAGAGGAATGGCGACAATCGACGGTACTTAAAAATCTCCATAGGCGACACTTTGAAAATGTTTACAGTTTACCTGCTTAGAGTTAAAGAGGTGGTCTAGTGCTAGAATTTTTGCTCTCCAACAATCGCAGCGATACCTCACATGTGTGGTTTGTACACAGTTTACATATGCGTGCGTGATTTATGCATTCGCTTCTGCACGCTAGCAAGTAGGGATGGGGTGCTTGTTTTCATTTTCCTATTTGTTTACTTTTTATTTTTACACGGTTTCTTTATTTTTTTTATCCCCTTTATTCCTATTACAAGGAATGTAAAACATCTCTTGAAATAGAAATAAGGATGACAGGTCCTCCTTATTGAGAGATCTGGGGTCAAAAAGACCTCAAACCTCTCATTTAGCTCTAAAAGCAAAAGAAAAAAAAAAAGTTTAACTTTTGCTTAAAAAATATTTTTTTTACTATGGCCTGAGAACCGAAAGCGACGTTAGACATCGCTTCAGTCCTCCAAGTGCAGAGAGACGAGTGGCAGCCATCTTGGCCTCACTTGTCTCTATGCCCAGGTATCTGCCGCATTGGATCGCTCCCGGGAACAGAGAACTGACCATAGTAAAAAAAAAAAAGGATAAGGGGTTATGGCAACTAGCTGCTGCTATGGCCGAAACCACTAATCGATTAATCGACAACTAATCGATTATGAAAATAGTTGTCAACTATTTTCATAATTGATTAATCAGCCAGCTCATTAGTTGGCCTGCATACAGAAAGCATCATTTGTTTACATATCAGGAAATACAGTGTAGCACACATACAGCTCAGTACATCATCCAAACAGATCAGTGAGCCTGCTTTTGTACTCTCCAGCTTTAATAAATAAACTCCATTGTCTCCTCCTCCAGAATACACTTCCACCCCCATCCATTCTCCTCTCACCATCCCTTCTTCCTCCTCCTCCTCTGATAAGACTCCATTGTCCAGCTGCTGCAGCCGGTATATATGTTCTTCTCTCTGAAGATCTTTTGCCTCCTGCAGGTTTTTCAACATTTGTTGAGGATACCGGTTTGGGAAACAAATGCCAATGTGATCCACCACTGAATTCTCAAACCAGCATGGTCCAAGTGTGAGCAGACGGTCAGCCAGATAATGCCTGCAATGCATAAAGGGAAACAGAAGCCCAAAGCTATAAACGCCAGCAAATTCAACTCTGTATAGTTTCTAACAAGGCCAGCGCCCCTCTTGCACACCCCAATAAGGCACCCCCCTCTGTACACCCCCAACCAGGCCCCCCCATCTTTACATCCCAATGATGCCCCCCCATCTTTACATCCCAA